>CM076972.1:11636888-11701888 GCA_039105355.1 Benthosema pterotum
ACTGAGCCATCATCTATCTCATTTGAAAAGGAAATATGCCTCCCCCCTCCCCAAATAACGGATAGCCGATGGAAGAAATGAAACGCACTGCAGTTATAATTATAATTCCCTCCCTAATCCACGCCAAGGTAGGGTTGAAATCCCAAATCACTTGTTGATCAGCAAAGGTACTCGAGGCCGTTTCGGGCCAAGCGGTTCGCCGAGAGGGAGAGAGAGAGAACGCTTGTGCAAGCTGCCCTCTGGCCTCTGGGACTGTGCTATAGGAGGGGGGGGGGGGCTGGACTTTGGTCCCAGGGCTAGTAGAGCTCTAAAGCCCCCACACTGCCATGCCCTCCACCCCCTCCCAGGGCCGACCGAGCGCGTATACCTGGATTTGAATAGAAACCAGACAGCGATTCTGCCTCACCCGTCCCCCACCTCACCCCTCCCCTGTCACCACTCCTGCGCCGGACAATGAGGATTTGTTAGCGCTCAGCCGCGAGGCCCGAGGACACAAAGCAACATAGCCTCCCCGGTCCCAGCCCCAGCCCCTCGTCGCCCCAAACAGCCCCACGGTCTAAGAGTATAGAGGACACAGGGGTAGGGTAGTAGGCGGGCGGTGGGACACCAGCGGGGGGGCGAGGGGAAGGGAAGGGGAGGGTTGGTTGGTTGGTTGGTTTGCGGGGGTGGGATTAGCAGACAAGAGCTCAGAGTAGGGGGATGGGGGCCCTGAAATGAACAGGAAATTACTGCCTTTGATGAACCAGTGGCAGATTCGCGCAGGGCTAAAAAGCCGGGGCGCTGAGGAGGCTCCTGTGCCCCCCCCCAAACCCCCCTTTCCCTTCCCACAGCCGTAAAAAAAAACAAGGCGAAAAAAAAACCTGTTTGAGCAGAAAATGTCACAACACTTCAAGGCTATACCCCCGCGTGTCACCTCCCCTCTGGCTACGATGGGGTCGTTAAGACCCAACACAGGTGCTGGGCAAACACTCGCAAAAAGTCTGACGCTTTTTTTTTTTTTGCTTTTTCTTCTTTTTTTACTTTACTGCACACCAGCCCACCCTCCTTCCTTCCTTCGTTCACTCTCTCTCTCTCTCTCTCTCCGCCTTCCTCTGGTTCAGGCTACAGCCCCTGACCGTGCCATGGGAATCCCATTAAGCTTTGCGTCCATCCAAACCCATTTTCACATTGCAGAAAGAAGTCAGAGCTCAGGCCTTATCATGCCGAAGGGGGGGTGAGGGGTAGGGGGGTGTGAGGGGGTAGAGGACAGCAGACTCTGCCACTTATATTTAGCCCCTCTCTGCATAAACATTAAAAAAAGGCAAGCCAGAGCGTGGAAAATGCTGCAAACACAGCGGCGGTGAAGGTTCCTTACATCAAAGTAACCCAGAGAGAGAGGGGGAGAGAGAGACGAGATGGGCAAGATAATAAAAAAAAAACCCGGAGAGTGAAATCAGTATTTTACACGCTTTCAATGAATCGTAATTTGTCTTGGTTTAAGTGCTGTAGAGAGTACATCGGCTTTGCAGTTTCCTGAGTGTAGATAGGAAAAAAGAAAAGAAGGAAGGCCCTTCAGCCATATTTGTTAAAGAAGAGATGCTCCAAACTTTTCTTTCTTTTTTAGACATTACACTTTTTGTTTTAAACGCCTTCGCGTAAAGACACTACACATCGTTAAGACAACAGATCTCCTTCCAGCCGTGTCGGTCGGGTTAGCGTTATTCTGTACATTATTTCTAGTGCGGTGGACAGCATCTCCTCTCATCCGATGCTGTCCTGGTGAGGGCACGCGAGGGAGACGGTAATGCGTGCTGCTGCTCAGTGAGTATCAGGGTCGATTAAAGAGAGCCCCGTCTGGTCGGGTCTGCAGCAGATTAGACAGCAGCTAGCGCTGGATGCAGGGAGAGAGGAGAGGGCCGCGGGGCGGCTCGTCTGGCGCGCTGACCCACATTGCTCTGATGTGCACGTCACTTCCCATTTACTCCTGATAATCGGACGGCGCATCAGCTGAGCCCACATCACATCGGCCATCTCTGCACCGCACATACATACCCTCCCCCATGGGCATGCCCCCCCCCCCCCCCCCCCCCCCCGCCCCCAACCCCCCCGCTCTGTCACTGTCACACAGAACCCTAGCTGTTGCTTTGCTACCGGGAGAAAAGGGGGAGGGGGGGAGGGAGGGAGGGAGAGAGAGAGGGAGGGCATGTAGGGAGGGAGGGGAGGGGGGCTGTTCGATGAATCATTGCTCAGCCGACATCGACATTGGTTTCGTGTCCTAAATACGTGGGCGCACGCACAGACTGCACACAGCCGTATCATCCGCAAACCTTGTAATTTTGTGCATGCGTGCGTGTGTGTGAGTGAGTGAGTGAGCGAGAGCGAGAGGCTGTGTGACTGTGTGTGAACACATATGTTGTGTATAATACGTGCATGTGTGCATTCACACACACACACACACACACACACACACACACACACACACACACACACACACACACACACACACACAACACACACACACACACACACACACACACACACACACACACCACACACACACACACACACACACACGGGTGTGCATGCTTATATGTCTGTACATTATGCGATGTGTGTGTGTGAGGCCTCTCTCTCTCTCTCTCTGGCCCTTCTTGCAGCTGGCTGACAGAGACAGGTCTGTTTGCAGGGCTGACTAGGAGGATAATTGGCAGCTACGGAGTGAAAAGCAGGCTCAGCAACAGATAAGGACTGTGTGGAAAGCACCATAATCAGCATGGATTAGCAGATGATAAATCATGGGTTCACACAAGTATGCTGTCACTGGCTGCTGAGAGAGGGGGAGGGGATGAGAGAGGTAGAGAGGTAGGAGAGTGAACCAGGGAGAGCGGGGTGGGCATAGAGCGAAAATTTTCAAAGCGAACAGTACGAGAAAATGTTGATGTTTTTTGCCGCAATTCAAAAAAGGGGGGGGGGGGGTGGAGGACACACAATGATGTGACTAGCAGGGTCAGCGGGATAGGGAAGCTGTGTAAAAATAAAAAGCCAGAGAGAGAGAGAGAGAGAGAGAGAGAGAGTCGAGAAATTAAAAGCTCTGCCAACTCTCTGGCTAATACAATCTTCTGCCTGTCAGATTACCTTCTTTAATCCAGAAAGGTTTAACGCCTCTTAGAAATCTGAAAGGAGACATGAATTCAGCAGAGATTTTCCTCTGCTCGAGAGGCAGGAAGGTGCCAAGGGAAGGGGAGGGAGGGTTAAGACGCTGAGGAGCAACTATACTCCCCAAAGCACCAGCCTATAGCTCCACTGCGTAATGTGCATGTCGTATGTATGCATGTCACTTGCTTTCTTGCTTTGGGGGGCGGATCGTGTGAAAATCATGCAAAATGACTGCGATATTCCATCAAAAATGTTTTTTTTTTCATGTTCAGTCCAAGACAAGAAAGTTAATTTCTGGCAGGGCTGGTAATGCAGACTGACAGTGTGTCACGGATTCTAACCCCAATCCCGACGACCTTTGCCATGTCTATCTCTCCCTATCTCTACCGTATCAATCAATAAAAGGCAGTAGAATCTCCCCTCTCCTCCAACAAAAACATCTACATTTATATACATATTTAAAATAAAATAAAAATAACGACTAGTTCTGGTTGAAATCCTCTGCATGGGTTGCTGCGAAACAGCGTTCGCATGCACACAGTGCTGCACGTCTCTTATCCACAGCGTGGCAAACGGTGACGTTATCCATCATAGAACAAAAAAGATGAGCTTAACTTTGGCTTAAGAGGGGCTGATCAGGTCAACAGAACACAAAGAGCGGGGCAGAGCCATCAGGACACCGTGTACCCGGGTGTGTACCCGGGTGTGCAGGGTGCACAGCAGGGGGGCAGGAGGGGAGAGAGTCCTAGCACTGACACAAGATGATGCTATGCCACAGGGCAGGGTTATTTATTTATTTGACTTTTTTTTGTTTGTTTGTTTGTTTGTTTGTTGTTGGTTGTTTTGGTGGGTGAGCATCAATGCAGAGCAAAGAGTATTAACCACATTAATAATTAATTCACCATTTTTTTTAAACGTTGAAAATGTTTTCTAGAATAGCAAGAAAATAGCCTTTAAGGATGGCATTGTGGGAGGCCATTTTGTCCTAATAGGTGGGGGAGTTCCCACACAAAAAACAAAATATATATTTTTTGTTTTACTTTTTTTAGGATTTATGAAAAAAAACTTGTTACTGAGAACACACAATATAAGGCATACATGGTAAAAAAAAAAACAGTTTTGCATAGGTCAGAGGATTAGCTAGACTAGACCATGGCTTTTGACAGGTTTATGGGTTTGATAAAACAACACAGACTGAAAACAATAAAAAAAAGAAAGGAAACGGTAATCAGTAATTCTGTAATTGGCCTTGAGTGTGGACTGCTAGAAACCTAGCATGGATAAAACTCTGATGATGTGCACACACAGTCCTGGTGGCATGTAGAGAGAGAGAGACAGATCAGGATGACAGGAGATCCCATTTAAAGGCAAGTGCAGTCAAGCACTGTGTGTGTGTGTATGTGTGTGTGTGTGTGTGTGTGTGTGTGTGGGGGGGGGGGGGGGGGGGGGCAGAGTAAAGGTTGATCCGTATTCAGGTCATTCCCTATTGCTGACTGGCCTCACACCGCTCTGATAATAAGAAATATGAAGTGATTTTCGGCTGCTCTTCGACTCCTCGCGTCACCCCGTGCCATTTTCTAAATCTCCCTGTGTGACACATCCCCTCGTGGCGGGGTGGGAAGGGGAGAAAGCTGGGTGGGGGCAGCTTAAGATGATGATGATGATTATGCCCCCTCTTCATGCCTTATTTATTGCGACCGGGGGTGCAGTTGAGTGCCGGATTGCGCGCAGGCGCGGGCGGCGGGGGGGGGTTGTTGTGTGTGTGTGTGTGTGTGTGTGTGTGTGTGTGTGTGTGTGGAGGGAGGGGGGGGTCAGGCACTTAATCCGCATGGCTGGTGATGATGCCGCAGCCACTCTGCATCGACACGAGATTAGAGAGCAGATTATGTGCCGTAAACAATCACGTTGTTTAGATTCTCCTTGAGGAAAACATCGTTGTTGTTTTTTAAACGGGTAAATATTTCTGCTTATATGATGTTTAATGACTCAATTAAGGCCTTGGACCGTAACGGCCGGTGGTTTGAGTAAGCCCACACACACACACAACAAATAATATCAAAGCCTGCGAGACGGTCGGCGAGGAGTGGAGTGGAGTGGAGTGGAGGATTTTGGGTGTGAGCTCCGACAATGCTAGGGCGCTTAGAAAAGGCTGGGGCCTGCCATGAGCCTGACCTGGGGATAAAGTCTGCCTGAAAGATAAAAAGTGGCAGCAGCAGGCTCTGGAGAAATGTCACGGCTAAATCCAGAAGACAGTCACAAAGGGCTCTCATCCCTCTTTGTTAAGAGATCTACAAAACTGCAAAAAAAAAGAAGAGGCTCATGGGATACATATTCATCAGCTACAGCACTCAGAGATGAGGGAGAAGACAAAGCCTAAAGAGTGAGAGACAGAGAGAGAGATAGAGGGCATGATGATGGGCCTCTCTCTCTCCTGGGTATTAGATGAGGACGGGATCAGTAGTGTGGATAGAGGGCACGCTAAGGTTGGTGCGATCAAGTGGATCACACGATGTTTAAAAGGGAAAAGAGAAAATAAAACTTAAACCATGAGCAAGCATGGAGGTGGTGTTTAACACTAGAACCAATCAGATTGTACAAATTGTGAGGGACAGATCGAGAGATGCAGGCAAATTGACAGTTAAAACTCCTTGGACGCCGGTTAAGCATAAGTGACGGTATAGGTAGGAAAATGCCAGAGAAATGAACTAAATACAAGAGCAGGGGAAGAGCTTGTGCTGTCTGTCGGCTCCTAACGTGGCACTTTATGAGCAAAAAAAAGTCACTAAAGTACGTGTGCACATGTGCGTGGACGGACTATTTCCGATGAACGAAATAATGCTTATTTATCAAAACCTGCATTATCATGGTAAAACCATGCATTGTTAAGTTTATCTCTTTTTTATCATCCATGGCTGCAAAGCAGTTTAAAGTCAACAGTGGCAAAAGTGTGTTGTCACACACCTCGCCTCCACTACAGTGGAGACAGTGCTGTATGTAGTGCGTGCTGAGGCACAACCGGAAGTCGCCCAATCCAAAAGTAACGGATTTGGCGCACGTTTTGATGTCGCAGACAGTGAACGCCAACTACATCGAGGCTCACCAGCTCCAGAGCCATATCGCCATTAGAGACATTAGTTGGCTTGGGTGTACAGTTACAGTACAAGGGTTTTGTTGGAAATGAAAGCCCTCGGGCGGTGACAACGGCAGCATATAACCTGCGGGAGCACAATGTCTGTCTCTGGAAGAGCTGGTTGGCACCGAGCCAGCACAAAAACATGAGCCTGTGACTGAAGAGTAGCTCCATCACCTGAACCTCTATACTACTACCCTGCCATGTCCTCCATCACTCCAAACACTGCGAGCCAACTTGCACGTCATGGACACATTTTTATGGGTCCCTTTAAGTTTGTTTCCCACATTTTGTTTAGAATTATTTTCAACCATTAAGAAATCATTCCCCCCAAAAAGGCAAAACCATTCCATGAATAAATAAAAGAAATTCCATGAATTAGAAAACAAATGTTTAACACTAGCATGCCTGAAAAAAGTGGCTAGAATTAGCATTTGCTTAAATTCATATTTACAACTTTTTTTCAGATGACCAAAATTTCTGAGATGAATGATGATGGATGATAACTGTCATGCAAGGAGAACCTTCTGAAAGCTCCATGTGCGAAGATAAACAACTTTAAAATCCCCCCACCCACCAAAAAAAAACAGTCAGAAAGACATGGCATGCTAGTGTTAAAGGGGAATTCCAGCCAATTTCAACATTTTACATTTAAACACGAAAAAATGTTTACTACAAATAGAGGTCTGAAAAAACAATCATTAACACGCAAAATGTCATGTTTCAGACCTCCATTTCTAGGAAACACAGAATGGATTTTTTTTATCATTTCCACACAAATTCTCTACGGTATACAAATAACAGTTAAAATGTTGAAAATGAGAGGAATTCCGCTTTGAGATAAAGTGAAAATAGCCAGTCTACAACCTCACAATGCGGCGAAAAACAACAGCACGTTGTGAGCTTGTAGATCTGTTATTTTCACCATTTGCAAAAATCCAATTCATCGTTTTGGGGGTTTACACCAGTGTGTGTACAATAAACACTTCTCCCATAGGTTGGTACATGGCATATACCAATGATTCACTGACTACATTTCATATTTGTACAACTATGTCACAGCAGCAGTAAATATCATTTAAAGCTGCTCACTTCCTGCCGATATTTAAAAAATAAAAACATCAGAGCGGCCTGATCCGGCCTCCCTCAAAGCCTGTTTTCTGACTGACATGGCAATTAAAGCCTATTTGTTGGGTTTCATCGAGTTGCCCGCAGAGCGGATCACTCAGCAAGCCGGTGATTTCAGGGATTTTTTAATCTGGACATGCACTTCCCATTAGCACTAGTGCAAAAAGCGTGACAGAGTCAGCGATGACTGTAAGTGGCCATGATGTGAGAATGAGAGACGGCATGTGCTGCGTATTTTTGACCCCGGCATGCCAGCTATGTCGAACGTGTCAGGTTAACCATGTGGGTCTCAGTTGTATGAGGAAAAAAAAAAATATTTCCGTACATTCCAACTGTGCAAGAAAACGGCGATAATTGCAAAGTGGAAGTGTTGCACACTTAACTTTTTAAACCTCTCATTCGAGGCTTTATTACAGATTAACGTTGGGACAGAGTCTTCATCAGAATCAATAGCATACTAAATGTTTTTTGTAATCCCCCCGCCTGCCTGCCTGCCTGCCCACCCCCCAAAAAAGTTTGATTTAACCTAAGGTCACCGTTGCCACTTTGCCAATATTTGCACGGTTGGCCTTGCTTCCCAGAGGTAGCGGCGTAGCATGGGAGACCAACGCGTGAAGACCGCTACCAGAGAGAGAGTACACTGTGTGCCTTCTCATTGTCTGACCTCAGGAATGTGCTGACACGGCAGGGTTCACACTGGTTCAGTCACACTGTTGCTCTCTCCCTCTCTCTGCCTCTCTACACTGTGGTGCCTTCCCTCTCCTTCTCACAGCTTCGCACGGCTCTTTAAAAAAAAAAAAAAACACACATGGCAACTCCGTGAAGTTTGCCATTCACGCAAAAAGTCTGTAGAGCCGGCTTCCAGCGAGAGGCAAGCAGCTGAAGTGAAGAGCCCCCCTACCCACCCCCCACCCTAACATGGAGGCTCTCCTCAAGCCAATGAATAAGTCAGCGTGTGGCGAGTTGACACTCATTTCCCTTGTGTTTCTCCGTGCGAAGGGAACGGAAGTCGGTCAAATGAAAAGGGAGGAAAAGGAGAGAGAGAGAGAGAGATATTTCCAGAATGAAAAAGCCCCTGTGTGTCTGAGGCGCGGGGCCAAAGAGTACAAGTTGCCAAGGAGGGAAGCCACGGAGTCCAGAGCTAGTGTAATTATAGGACTGGGACTCAACCTGGGAGCAGCCTGAAAAGCTATCACTGCTCACCTTGTCCGAGCGAAACCCACGGGGAGAAAGGAGGATATTTGAGAGAATTTATTGTTTGGGAATAAAAGAAGCTAAGGGTCGCATGTGACAGGTCAATTAAAAACGGTTCACTGTAATAAAAAAGGGACTTTTTGGTTGTGAAGAGGCAAACGTGTATCAAAGAACAATGGTTGAGTAGAAGGAAACAATTCCAAAACTGCCAAAACTAGAAGGAAAAAATTCCAAGAGCTATTTCGGTTTGATTTTCCAGGCATAAACATTTTTCTGCATTGTTATTTTGGAAAATTAGTTAAACAACCCCGGTTATCATTCAGTATGGACATGGCATTTTTCCACCAGGATGTGCAAAAAGATCTGAACGTCTCCAATTCCCTCACTCATTTTCTCATGCTTGATGGAAGTAGCAGACGCCTGTGTGAACCACTATAGCGCTCTGTGCAGGGACCCGCAGCATTAGATTCCATAAGGTAATATTCCAAGTAGTCTTTCATAATCCTCTCCGCACCCAACTTACATAAATGTCGAATTTCAGTGTAGCGAGATTAAGTCATGACAAAAGGAAAGGCAGTGTTTTAAATCCCTTCCCTGTGTTTCACTGTTAGGCGGAGCGGAGCAAAACGGGGAAGAGAATGCGCGAGCGCGATAGAGAAAGATGGCATTAATAAAACATGACTGCATGATTTTTTCCAACCTCAAAGAGTCTAATACAGGAAGGCGCACTCCCAGCGCAGTAGCTATGGGGTTCAGCGCAGGGTAAAGGGAACAGTTATTCCTCCCCTAACTAATGCTGCAGTGTACTAGTTGGGAGCTGTGGGGCATTTATCGCCATCGGAGCGCAGCGATCACACTTGAGCCCGACATTTCTGCACACACCGATTTGACGGGTTTCTTTTCTCTGCCATTGTCCTCCTCATGATCCCCTTCTCACTGTGCTCTCTCTCTCTCCACGGTTTTCCCATGCAGGTAGGACAGGATCGTCGCGTGGATGCACGCGTGGCTGGCAAGTGTGGCGGTGGCTGCTACTGAGAGGAGACACAGAAGCGCGCGCTGCAGGCTCAGCAGCAGAGATGAAAGTTTCACGTGCAGTGCTTCGTCTCGGCACAAGGCTGAAGACGAGAGCGGCACGCCTGCACAGAGGGAGTGACTGCATCTGTGGGAGTGGTGCCATCGTGCGAGGAGATCCGAAAAGAATTTCTCCTGCTCCTGCCGGCTTTGCGTCAGCATCATTAGGAATTCCACGTTGATGTGGGTGGTAACAAGTCTTGGCACCGACATGGCTCGGTGTGGGCCAAGTGAAACAAGCACATATAAGAGACACACAGGCCGGGTCCGGGTGACGACAGGGAAGAAGGGTAACGTGCCAGCAGCAGCGCTAGACTTCCTGTATGCCTGTCACTATTTCAATGTTATTAATTCTCCTCCCCTCTCTGTGGCCGGCTGATAGCATCGAGGCAGACACACACAAAGGATAGTAGATCATTTTTACATGCTGACAAATAAGAGGTTCATAATTGCGTCATTGACATTTAAATAAGTTGCAGTGTGGAGGTACTACAAAGCCATCTTTTTGTTGTATTTGAGGGGGAGGCAGTCCCCTTGAATGTGTGATGATGTCAGGAGCAATGTGTGTATAATGACAAAACAGTGACCAGGATCAAATGGAAATAAGTTAACTCCATGTGGTTATTTAGGTTATTAAGCCCAGTGGGTCATTTTGTGCAATGTCAAAAAACAGAAAAGAAAAGAAGCAATGCTTTGCATCTATAAATAAAACAAAATCAATGAGTCAAATCAGCAGTGGAATTCAAGCGACCTCCGGTGCCCTCGGTGAACATTCAACGCTGTCGGTGAGTTTGAGTTCTGGCCAAAACCATCGACCGTTGACTGTACCCTGAGGGACGCCACAATCCGGCTCGACGAGGAGCTCTTAACCTAGCTGGACCGTCGCCAATCCTCAGGATACCAAGGGATTTCTTTCAACACAATTTAGGCATTTAGCTCTTAACCAGCACGACTTACACGTGCATGAGCAGAGTAAGCATACAGTTGTAGCTCTTACATTACAAGCACTTTAGCCGATTGCGTTGAGATCGTTTACACAAATAAGTGAACCTTTTGACAAGTGTTTCTGCATGAGGACACTTCGATGGGCATATTGAGGAGGCAACGATCGTCCACAGTTAATCAAACCGGCGTCCATTTGTTTTTAGTTGTAGAATGGACTCGGCAACAACACAATCATCATGCCGTGGGCCGCATCATCATCATCATCATCATCGCTCAGACCTTCTTCCAACCAGAAAGCCAAGGCTCACACTATTTAAGGCTGCAATAAACATTCATTGCTGTCGGTGGGTTTAAACGAAAACAACTCACTGATCAATGAATGCAGACTGCGGTACAAACACCTCAAGCTCTGGAGTTACTTCGGCTGTGTGTCTGTCTGGACACTGGGATGGCCAACCATGGCCAATGTGCTGCGCTGGCAGTGATCACCAGATCCAACAGCAGTCGGTACAATTAGAGCCGCAGCAAAGCAGATCTGGACTGAAGAGTGTATACTTTACAATACAGTGTTTATTCTTTCCCACTTAGGGTGTATAACTTGGGGCCATTTAGATCTATCAATTAAGCTGTCAAAGAAAAGTATACCCGGTGCAGTTTGAATTGCATTCATTTCATTGCCCAAACTTTGTTTGCACTGGTATTGGTACAGTGTTATGACAAAGCCCTTTCCTTTTGTACACAGCCTGGAGGCTTAAATAAATTATAAGAATTGCAAACAATTTGTAGTAGCATCTTGATTAATTGCACTACACTAATGTTTTAGAGTATAGTGAACAACTTGTTACACCCTGCAACAACTTACAAGCTCTATTTTCAATATTTTGGGGGAAAACATGTTTTAGTTTGGTGCTAAATAAGTGATACAGAAATATTGTATTAATAGAGAGATAGGGGAGGAGAAGAAGGCACATTTTTGCAAGTAAAGAAAATTATAAGTTGTGGAAAACATCTCACCTAAGTGAGATGTTTGAGGAAGTGTGATTTTGAGAGACAAGTTATTATTATTGCCTTGTATACAACTATACAAACCATTATATTTACTACATCAGTACATGTGCACTCAGTTCCCAATACAGGCACAAGTTCAAAATGCATACTATACGTGTGCGTGCGTGTGTGTGTGTGTGTGTGTGTGTGTGTGTGTGTGTGTGTGTGTGTGTGTGTGTGTGTGTGTGTGTGTGTGTGTGTGTGTGTGTGTGTGTGTGTGAAATTATTATTCCTCGTCACAGGTAAACATTGTATATTTTAAGATAATTGTTTAATAATCCAATCCCTAATTTGGAGTAGGTTTATTATAGGTGGAAATCCTAGAAGAAAAAAAATCTTAAAAATTACACAGGCTCTAGAGGCTCACAGGGAAAGGGGAGGGGGAGTGTTACATTCTTATCATCGGCGATGCAACCTTTTCCCGTTAAAAAAAGGCAAGTCTGTGCGGAAAAGCCACAAGGGCTATACCCCACGACCACCGTCTAATTCAGGAAGTCTCTGAGAATCTCTTTGTGGATGATGAGGAGATGTTGGGGCCAAGAGGGCTCTGGCTTCAGCCTCCAGACCGCAACGCTCTCCTTTAAAACCAGCTGGGAGTAGTTCAGCCTCTCAGTGTGCCAAAACAATGGAGCCTGAAATAGAGCTCAGTGCTCAGCAGATTTACTGTGGCAAAAAAAAGGGCTGGGTGTGGGTGAGGGGGGGGGGGGGGGGCTATCACATGGGCGGAACAGAGCGACACTCTTCCACGCCGATTTCAACTCGAGTCAACTCGCTTAAAATAAAAAAGTAAAGTGATTGCTCGCTGCGCGTCATCGATTCTTGGAAAGTTAATTCACCCACGCGCCGCCACCACAAGCACCCCCAGTACCATCAACCCCCAACCCCCCCTCTTTTCAGCGTGTGTAATTGGAGGAGATACAGACATAAGGAAATAATCACGCACAGTAATTGCCCTGTAAGGTTATGTTAACATGCTGGGAAATTTCAAACACATTGACGTTTTCCAGCGCTCTACCAGACCTCCGCCGGACCCCGATGCATGTTTTAAACCTTTATTTACAGTGGAAAGTGTCTGAGGGGACAATGAAAACCAGCCCCAGGTCCACCCCCGTGGCCCCCCACCCGCCCTCCACCACCCACCCTCTTTGTCTCAACAGCTATCGTCTTAACGGAGAGGAGCGCACTGACACTAGCACACGTGCACACCAAGTTAACCTGTAAAATCATATCAGACGAAACGAAACACAAAAAGGAAAAAATAGAACAAAATCTAGCATGAAATTTATCACAAATCCAATGTATTTGATGGATTTAGCTTTTTTATTATTACCAGAGTATTAAATAGATTCTCCTCAGGAAGCCAGACGACCACAATGCCACTTTTTTTCCTACTGTAAAAAAAAAAAAAAAAAAAAAAAAAACGAAGTAGGCCACTCCAAGAGTTTTCCAAAGACGTATACGGTGGCGGTGAGTGGGCACACTTCTTTTCGAGGCGGTTTAACTACATTAGGAGGACCACACACACAAAAGCGCCGCTTGTTTATCCCTGCGGAGTTGGGGGGCTTTGTCATCGCACACTGTGAAGTTATGGGCACTGACACTGGGAACGACGTGACCCACTTCTACTACCCCTGACCTGGAAACACTCCGCAGGCCTGACCCCTCCGAGTTCCAAAACGCCAACGCGCCAAGTTGCATCAAGCGAGAGGAAAAAAGGAAAGGGGGGGGGAGAAAAATGAAGGGCCCAGGGGCGGATCTAGGCATGGGCATGGGGGGCGGATGGTGAATCAAATCTAGGCTAATCATGAATTATTAAAGGTTAAAATGACGAGAAAGCCCAGAGGTCAGCATGCAGCAAAGCGCTCGCAACAAATGCTTTCAGGCACTCACGCCACGATTGGCAAGAAAAGAAAATTGGTGGTGGTGGGGCACCCCAAGGGATGGAGGAATAAAAAAAAATAATACATAGTTCCAGAGAGTGATTTTTGTTTTTGTTTCTTAGAATAAGAACGTGCCCTTATATTCACAGTGAATGATCACAAAAATAAGAACCGTCCACACACACTGCCAAACCTAGCTTAGCTCACCATACCATACAGTAACTTTTTTTTAACACAGAACACTATACCAAATAATTAAAGTGAGAAAGTGGTCCAACTTGTTCCGAGTGCCCCGCCGAGTAGACAGATAAAGAAGCCGGTGATCCTAAGTGACTTCTGGACAGACTGCTGTATGAAGTTAGCCCCAGTTATGTGAGGACAAAGGAAAAGCATGTGTTGGTCCATTGCCAAGTAGTTCCATATGGGTGTTGAGTTCACTGGGTCCAACGCCACACGTGGGACCCATTTAACCTGGGGAAACACTGCCATGTGTCTGCTGCCCCCTTGTGCTCTTTTTCGCACATTACCACAGACCAGAGGAGGTCAGTAAGTAGAGGATGCCTCCTCACTGGCTCCAGGCATTTATTAAAGGGCAATTCCACCCGTTTTCAACGTTTAACTATGTCATTAATATACCTTAGAGTTGTGGTGTAATAATAAATAAAAAAGCCCCCCCTTGCTTTCTAGAATTAAAAGTATGGGGGGGGGGGGGATATCAGTAAATGACCAGCCCGGTCTTGCCAACTACACTCACATCTCCACTGACCTCATGTATTGCATGTTTTATGCAATGTATCCCTGCATATATTATGGCTCTTATATTATCTTACAGCATTATTATTGTGCCCCGATCTCAGAATTTGGGCCATTTTTATTGCTAATGTAAAGTGTCAGGGTAAGTCACCATGCCTTAAGTTTGGAACCATTCAAACCTGTATGCTTCTTTTTGTTACAAGTCTGTAAAATAGCCTATCAACAAGTTCGGTGCAACGTGCACAGCTGCAATCTTTGCCATTTCAGAAAATGTTTTAGAAAAATTGCATTATTCCAATAGCTTTGTTTTCACCTCATAGAATTAGGTTTGATTTGTAAGAGGCATAATACACAAAAAAAGAAAGAAAAGAAACGATACGATTTGAACCATAATTTAGTAAAAAAAAATGTAAAAAAGGAGTTCTTCTTAAAAAGAAGTAATGAATAGATTATATTCTACACACATTGAAGCCTCAAATTCAAAGAGACATTGTCACATTAAGCCAATTAAATGACTGTGGCATTAAGCCAATTAAATGACTGTGGCTGCTCAGTAGTGTCATCAATTCATTGGTTTAGGAATGTGGCAAAAACAAAAAAAATATCTCAGTGAATTCACAAAGGCTTCATGGGGTGTGCAATTGATAGAAAATATAAGTAATTTCTTTTTGGGGTCAACTATTCCTTTAATTAAACTAAAAACAATATATGGAGAAAGCTTTTTTGTCGTCATCATCGACACTGAATAGCAGAGCCACCCGGGGCGAAAGTGGAAGAGAGAAAGTCCTGTCCGTGCAGTGAATGGCCAGCTGGTAATGATTGACCATGGAACACAGAACCAAAGCCCCCCTTAATATAACCCTGCTAATGGCCTGCTCAGCAGCGATTGGTCAGCTGTATCCGGTGGGAGGGAGGGGCTTCGAAGCGGAGGACAGCAGCACGATAGGTTGACACACCAGGCTAGGCAGGGCTCAAAGCCAAACGATAGATTGGAAGAAAACTGACCCTTATGATATATAAAATATAAAACAATATGGGCCCTATATGCGCCCTTAAATATCAGGTCTTAAATCTTAAGTCAAAACTTGGAGGTGTGAAAAAGCTGTTTGCCAAACAGCTTTGCCACACCTCCAAGTTTTGACTTAAGACCTGATACTTAAGACAATCAAAATAGTCTTGAAATTGAAATAATTAGGAATCTGCGCTAGAGCAGTAAAAACTTTATGCCTGGCAAATATTTTCTAATGGGGGACCACAGGCCAAAACGTTTGGGAACGACTGGCCTATGACTGAGGATGTGGGGTAGGAAGGGCATACATACCACTGACAAATGAAAACTTTTCTAATTAGAACCAATTTGTCCACCTTTTATTGTGCATGTAAACACAAACCTTGTCCAACACAGACATTAAATGTCCTTGAAAATGAATGTCCAGTTTTGTGTAAGTGAAGGCTACACAAAAACAACAAGAAGAAATGGCCAGAAAGAGATGATGAATGAGGACACTTGATGATCAATTGGCTCCCACATGGATCTCGAGGGGTCAATGCGGGGCCAGCACTCAGTTGTCACATGATGACATGAGACATATATGTGACGTATGACCCTAAATTTGGGTTGAGTTAGTGCCCTATTGACTTCCCTACATTTACTTCCATACATATTTGAAAGGGGGCGTGTAGATAGCGGATGCACTTCTTCAGACCGATTGGAGTTGTGCACAAAATAAGTTTGACACTGGGTCCAGCGGTTTATGACAGGGGTTTTCAACCAGTGGTCCGGGGACCAGATGTAACTCACTAACTAACTTTGTTTCCCAAATCCAGCCTGGTATTGGGGACAAAAACAAAATAAATCTTTAGTTTTGGGGACTTTGGGGCTAAAATGTCATCAAATGGTTGTCCTTTGTGGCTCAAATGATGAATAAATAGTGGGCCCTGGTATTAAAAAAGGTTGAAAACCACTGGTTTATGAGATTGCCTCAGAGTTTCTGGACACACAGACAGACCCATCAGATGACCAGCCTCCTGCAGAGACACTCCATAAAAACTAGGACTACAACCGTTGCTTGTCTGGTGGATTTACAATCCTACGAACTGTGCCTTTGACCCAGATTTGATCCCTTAGAGAGTTTCATGCATGCCATTTATTTATCTTATTTCTATAGCCGTTCTTGCTGTTGTCTTGCATATCTTGAAAAGTGCAAACTAAGCAAGCATTTTGTTTTGTTTGTTTTTTCCTTTTCTCAGCACCTCAGGGAGCAACAGCTGTCCACAGGAGACATTCTTATAGGTTTATAACCCAATCAGCCGCAAATTAAACACAGATGGATTCCCTCCTGCAGGTTAACAACAATTTGAGAGGTTGGTTGCAAAATTTAAATCATTAAAAAGGTTAAGAATATACAGTTCATATCAAGAAAATAAAGTGTTTTATCGGCAGTCTAGTCGTTCCAGAAATTTGCGATTGGCATCAGACCCACAGATCTAGTATTGTCATTGGCTCTACTCCACATTGTGGGCAACGCAGGCTGCCAGGCGGTTAAAGAGATGAGCATCCATCACAACAACAGTGTGGGGTTCTGACTAAAAAAAAAAATCCCACTTCCCTTGGAGGTTTCTCCTGGGTGCGTTTGAGAGTTGAGAGAGAGAAGAGAGAGAGATTAGGACTTCCATCTACAAGAGGTAGTAGTCTTGAAAAAAACAGCTGTTGCTAACTCAGCTATTTGGCCCCTGACCTGCGTTTTGGTCAACTGAATGGGGGTCTCTGAATTCCCACCCCTGTCAGAACATTTACAAGCTTCGAGGAGCCCTGGCCTCGGCTATGCCCCTGCTACAGCCCCCCCCTCCACCCTGCTACAGCCCCCTTGACCTCGGCGTCACCCTTTGCCCACTGCGTGCACCGAGGCATCCCGGGAAGGAGAATAGTAGGGGGACGAGGAGGGCTGCGCAGCGAGTGAAGCCCACCTCCTCAAGTTTACAACCCAATCAGGCCCCGGACCTCATAAATCCATGCTCTCTGCTCTCGTAGTGCGCAACAATGCCGGCCATTCTGTGTGTGTGTGTGTGTGTGTGTGTGTGTAGGTTTTTTTTAATAGCCTCCACCCCCCACCCATCCTCTCCTCAACCTCGTGCATCCCCTTGCACTGCTTCTTCCCGAGTGGCCCGAGGTTTATGGAGGTACTACTACTACAGAGTGCTGATGAGAAAGCCCCCGGCCGCTTGGTTGGCTGGTTGGTGGGTCCGGGGGAAGAAGAACTGCCCCCTGCACACAATCAGGTCAGCGCAGAGTCACGGCGAGGTCGCGGGGAGGGGTCAGGAGTTTCTGAACTGAGTCTAACCTCTGACCCCTCCCCTCCGGTGCCACCTGGCGCTGCACTCACGGCCCGGCCGGAGGAGTCCCCAAAGTGAACTTCGCCTGAACCTGGACCTTAACATTGGACCATTCCCCCTAACTAACCCTAACCACCCCGGACAGGCCCTTCCCTTCTCCTTCCTGCTTCCGACCGCTAGGCTCTTTGCAGATTCTTTTAAAACCACAACAACCTTGGTCCTCCCTATTTTGGGCATGTCATTATTTGGGGAGCGGGGGGGAGTGGGGGGTGGGGGGGGGGTCTAGGATTTTTTTTTTTATATGAAATCGTGAAAGTATCCTCAAGCTCAGTACGTGCTATAATGCATGGGTTTTCAACCTTTTTGACACCAGGGACCACCATTTACTCAGCATTTGAGCCACGGACCACATTTTAGCCCCAAAGACCCAAAACTAAAGAGTTATTTTGGTTTTGTTCACACCCAGGCTGGATTTTGCAAACAAAACAGTGTAGACTTAATTAGTTAGTGCTAATTCAGATGATATTCAGATATTTTAACTCTTGAGAGTGTGAAAATGAAACCAAATGGACCCGCAAGGGTCCATTTGGTTTCATTTTTACTTTCTCAAGAGTTACATCTGGTTAACGAACTTTCCATCATTTAGCCTGGGGACCACCTGGAACCTTCACAGGGACCACTGGTGGTCCCCGGACCACCTGTTGAAAACCCATGCTATAATGCAATGCATAATGCAATATATGCTCTTCTTCCCTTTTTTGTTTTCCTTGGAAAAAAAATGACACAAAATGGGATCTATGCACACAAGTACATTTCACATGCTTTTTTTTACTTGTAAAACTATGATGTAACAATAAATATGATTCTGATTCCGTTGTGATTTCCTATTTTTTGCTGCAGAGCAACACCATCATACCATACCAACAGGAAACAACATACGGTATCTGATCATAGCTGATCTGTTCTTATCCAGGGCAACTTTACGACTAGTGAGCAGAGCAGAGCAGACAGCCACTCACTGGCTGTTTTCTAAACGACGCTTCAAAAACAACACATGGCCGCAGACGAACACACTGGCTTCTCCTTGCAGGGATCAAACCCGTAACCTCTTCCGTCATAGGACCCTTTAACCACCGAGTGACCCTGCTGCTCACATGGCCCAGTCAGTCCACAGGAACAACTAAAACACAGACGGAACAACTGAGACAGGCCGAGGCCTGTCTCAGTTGTTCCGTCTGTGTTTTAGTTGTTCTTTCATGGTCTCTAGAAATTGCTTTTGTTTACTCACTGAAACCAAAAGCCATAAAAGGTCCTGCTTGAATGTTATATAGTGTATCTGGAAATGTCACTATACCTATTGTAAAAGATAATATAAATAAATAAATAAAAATACTGCCTATACAGTATGTTTTGTATTTATTTGTATCCCCACTGCCAAGGGTACCACACATCAGACTAGATTGCTGTTACATTTATTGTTGAGCGGATAGTGCCCTCCTGTGGTATTTAATGGCATTGCATGTCATACATAAAGCTGGCTGTGTTCACCACTAGAGCGTGATCTTTAGCTAAAGTTTTGCTAATAGCACATAGTCCACATAGTCCTACTTTCCAACATAATTATTATACTTGTGCTTGTTAAGGGTCAAAGCACTAATGCTAACCTTCAAATGTTATTTACTACTGATATTCCCCTGACCTGACTAGAATTAGCTGAAAGTAGTAACAAGTAGATAACTAAAATGAGCACAAAGAGAGCTAAATGTTGTGGATGTTCTTCAACATAAGTGGAAAAAACAAGAGTGGAAAATACAAACATGCATTAGAGCAGTGTTTCCCCAAACACCCAAATAAATAAACTTGAAACTATTTCATTATACTCACTAGGCTGCTGAACCCCATTTGAAAATATACTGGATGCCAAGGACACGGCTGCATGATGAGATAGGGATCATAGCCTAATATACAGTACATTGGGGTCACAGAACTAGAAATACCATTAAATAAGACCTATTTAAAGGTATTTCTATCTCTGTGACCCCAATGTAGAGCATATTGTAAAATCAATATAACTCTTGAGAGTGTATAAATTGAACCAAATGGACCCAAACACTTGTACACTCTGAGATATAGAGGCATAAGGGTCCATTTGGTTCCTAACTAGGGCGGGGCCCCCTGAAACATCCTCAAGACCCCACAGTTCAGGAACCAACCACTAATGCTCTGGCCCACACTGGACCACTGAGAATAAAGGAATGGCTTGTGAACTCACCCATGCTGTCATTCTGTTCCACCTCCAGCGGATGGTCACCATAAAAGCCTGGAAAACAGGAAGGTCACAGGGAAAGATGAGTGCATAGTGTCAGCTAGTTGTTGGTAAAGAGTACAAAAAAGCAGGATGTGGCGTCACAATAATTGTGTGATTGATACCAATTAAAAAATAATAACTGAGAAATAAATAATTATTTATTTCCTAATTTAAACACTTTGCTTTGACAGTGAAAGACAATGAAAGCAGAAAATAGGTTATGTCCAGCGTCCAAATGTCCAGCCAAATGTGATGTAAATTTAACCAAGGACAGCATAAATGGCGTTGTTCGTGGGATGACACAGGTGTTATTATTTTCCAAGTAGAGAAAGTGAACACAAATTAAAAAACAATTAAATGCTGAATTGCGAATATGGTTGCCTATCTCTAGCAGGGGTCGGCAACCTTTAATATCAAAAGAGACAATTTGGACCAAAACATTAACATACATATTAAATACAAAATCTGTCTGTTGCCAAATCAAAATTATTAAATACAAATGCAGGTTATGCTGGTCGTACCTGACCATGCATTTAGCAATGTAGGATTATTATTACATTATTATTTTAATGTGTTTCCACTAGTTGAGAAACAGTGAAGCGAATGACCTGGTGACCTATGATTACCATCCTGACAAGTTAGATTCCAAGAAATTCAACAGAAACAGAGTTGCCATTGTGTGAGGAAGTCCACGAGTAATAATGAAACCAGGATTGTCTGGTTTCATTTTTACTGTATGGAGTCACTAGGAAATTGTTAATAGTCACTAGTCAGTGGACCAATGGTTTAGCAGTGAATGTACAGTGATGTACATTATGCATGCAGATGGGATGAATTAGTGTTACATACGCACGAATTTTAGCCCATATGATCAACCAACACAATAGTGGTCCCTGCAGTCTAAGTCAGGCTGGTGGTCCCTTAATCATAATCGGTTGAAAACCCCTGTTCTAAAGTACACGTTTTTTACAATATTAGAAATACTTGTACAAAAATGTTTGTCATGTTTGGCCTACAAAGCAACAATACATAAAGGATGTTGAGAGAGACAAAAAAAACATAGTTTAACTTCCATATTTTGTAAAGCAATAAGGAGCCACTAAGGAGGGGCTAAAGAGCCACATGTGGCTCCAGAGCCGCCTGTTGCAGAACCCGGCTCTATAGGAATATTTTTAAATTAGAGAGTTGAGTTGGGTGATACGGTCACCGTCCAATGAGATGAGGGCAAAGGCCTTGGGAAGGGTTCCAAGACAATGGCCAATCAGAGGGGAGACTAGAGAGTTATTGCATGATTTAAACGTTTCGTTTTAATGATTTACATATATTCCACGACTTAAGTGATGGAGTGAAATAACAAGTGGTCTCCTTGCTTCCCGGTAACCACATGAATTAGCCTGATATTTATACCAGGGCACAGCAATTGTACAATCATTTAACATTCAATCTACAAGCTCACAACGTGCTGCAATGCTGTGCATTGAACATGCAACGAAGTAACATAGTGCAGGCTGTGATTGTATTATGGTAGTGAGAAAGCAATACTGTGCATGTTTGGGGTTAGGGTTAGACAAGAGCCAGATACAGACAGCAAAAATCAACTTGTGTCACGACCGGTAAGCAACAGTCGCGACTGTTGCCGCGACCTTTATAAATTAGCCGCAACCGTTATAAATTATTTGCAACCGGCGAAAGCGGTGGACCATTTCACTACCAGTTCAGAGCGTTTTACTACTGACTGCAAGCATTTTACTACCGGTAACCTTAGTAAAACCCAACTTTAGGTCTCACCTATGCAATCTAATTTTGCTAAGAATTGTGTAGCCTTGACACCTAGGCTTTCATTTCCGTCCACGTTGCGTGGAAACAGAATGCGTGGACTCATTTGTTTAGAAATTAGTCTGAGAGAAACTACTGTACAATAGAGAGACAGCCTTTCGGGGTGGGTGTCGCTCCAAATGATGTGACCTAGCACGGCAGTGGAGGGGCGGGGGAGTGGCAGGGGATGACAACACATTGGTGAGATCAAATCAGATCAGCTCATCTGCCATCCTGGCTGCGATGGCTGCCCGCCGCCCCCCAGGCCAAATTCGTTTCAGGTTAGGCTAGGCTAAGAATCGTGTAGCACTAGTTGTCCAATTCGATTTCAGGAGGAAAAAACATAATCATGTGAGAATCATCATGATCTCAGTTTCTTGTGAAGAAAAATAGAGATTTGATAAACAATTAAGTAAGGGATAACACCCGACGAGCCGGTATTTGTTTCCTATTAACTGACCGAGGCGCAGCCGAGGTCAGTTAGTTAGGAAACAAATACCGGCTCGAAGGGTGTTATCCCGCTTATTACATGGTTTACGTCAGTGGTTTTCAACCAGTGGTCCGAGGACCACCAGTGGTCCTTGAGAGGGTGACAGCAACGGCATGTAAACAACCAAATACGTAGCTAACCAAATGGACCCGCTAACGGCGTGCTGGAGCTAAATGCGGAAGCGCACCGCGGGCTTACGTCAGTGGTTTTCAACCAGTGGTCCGAGGACCACCAGTGGTCCTTGAGAGGGTGACGACAACGGCATGTAAACAACCAAATACGTAGCCAAATGGACCCGCTAACGGCGTGCTGGAGCTAAATGCAGAAGCGCAGTGCAGATTGATATGAACACAGCTGTTTGCACTTTGGGGAACTTGTTTATGCAGCGGTCAATAATAGCGCGGAGCGGTGATTATAGTGTATTATTTGACCGCTCACATGACCAGAACGCTGGCTTCTGATTGGAGCATTCATTCAAGCCATGTAATAAAATGATATAAAATGAGTTTGTTTTTAAATGTTTTTTAGTTCTAATGCATGATATTTTTGAATCCTATACCTGACAATAAATTAAAGCATGACAATTTTAAATTGAATAACTGAATAAATAAAACTAACTGAATTAGAAAATATCATGTAACTAAAACTAAACTAAAATGAAAAACACAAAACTATTAGTAAACTGGCCACTACTCTGAATAAAGATGTGCTCTCTGACTGTAAAATAGAATTTTGGGGACATTCCTTAGTGGAATTAGTGGAATCACTAATGGTGGGGACTGGGGAAGCTCCCCACCACAAGGATAAAATGCACTTTTTGGCCAGAACACAATTGTTTTTCCCCAGAAAAATAACCAGGACTGTGTCCTCTACGTTGTCTTTTACATAGTGTAGCTCCACTGCACGGCAGAATCATAGACGCAGTGGAGTTATGGACCAGAGCCAATGTGCTGCTTTACAAAAGCACGCTATGCTGTCCCTGTAGAACTCTAGTCTGTATCCCATAGGGGAGTCTTGACTCACCTAAGGATGCAGACCAATTTTTATGGGTCACAAGGAAATATCGCTTTTTTGTTGTTTCATATATTAATCAAAAATATTATTTAAAGAGTTTTTTTTTTAGTTTAAACATGAACATGGAACCTTAACCATACCGGAAGATAGTACTTGCAGAACCTTTTTCGGACCGCCTTGTTTTGTTTTCTACCGAGTTTTGCAATTTATATTTTTAGGGACAGAGCACTGCAAAGATACTGTAAAGCCTTACTGAATTCGCAGTATTTATTATTCTGTTTATTATTCCCTGAATGAATTGCATTTTGAGCCGCATAAAGTACTTGAAAAGTTGTGAAACTTTGCACAAACGTGGGGTGGGATCCAAATGTCCCACAATTGAAATCTCCACATTTGCTTCCAACATGAATATAAAGAATTGTGCATAGGAACAGGAACAGCACAGGAACAAGATCCACAGCAAGGTTTGTGGATCTTGGACTTCATGCAACTAACATGTGACCCACAAAGTCATCAATAATATCTGTCATCTATTCTATGGCATAGCTATCACTTCAACAACGGAAAAGGTTTCACTCTATTGAAGTAAAAAAAAAAGTAAGTACAAAAGTAAGTACAAATGTCTCAACTTGAATTAGGGCCCGCTTCTCAGGCACCCACCCCGCCTCCTCCCATTGAGTCTGATGAACAGTTGACACCATTTTGGTCTTCAGCTATTATTTTCAAATGGTTTGATGGCACGTTCATTACATAAGGCTGACGATCATGGTTCTATTGTTCTAAGATTAAATTAAGTACAGACATGTGGTCATATAATAAGACATAATTTACAGATGCCAAAACTCCATGATTCTTAATTACTTCCAGTCCAACTAACTAGTCCATACCCAGATATACACACTCCCAAACTGATGAACTCAATATATTTTAAAAGACGCAACCTACTGAGGAGAAAAAGTCATAACTACATGAAAGCAACATCAACTATTTTATAACTTTTCAGGTATTCCTAATGGGAATAATCATAACTGAAAACACCCACACAGCCAAGTACTGAAGTAAAGTGAGTTGAGGCAATAACTGATCTACAATTTCACAGTGTGGCCGATGTTTGACCCGTTTTATAGTACAGATTGTATTGTGTTTTGATGCAGTTAATGGTCTACTTTTCATTGCATGTGTTTTAATTTGTATTACACTCGTTAAAGTGGCCCAATCAATTCAGCCAAGGTATAGTATGCAACTATAAAGAGCAGAGAGAACCAGTATTGCCAACTTTCATGAGAGAAATAAATCAAAGCACCTCCAAAAGCAATCCAACTCTTGCGAAAGAAATAAGCCAAAACGAAGCCATCCCAATAATATGGGCATATAGTGCTAGTTAAATATACTGTATATACAGTATATTCATGCATAAATGCCATATGTTTACTTATTAAACGCATGTGTGTAATAGTGCAATAGAGACATCAGTCCGATTCCGTCACTCAATGTACTGCACAAATCCCCAAACCTATGGGTTTGGGGGGAAAACAGAAACAATCCAAAGGTTGTGACAAATAAGCGGATTTGGCAACCCTGGTGAGAGCCCAACAATAGACAACTGGAAACATCTGCCAATCAATTAACCATGACACTTCTCTCTGAGTCACTCCCCCTGGCTCCACCCACAGCCGTCTTTAGACTGAGTCAGAGTTCACAGAAATGCTGACACACACCAATGTTTCAGTCACTGATTGTGCAACGTTAGTGCTGAAAATGAGCCAAAAGTGAAGTGGAAATCCTGCCTCCTACACACTTCCCGTTCATCTTTTGCAGTCGCGCGATTTTTGACGTACTGTAAATCAAAATGTTCTCAACATAATAATGTTTATCAGAAATTCTAAATAATATTTTTAGAGGAATGTGAACGGAAACAGATGACAACGTCCTTTCTGGGCTTTTAGGAAGTGCAGTAGTTGCAGTAGTAGTGCAATAGTTGTGTAGCAACTGGCAACAGTGCAGGGTGTTGCTGAAACTATACTGCAAGTAAATAAAAAAACAACTAATAATACTAACAACAACTAATAATAAAGAAGCATGAGCACAAAGTATGAGATGAAAAAATGTAAAATGTATTTGAGAATTCTGTGTCAAAAGGTTAATGTTTGTGTGTGTTTTTTTTTTAATTGACTGGTCAAACTGAAAATCTGATAATTCAAATGGATGAGGACAGACAGAGTTATAAAGAGAGGTTTATTTCTCTGTAAGGTTTTATATTAGTTGATTCAATTGCTGTTAAGCACTTTCAAAAAAGTGCCTGTTTACTTATCTGTCAGGTTGTTTAGACAGTGCCAATGGGATTTGCCAGCAGTCACGATTTCCATCATTTTGCCTGTTTTCATTGCAGCTCAAAAGCGAAACCCTTAATGATTTGAAACCCTGTAAACCTGGCCCGAGTGTGTGGAGTTAAATTAACAAAAGGATTTTATTTTGTACAAGTGCAAGGTTCATTTTATGCCCACTTTCTCTTTGGGTTTTTTTCCCCTCCGTGTCCACTGTCTGGGGCCACCAGAGTCTGAACCATCTGTGCTGGCCATGGGGCGGGTGGACGGGGCCATGCTCCGTGTCTCACTTACACTCCAGCCGACTCAAAAATCCATCATTCACATACATAAGTGTGCAAAGTGGCTCGGTCGGCGCGTCAGATCCCCCTATCTCTGTCAGTGGTCAGTGTACCACCCTGCCATCAACAGCTGTAGACCCCTGACCCGACACACGCCAGCTGCCCCCTCCTTCCCCCCATCTGCCCTCCTCCTCGACTACAGGCCCCCCCTCAACCAACACTGGCATATGTTCTCCCTGGAGCATACACCGACACACACAGAGACAGACGTGCTCCTCAAACACACACGTGCCTCGGCCGCTTTCCCTCTTCATCACACTCAAAATACAAAACTACACATGTGCACCGTCGGAGACGGGCGTGTGTGCTTTGCGCACGTGCCGACTACAACTGCCCAGCGCGTGCGATAACTGGCCACCAAAGACGGGCGTTTGTCTCTTAAGGCCCGTCTTTGCCGCTTGCTTTGCTCGCTTAGTTACGTGTATAGTTTGCCGCCACAAGCATGTATACACTAAATAAATACCGGGAAATGCACACATACATCAATTTATCGATCTTACGGATTTACAGTATCCTTCAAGACACATGGATTTACCATTTTCCCATTCCCCCCCAAACCCTCGTTCAAAACCAGTCAATGCCGCATTCCAAGCAGCGGTAGGATTAGCCCGGGTTCCAATCACCGCTCTAAGGCAGCAGTGTTAGCTGATAATGGGATCACGGGCAGTGAAGAATGGGAACTCCAGTGTGTGGTCTCCTCTCCCCCTTGCTAATCCTCACGGCAGCCCTATTGACCATTATAGCCCCAGGCAAGGAGAGCTTTTTTCCTGGCAGCGGCCGGCCAATCCGACCGGAGCCTGCTCGGCCGTGGCTCCATTGTGTGTTGACAAAGAAGGGCTGCATCTTTAACCTTTCACCTTCGAAAACCTCTGCTGCAACCTCCGGGCACAATCAGCCTTCCATCAAAACAACATACAGGCTCTTGTGCTCTCTCTCTCTCTGGCCATCGAGGACAGTGAATTCATGCTCGATAAGACATTCACATACTGTACAACCGTGGTGGATGAATGGTGTACAGCATTATGGCAACCTTGCCTGTCCAAAACCAATCCTTTTAAGAAATGGAAGGGGAAAATAAATCACTACCTGTGCTGCATTGTATCCAATATATTATTCGCATCACAAAATGTTCACACTTGTCATTGGCCAGTATTAATGCCACCTGTGTTTCAAAATACAGTGAGTTTGAAATAAGTGTAATGTCACAGTTTTGTTTTCACCACATGTGGTCCTTCTGTTCAGAAGGACAGCATACATCATAGTTGCAAATCACTGATGTTTATAGATCCCAATTGCCACACAGAAGGTGTATTTCTTATAAGGGTAGAAGGCGAAGAGTGCACGCACAACCACGAATGTCAACGGGTGCTGGACCCCACAAAGTAACAGGAAGTAGGAGGAACAGATACGCAGTTTTAAAAGCTAAAAAAAAAAGACAATAAATTGACATCAATACATTTTTTTAAAACGGTGTGCGGATCTGTTCTCCCTACTTCTTATAAGGAGCCATATGGTTGGGGTAGTTTGTGCACGAGGCCACAATGTACGAGAGGGTGGGGGGTGAGGGGGCACGGTAATGTACATGCAGTACAGTCTGTGACATTGAATGTACAGCAAAAGCACCAATAGTACAGTCCCCTTACTCCCCTAACACCCCCCTCCCCCCCAACCACCCCCTCAGTCAATATCCCCCGCTGAAGAATCATTTCTCCTGCCCTTCTGCCTTTAGCCCAGCGTCTCTAAAATTCATACACCCTCATAGTCCATCACTGTCCCAGGCAGGCAAGCGCTTCTGTCCCAGATGGCTGGGGGTTCCGCATGGCCAGTGGAGGGGCACGCCACCCGGTTATGTGAGTAGGGCCCCCCTACCCCCCACATCCATACCTGCCAGGCTGGCTGGCTGCCTCCCTCCCCACATGTATAGCGAACCCCCAGCTAGGCCCTGACTCTTATCTCAACACAGAGAGACCCCAACCTCCATCTATCACATGTCACACTATAGGAGGTGGTGGGCGGGGGTGAGGGGGGTTCGTCACCAAGACAGGAAGGCAGAACAAGAGGGAGAGAGACGGATGAAGAAGGAAAAGTAGGAAGAGTGAGTGACTGACGACTGACTGACTGATCTAAAACGAGTCGATAATTATACAGCCCTTTCAAATCCAACCAAAGATTGTGGTCCTTCGAGCCGGACATGAACCAGCGGCCTGACTGATTGACTGACTAAGAAGGTAAAATAAGTCAACGGTCAATCAAGACAGAAACGGCTAAAAAAAAAAAAAAAAAAAAAAAAAGTGGGGAAAAAAAAACAACCTTCCCCTTGCTTGAACAATACAGTCAGCCCTCAGGTGACGTCACAACACTGACCCGATCAATCGAGCTCCATTCCCTGACTGTATGATTGATGGGAGGAAGTGGGCGACACAGATATATCATTGTTTCCCCCTATACACTACAGGAACAAAATGACTCCTCTCTCCGCTATTGAGAGGTCAAGAAAGGATTGCGCCTCGAAGAAGCCCCCCCTGGGCAACTCCTCAATCCACACCCCACAGAGACGAGTGACGGACGGAGACGGCCAAGCATGACTGTATAAGGAGTTTCAGTTTGCCGTGAAGGAGCAGATGGGGTTATAAAAGAAAAAGTAGAAGGCAAAGACATCTCCACTGTTATGTGACCACCCCTGGCTTCGAGGGGGTGGGGTGGGATGGGGGGGAAGTTGCTGCTTCATTGGCACTATCAGTGCAGGGCTGAGTGGAGGGGCTTGTTAGTCCCATATGGGGGTCAATGTTGCCTCCGGTGGGTGTTAACAGGCCGCTGAGTCTGGGAGTAGTAGTAGTAGTAGCGCTAACCAAGACCAGGTCCCACAGGTACCCCTAAATCGCTCTCATTTACAACCATTCAGGAGCACTACATGCGCCCGGAATAACAAAAGGAGGCTGTAAAAAAATAAAAAAAAAAAAAAAAGAAAAAAGAAAAAACAGTCAAGTCCTCGCTCAGTGTTTCTTTCCACTTTCAACCTGGAGTCCCTGAGCATGTCAATAATGTTAGAAAAAAGCACTTACAGATACATACTTACAAAATAAAGTAAAAAATGATCACGAAATAAAAAATCATAAACAAAGCAGATCTACACCATTTTGTGATTGTGACTGAGCTTGTAGATTTGCTATTTCCACCCTGCTGCATGACAAAATAAGTGTAGGGGCTTAGATCCAAATATTAATTTTAAAAAAAAGAACATTGCAATAACAGGAGGCATGAGGCACACCTGAACTTGTCTTTTCGAAAGCACAGAGATACACAGATGGAATCTAATGCTGGGGCCAAGAGCAACTCACTCACCACCGCCTTGCGGTGGGCATTGCATATGACAGATTGTGGAGGAACTCGAGTGTTGGCTCCACAGGCTGCTCTGTGGTCATCCCTTTGACCCCTCCAGCTGACCCGTGACCCTGCTGTGTAACACCACACAGCACAATGTCTGCTCTGTCTTACACAGCACTCCTAGCCAACCCAGCGCTGCATGCGCTGCCTCCATGACGCACACACACGCGCACACTCCCTCTGAGCACAACTCAAGTTCAGAAAACACGCTGTAATCGTCTATGAATTCACTGTGAAGTCTCACAAATGAGGGATGTGATAGCGAGAAAGGAAATCAAATAAAGCATGAATAAAATTAAATTTTTAATAAAATGTTATTTTTGTCTGTGCAGGTCGGACAACAGAAAACGCAACACCTGTGCAACTTAATGATTTTCACCAAAGCTGAGACAATACAATTGCAGAAACAGACCCTTTTCTCCATTTCAACAAAAGCTGCTTAATCGTGCAATCAGGCTCAGCGGTCCAAAAAGGTGCCGCGGCCCGCTTTCAAGTCTCATGAGTCATGAATATGTGTTATGCTAAACTAATGGGTGTATGTCTTTATCTAGCCCCTAATCCCGGCGAGGCGGCCGGGCACAGGGTCAAGCTCTGGTCAGAGGCGGAGTGGGGCGAATGGGGGCTCTCTCTCTCTCTGTCACCATGACTTGACACGCTCAAAGGATCAACTTCCCTTTCATCATGCTCAGGGGTCAGAGTTTTACTACCTTGGAGAGCCGGGTAGCGTACTGCACTGTGCAAACTCCGGGGCTAGAAAACCATCTGATAATAATCACCCAATAACGCAGAGCGGATAACGCACCAGCGGGGACATCCGCCCCGGTGCGGCAGGAAAAAAAAGCTGCCGTGTCACCGCGAATTAAGATATTGATAAAAGGTATTGATTCATTTAACCTTCGGTTTGTGGAGAGTACCTGCGTGCGTGCGTGCGTGCGTGCGTGTGTGCATGCGTGCGTGCGTGCGCGCACGAGAACCGTCCCTGCACGTATGTGCGTGTGCCTGCATGGGTGGGAGAACATTTGAGCGCAAGTGTGACGATGAGGTAATGAGAATGAGAGTCGTGGCTGGGAATTTAGAAAAAAAAATCCCGAACAGCTTAACAGATTCCCGTTAAAAGCAGCCGTAGTGCAGAGGACTGTGTGCCTTTGCTGTTGACTGTGAAATTACTGTGGCTGGCGTCCATTCTGCCCAGGTCTTCAATCTGCCGTGCGGCTCTGCTCAAGATCAATATAAAGACAGTCGGTCGGTCAGACTGCACCTTCAAATCCAATTACAATTGAGAGGAACTACTCATCTTCCCTGACAAATAACAACATTGACATGTTACGCATACAATAGGTCAGCCGGCCACACAACTGATAAATCAGTTAACATCCCATCTGGGTAATGTGGGTATGGCTGTGGTATTATTAACCAACTGCAGAAAAACCTGAGTTGCAGGATGTTATCGGGAGTAGGAGGCGGGAAGGATGTGAGGAATTTTATAATAAAACCACCACCTTTTGAAATAGTTGACACCTACACTTTACAGTATTCAAAGCCCCTCATGGGCTACTTTTACAGTACGTTTAGGACCTACTATTTTGTAGACATCATGAGCTCACAACATTCAACATTCAGCCATTCTCAAAATATCACTTTAGAGATTTAGGGAGATTTTTATTAAGTACAGTTGGCTCTTGTCTTCACCCTAACTCTGCCACACTCTGACAACTGCATCCTTTCGCTCCATAGGGAGAGGGGACAGTTTCACAGCAAAGCCATTCCTTCTCTACATACCAAGTTCAGTGTTTTACAGCTGCCTGTAAACTCATCCTCCCAAATTCAAACTCAAATTGACAACGTTTATGGCTTCTGGCTGGCCTACGTGTTGAATATCACAGCGACGCGACAAAAGTCCTGGCACCCCTCGGGCTCGCAGATAAGGCAGTGTCACTGTACCAACTGTCCCCATACCGTTACTGTATGCTGCCCTGCCACCTCAAAATGAGGGTTTACGGCCCGGCCTCGGCCAACCGGCCGACCAACCCCCGCCCCTGGCCTGCAGCATCTCAATACCAGCTGTTAATTGTTGGTCCCTCCAGGTCATCGCTTTGGGCCGGCATCAATGAACAAAACAACCCTGCGACCAACCTTGCTGCCGCTGCTGCCTCAATGGTTCTTCCTACCCTAGCTGTAGCTCATGGCTCAAGTGGAGGTTGTAAATACTTTCCTGGGTTACGTGGAGGTCAACCGAGACTTGGCCCTTATGGCTTAACCACTTCTTTAACCCTGGCGTCCCTATTTTTGGGGACATGTTGTTTATTATAGGCAAAATTTTGGAAAGAAAGGAAACTGCAAGCTCACAGTTGTCTCCCCTCACTCTAACCTGTTTCCTGTGTCTCTCTAGTGTAAACTCTACAGCATGTGCACACTCACACTAAAAGGTACTTTTATATAGCACCATTACTAAAGGCAGTTTACATAGATTGTGGATTCCATTCAGACATCAATAGTGGCGGAAACCATGCAAGATACCGACCAGCACATTGGGAGCAATTAGGGGTTAAGTGCCTTGCTCATCGACATGGGTTTGAACTGGCAACCTTGTGGTTAGCATCCAGCCACTCTACCCCTGATACACAAACATATGCACATACACAGTATAAATAATAAATATTACAAATGTGAATATTCAGTGCCTTCCCGTTTCAATCATGATTAACCTGTTATCTATATCTATGCATATTACTGCAAATAGCACATTTTACATTAAAACAAACATTATGAACTCTGCAAAGTGATTTAATGTTGTGTATCATTGTGCCAGTGTGTGTATAATTACTCTCCTTCAAATCGTAAATATCTTGACATGAAATCACGTTTTTGTAAAAAAAAATAAAAAAAAATATATATATATATATATAAATAAAAAAAAACGGTATGTGGCCCTAGCTTACCCATCATGTATACGGGTATATCCAGTCCTCACAGAGAAGTGTTAATTCTTCTGCTGTATATTATTTTTACAACTGTGCCCCCTGTGATTATATAAAAATAAGCTAATAAAGTAACAGCCACTCACACTTTAGTGTGACTTTAACTTCAAGTGTGTGATGAGACTCAGGGATGTCAGATATGACCTTTCCTTATAGCAGTCCTACTAGCTCACACACACCTCATTAAACATCTCGCCATCAGACATCTTTGTCTTTGCTGACAAATCAAGTATTTGCCAATAATAATTATACAACCAACTACAACTCCAACTTTGGCTAGCATACACCAAGCCAGATGTTCAAACGGCAGATCTTTGGTTATTATTATTACTATTATTTGTTAACTCTTTGACAAAGCCCAGGCCATATTGATACTGTCTTAAATGGGGAATTCCACCCATTTAACATTTTTTCTGAGAGCGTACAAATGCAACCAAATGAACCCTAACGGGTTCATTTGGTTCCATTTGTACGCTCTCAGAATGGAGGTCTAAAGAAATCCATTAACAAGATGTTTCACCATGTTAGTGGTTTTCTTCAGACCTCCATTTCTTGGGAACACAGAATGGGGGAACCTTTTTTTATCATGTCCACCCAACACCTAGGGTATACTAATGACATATTAGAATGTTGAAAATGGGTGGACTTCCCCTTTATGCCAATTAAATATTTAGAAGTTTATTCTCAGATAAGTTGCTGATCTAAAAAGTCAGCAATTAACAATGGGCAGGTCTTTGCCCTGCGCTGTGTGGCGCGCCACTGGTGAGATGTTACTGTCAGGCTTTAGACAGACCACACAGTGTCTCTGCCATGGTTTCATCTGATTATCTGCTTCTACTCTTCATCATGACAGAGATGACCAGTGGAATGCCTGTTGCCAGGAAACAACAGATCCAGGTCGCAGGGACGGACAGGATGGAGTAAGGGACCTTGGACACTCACTCTCTCTCCCTCCCTCCCCATCTCTCATTCTAAGGTCGAGTTCTATAATGGGAATTTAAATGGTAAATGCACTGCATTTATATAGTTCTACTCTTCCTGTTAATGACTGCTAGGATATTTTGTCACCAGACAAAAAAATGCAATTTAAAACTAAAGCCATTCCTTTTCTGTTCAACAATAAACACAAATTTTCATATTTTTTTAATGGAGAATCATACCTAATTAAACCTTTGAGTACATACAGACTCCTTATATTTACCTACTCATATTAATCACATTCTTGTTGAAATATTTATAATATTTATTTTGAAAAATATATTTTTCTTCTTTAATTGTTACTGCACTAGTCATCCAGAATAAAGATGATATGGTGGTTTCATCTCCCCAATTCTTTTTTTAATTTTAATCTGGAATGTTCTTTACATTATTTTATATAAAATGTTCACGCTTTTCTTTCAAGATCAGTGTAATAAAAAGCTTTTTAATGTAGTTACATATGTTAATATTTTGCCTTTAGTATTCATTGGATATAAAAAGTGATTGCATAAATTATAATGTGTTTCCCTTGGTCTTTAGTAATAATGCTTTTTAATGTACAGTTTGAATTGCTTGTTTAGATGTAGGCAAATACAAATAAACTGGGCTTGCAAACTATAAACAAGGAGAATTTAAAATATGACAGATGCCTTAATTGTTGTGTAAGTAATAAATTAGTTTCACAAACAAGTTTTCAAATTTACATCTCATAAAGGCTGTCAGCATTAACTAGTTAACGCGAGTTAACTCAGCCATGAGTTAACTCGATTAATTTATTTAGTGCATGATTAACTTGCAGTAAAAAAGCCAAGTGGGTCCATTTGGTTCAATTTCACCAAATGCCGGTGAATAATTGTTAAGTAACTCCATTACTTAAGTCAATCTAAATTAAATCTACACAATTAGAGAATGTTGAAATGTATAAAACATTCTAGAAAATTTGCATGTTCGCTCTACCAACATCAATACAACCTGGAATTGTGGACAAATTCCTTAATTTAGGTGTGGAATTGTAAATAAATGTCATCAAATGCAGAATAAATAATGGACCTTGATATGAAAAATCTTGAAAAGCACTCATTTAAAGGTACATTTAGAACCGATAAAAATATGCGATTACATTGAGATTAATCAAAGATTAACTATGGGCAATCACACGATTAAATATTTCAAACGACTGACAGCGAGTGAATGCGTTTCTTTTACTACATGTTCCACTTCCAGCCTTTGCATTTTAAAATCAGGGAAGTGGGGAGACGTAAGGTCCAGGTCCTTGTCATGGTGACGGTGTTGACACACAGATTGTGAGATAAGAGATAGGAGTTTAAGATGGAGTCAAAGTTAAGGAGACCTTGATGGATCACATCTGCCTGGTAGTGAGTGAGTGAGTGAGCCCCCCATCCCCCCTCCACCTATCCCCCCCTTCTGCTTTTTACCCCACCTCCCCTACTGTACTCCTGAATCATTATTCACCGTCGGCACTGCGGGGGTCACATCCTGCCTTGCCTCCTCCCGTCCCCACCCACCCACGACACTAGCAAACTCTCCCCAGGGAAAAAGAGAAGGCATACAGAGAGACGCCTTCAGTGTTGCCAACTTGGCGCATTTGTCACTATATCTAGCTCTTTTCCAGACCCCCCCTAGTGCGAAAATTTGTGAAAAACTCCTGGCGGAAAATCTGGTGTTTTTTTTGCTGGTGAGTTGGGGCGAAATTGATTGGCAGGCGCCATAGATAAAACCCTCATTCTCTGCGGTTTTCAACCAGTGGGTGCCAGGCTAAATGATGGAAAGTTGGTTATAACCAGATGTAACTCTTTGAGAGTTAAAATATTCATCATACGAATTAGACCAAGTCTACACAACAAGAGAATGTACAAGATTAAAGGTCATTTAATGGTCATATTAACTCCCTTCCAGGCGAGCATCTAGCGCATTCTAGTGCATTTTGGAAGTGCCACTAGTGCATTTTGAATTTGGGCAGTTGGCAACACTGGACGCCTTGCCTTGCCCACACAGCACCAGTCCACCACCACCACCCCCCACCAAAAAAAGACCCTTCCACGGTGCAGAGAGCTCTGAGGCTGACAAAGCACTTTCTTTCATTTGATCTGTTAAAGCTGCCCTGCTTATAAGCACCAGCCCCAAGGGCCAAAGAAGCCTCACCAACATTTTTCCTTTTTTTTTTTTTTTTTGCTGAACACAATTACATTTTTTTTAAAGGCGTTTCATCGACCCGTAGGGGACAAAAAGACAAATTCTTGGCACATGGTCAATTCTGCAAAATCAATGAAAATTGAGTTTCTTCTTCAAATGTGTTTAGGGATAAGGCCAGCAATTACAGATAAGCTGTAAACCTGCCCAGTATACACAATGTGAAAACATGAGGTGAAAAAACTCAATTCAATGGCAGACCATTTCCCAAAATCGTGCTGTAAAGTGGTAAATGCTCAAGGAGTCAAAGTGGTTGTAAAACATTTACAAATGTCTTTTTTTTGTCATAATAAGTGATCTTAGGAGGTAATTCAAGTATTTTAGCTTTTCAGTCTAACTACAATTTATTTGACAGCTCTAGAATGGCTTTATTAAATCTAATTATGCATTAAGGGGGAAAGTGTTTAACTTAATTGGGTTAATTTAAACAAACACAGGGCCTGCAAATTTAAAAGTGTTTAATATGTTTTAGCTATAGGCTATAGTATGGTTTTGTTAAAATTCAGGAGTCCATAATTAATGTAAATTATATTTTTAAGATAATTAGTTACCAATATGTAGCCTAATATCAGAATTAACACGAAATAATTAATTACTGCCAACTAGCCTTTAAATTACAAACAACACATTTGATTATTAAATGACAACTGATTACCATCGGGCGATTTATTTTGCCAAACACGCAAAACGAAAATGTGAAGCCAACAATGACAATATCTGTCAGGATAAAAAATAAGCACTAGGCATCATCACCTATCTGTTCATAATATAATATGTTGAAATATAAAGGCACTACATGCTTGCAACCTGTTTCAAACAGGCTTTCTTTCTTGCACGGTTAAAGGAATTTTAATCTTGGAAATGTCAATAAATCTTCACACACCCACATGGGGGCACACGATATGGGACTGGCGCCTGCATGAAGAGAGAGGGAGAGACACGCACGTCCTCCTGCATGAGGCAAAAGAGAAAAGCAACGGAGCTCCTGTTTTTAGCTGTTGTGACCTGTCAATGGGATTTGCATGAAAATTAAAAACGGGGGGGAAAGGGGAAAAATGCTTTGTGACAAAGTCAAATTGATGACCTGCAGCCCCACAGAGAAAAATGTCGGAAGACTTGCCAGCATGGTGATCAACCCCTCCCTTTGATGTATCAGCAACACATTAATCAGTCACACATCGGTGGAGAAAATATGAGGCCACTTTGTATCCATAGATCATTCACGGACTGAGCTACAGTATAAGTAATCAGAGAGAAACCGTATAGCCAGCGCTTTTGGAGGGCAATTTAAACGCAGCTCTATTAATTGAACTGGATTAAATCCTGGTTTTGTTTTTTGGGGGGAGAGGGGGGCGTCTTCGTTTCAATCTTTTCCATTGTGTAGTGCAATATAGCCAACAGCACTCACCGATTTGGTGACTAGAAAAAAAAAACCTAATCGCTTCAGGGCGTTCTCTCTCTCTCCCAAGTTCAAAAGTTCACTTTTTACGATCTTCTTCTTCTCCCCAAAGCCCGTTGACTACCCCACGTCCAAATAAAAACATTCCTCCTGCTATACCTCTCCTCTCCGGTCACTTCCCATGCATGCAGCAAACTCAACTCCAACCAAACCAAACACATCAACGCCACAGTGCATGGGGAAATAAACAAACACGTTCACAATAAGAGAAGAGGCCACACCAGCAACACGCGTCCATTAGTTAAAGGGGAATTCCATCCATTTTCAACATTTTAACATTTTAACAGGCCTATGTCATTAATATACCTTAGAGATGTTGTGTGGACATGATAAAAAGGTTCCCCCAATGCTATATTTCCTAAAAATGGAGGTCTGAAAAAATCATTAACATGGTGAAATACATCTGATGACATCATCAAGATGTATTTCACCATGTTAATGATTTTTCTTTCAGACACCTTTTTTCTGAGAAGCCTGAGAAGGTACAAATGGAACCAAATGAGCCCGCTAGGGTCCATTTGGTTCACATTTGTATCCTCTCGGGAAATGTTTGAAAATGGGTGGAATTCCCCTTTAAGACTTCCGCAGGAGGTCTTACTGACTTACTTTGATGGAACAACAACGCCATGCATTTCAATGTGGTGCTAACCTAAAGTCTTCCATTCAACAATATAAAAAAGGAATAGTTCCTATATATTGTATCATGATGAATGATGAATGAAATTTCAGGGCCTCCATAAAAAATACACAAAACAGCTATTTTGTTGTTTCCACTTTCATGCCGTTTGAATTCATTAATTAATGTCAACCTTGTTCTTCACCGGGGGGGCGGGCGTTACTGTCACGCACGCGTGGCGCGCGCGCGCACACACACTAGACCCCCGTAGTGATGCTGCAGGCAATAGGACCTATATGGTTAATTATACACACACATCTCAATCAAATCGCTCTTGAATTAACATTATTAACAAGAAAGGCGAGGGGCTGAAGGGAGAAAATATCCACTCGGGTGAACAGCCCACGCTGTACGTTAATCAGTGTTTATTTACCTGTAGCGATAAAGCGTGCTAAACCTAGAGGCTACCTTACGGCTACTAGCCTACTAAAGGTAGCCTGCGTGTTTAAAGCAGTGGTTTTCAGCCAGTGGTCCGGGGACCACCAGTGGTTCTTGAGAGGGTTCCAAGTGGCCCCCAGCTAAATGATGGCTGTTTGGTGTAACGCCTGAAAATTGACCCTTGCGGGTCCATTTGGTTTCATGTTTACACTCCCAAGAGTTAAAATATTCACCATGTGAATCAGCCCAAGTCTACACAACTAGAAAATGTAGAAGATTAGCGGTCGTTTGATCTGTATGTACTGTTTTGTTTCCCAAACCCAGCCTGGTATTGTGCGACAAAAAGCAAACGTATGTCATCAAATGGTGGTCCGTGGCTTAAATTCTGAATAAATAATGGGCTCTGGTATCAAAAAGGTTGAAAACCACTGGTTTAAAGCTTTCATTATTATCCACCCCAAAATACACTCCCATCACGTCACAGCAGGGGGTCCGTGTCGCTTAATGCAGGAAAAAGGACCAGAGGTTCCAACAACAACAGGCTTGTTGCATGAAAGCTCCCTTGGTTCTTTTTCCGCAACACCTCCTGTACATACAACATTAAAAAGATGCATGTTAAGAAACAACACAGCGTTGTTTGTGTTGCAGTGGTTGTGGTTGTTGCACCTACCGTTGCTCTGCACGGACCGAGCATTGTTCCGTTCCGGGTACGAGTCGAACCCGTTCTGCGCCGTGCTGCCCCTCTTCTCTACCTCCATTCTCCTTCAGTCTTCATGCATGGGCCGCCGAACCGCAAGAAGAACCGAACCACCACTCTCCCCCTCCCTAAATGTGTACGTAAAAAATAACTAAAGCCCGCCGGTGGAAAGGAACGGGGGGGGAAAAGACGCAGCCTCCGTGATGTGATGGTTCTTCCTCTAGCCCCAGTTGTTTGGCCGCTCGTTCAGTTTGCTCGCTCGCTCGCCAACCACCGCGGCCCCATGCTTACTGATGTCTGTCAGCCCAGCAGGGGGGATCACAGTCTACGATCCACACCCCCTGAAGCCCTCACATACACACACATTACGCAATGCTGCGGCCAGGCAGGCATTCTGGGGTATCATGGGATCCGTTTGACTAGACTGCTCACGTTGATTATGCAGTTTGTAGTTTTAAAAAAGGGAACGACTTTTTTGTTTGTCTGTTTGTTTGTTCATTTATTTATTATTTTTCATCGTTTTATTTTTATTTTTTGTATTTTTGTATATTATTTTTATATTATCATTATTACTTATTATTATTATCATTGTTTTATTTTCTTTTTTGTCCATAGGTCTATGGTTTTGTGACTATTAATTCGCCAAAAATAAATGTACAGTAGTGGCTATAGCCTACTAGTATAGCTATTGGTTACTTTTGTTAAATCCTTAAGCTACATAAATTAATTATATGTTCATTTTAGTTACTACTGCAATTGGGGTGGGTTGGGAATAGAAATGTGTGCTCATCAAAGCACAGATATGCACCAGGCCAGCTTACCTGTTGTGTGTTGAGACCTGTTATAGCACCACCATGAGGCTGATTTGAAACATTTGAGTAGCATTTTTTTTTTCTACTCAATTGAAGTGTGCATGCAAAGTTTCATGCCAACACAGTGGTAACTGACTGTGTTCATGAGTTGTTGCTGGGGGGGGTCTGGGCCACAAGATTTGATACACTACCAAAATACCCTTTTCTAAATTCTTCCTTAATGTCAACAAAGCCCACTCCCACAACACTAGAGGTAGTTTAACAAACTATGTGCAACCTAGATTTGGCACAAACAAGGGACAAAGTAATTTATCTTTTCCCTTTTAACTCCACTATGAATTGCTGCTTCTGGCTTCACGGAAGTGAATAATTATACATCTCAAATGTTTTGACGGATGTCTTGCTTCATTTGTAAACAAGTGTAATGCTTTATGGTGTTGTCCTCTCAAAGTTATCAGTCTTGTATTGAGTTGTGCTTGGAATGTACTGTAAGTCTCTACGCCGTAAATTCAATATCAAGTATCAACCAATCAATCACTCAATTACAGTGATGTATGTAACAATGTGAGTAGAAGCCTATCAAAGACTGTTTCAGAGAGAAAATGATGAAAAATATTGTCAAGTAGAAATGATCCTGGGGGACATTTTGATATTGGTTAAAAGAGTTAGGGTCTCATCCCCTTTCATGATGACAATAGCCCCAGGAAATAATTTCCCAGGTGTTTTTTACATTTACATTTCTATATTTATTTGAAGATCTTTAAGGCTCAGATAAAGCCAACTCCAATTGTGACAAAACATGACAACGAACACAACTTTTTGGGACAAACAATTAGAAATAAGGTAAAAAGAGCAGAGTACAACACATTTTTTTTGTTTTACTTCATTGTAATCTTTGTTCAGCCCAAAATATTGGAGTGAGCGAGTGAGTGAGTGATGGTTCAGGCCAATACATTAGCCAGCCTGTTATAGCGATACCATAAGGCTGATGTGAAACAATTGTGAATGCAAATTTCCACGTAATCAGAGGCTTGTGACATTTTGTACTAGACCACTCCTATAAACTTTGAAATCCAATCATAGTCTATTGTGACGATAGACCTGATGTCACTTTAGCTATATGGAATAAGTAATTAGTTGCCCAAGCAAACTTAAGAGTTAGAGACAAGGAAGGAAATCCCTTTTTAACCCTTTTTGGGGAGTTTAAAGAAATAATTGGATTTTTGTTAGATTACTACTTGTTGATCTTTTTTGCTATTTGATTTAATACATGGCAACACACCGGGCTGATTCTAATTGAATCTGATTCTGAATCAGATTCCGAGTCAGATAATTATGTCAGCCTTTCCTCTTCTGTCAGAAATCCTCTCTTCTAACAGTGTCTCTACGGGTGTCAGCAGATCCCATATCAGCCTCCAGTCCTGTGCCAGCCTCCAGTGCCTGTAGACTCATCATTGCCAATACCAGCCTCATCTCCCATGGCTGGCAGCTAGAGTCTCCTCCCCATCATCCATGGTCTGGATCCGCTGTCCTGTATGTAAATCTATGGAGTCTGTACTGACGTGTGGTGTCATAGAGCCATATTGTACTGTACGATGCCTAACCACTCCATCATATAGCAGTGTGTGTGCGCGTGTGTGGCCATATTGTACTCTGGCTGTTTTGAACGATTCCATCACATAGCAGTGTGTGTGTGTGTGTGTGTGTGTGTGTGTGTGTGTGTGTGTGTGTGTGTGTGTGTGTGTGTGTGTGTGTGTGTGTGTGTGTGTGTGTGTGTGTGTGTGTGTATGGGCATGCTTATGTCTTTGTGTCCGTCTGTCCGTCCGTCCGTTCCAGCACGCCTCCTCCACCTCCAGATTTTGACCAAATCTTACAAAAAATGGTATACATGATATCTGATTCCCTATCAGATTAAAACAGCACAGTCAGACATGTGGTATGTGTTGTTCGGCCGTAATCACCACCAAGTTAGTGGGAAGGGTCTATTTTGCAAACACCACATATAAAAATAAAACACACTTGGTTTCATCAACACAGAGCCAAAAGCAATTCTATTTACATCCATAGAGGGCGCCACAGTTACAAAAAACAATTTCCAAATTTCTTACACATGATCATAACAGCGATTTGAGATTGTAATTGGCTGCTATGGACTAATCCATGGAGAAGCTCCATGTATAGTTTGCACAGGCATGATTTCTTAAGTGTTCTCGAGTCGACAAAGTCAAATTGGAAGGTAACCCTAGCTGTTTAATTGAGGACCTGGCCACGTCAAGAGTCCTTCCATCAGCAATTCAGGGTTGCACTGGTGACATTCATGGTATATGGCTTATATGACTCCGTTCACAATACATAAACCAGTAATGTAATTTTAACAAATATACAGAAAGTATATATGTTGATATATACTGCTGTCTCCCTACTCTGGACTAGTTAAAACAATAACAATATTTTGTTATCTGGGAGACCTGGGTTTTAATCTTGGTTAGAATAAAACTACAGCAACTAAGCAGCCTTAAAGGAGAATTCCACACCAAAATACATTGGTCATCCATCTACCTTATTCCTGTGACATGATACATAATGTGACTGTCCTTGATTTGTCACAGATGTCCCATTTTCTACATTTCGTGAACCATGAGGTTGTCTTTATTCTAATGCAGGTATTTTAGTAGCTCCAAACCTTTTTTTTCACACATCAGATTTTAACAGTATACTGATACTCACGCTTGAATTTTACCACTGCCTTCACAATACATGAACCAGTAATGTAATTTTAACAAATACAGTATACAGAAAGTATACTGTATATGTTGATAAACTAGCACAACTGCTGTCTCCCTACTCTGGAGTAGTTAAAACAATAACACTATTCTGTTTCTGGAGACCTGGGTTTTAATCTTGGTTAGAATAAAACTACAGCAAGAAACAAAGCAGCCTTAAGGGCAGGGCTGGACTGGGACAAAAATTCGGCCCGGTCATTTTATGTGTGAATTTGGCCTAGACCGGCCCAATTGTGTGTGAATTTGGCCCAGACCGGCCCAAAACAAGAATCAAAATAATGGTACAAACCAACTGTTGGTTTGTACCATTATTTTGATTATTGTTTGATTATTGTTTTAGGTCTGTTGGTTACCAACAGACCTACACAAGCCTTTGCTGCTCTCACAAGAATGATGGTGGCAAAAGGATCCAAGATGGAACAGGGCTTATTTGTCCCTCACTGATACAGTTACAATACACTCCTGTAATAATATTTTTTTAGCACCCCCTAGTGGCCCCCTATGGTCGCAGCCCACCGGGAGAGCTCCCTGTACTCCCTATGGCCAGTCTGACCCTGCTTAAGGGACAAGTAGACTAATGTGATCAAAGTGTTTTGTTCCACTATCTGATGTCTGTTCCCCACCTGGTACTGTATTCCCTCATTCTTTTTTCACGATTGACAGTTAATTCCCACCTGATGTGTTGTGGGAGTTCAGATGGAACCAAATCCTACCAAATAACTGCTATCTTACATAGGCCTTCAGACATACTGTACAGGTCATCACTGCATCATCCAAAGATGATGGCACAATCTCCCACAATGCAATAAGAGCCATCAACCAACCTTCGCGGGCCGTGCCCCTTGGGCTTAACATCCTTCTAGGAGAAAGTCTCTGGATTGAATATCCACAGATTATTGAGGTATCGCCTGCCTTTACATTTGTTTTAAGTCCTTTGGCACTTGCCTTACATAATCTCACCTCTATATAATCCCAGATGCCCTGCTGCTTGTTGTGTGATCATCCCACAACAAACTGCTTTGCCTGGAAACCATGTGACAAGACATCATCACACACCATGAAACAGCATCTCCTACAGCATGTCCTAATAAGGGTGGCTGGTGGACACTGACGTTACCATGACTCAAACTTGACCATATAAGGACATTGCACCTTACATGGTTTCCTCCACCATCTGTGTATGAAGCTTCAATCTGTTGACTTGTGAAGTACCTGCGTATTCACATTGGAGGACAACAACACCACTGTCAACTGTGTGATGATTTGACAAGCGCTTTGTCTTACTTGTGCGGGAAGCATTGAGAGGAGGAGCATCGGTTACTGACGGAATATTTGATCTCGTCGGCCTCCCTTTCTGGTCTGGACAACACCCAATGATGTGTTTCTAACCTTGTGCATAAAGCACAAGGTTAGAAAGGTTGATTGACTCACCAGCTAGCGACAACACAAGATTTACGTGTACACAGACAACAGAGTGACAGGGCCGGATTTAGCCAGCCCTACTAGGGTGGGCTGGAAGAATGGCAGGGTGGGCAACTCAAAACTAAAGATTTCTTTTGCTTTTGTCCACAATTCCAGGCTGGATTTGGGAAACCAAACAATCAAACATACAGATTAAAATGACCATTTATAGAAGATTAATGGTCATTTTCTAGTTGTGTAGACTTGGGATAATTCACATGATGAATATTTTAACTCGAGAGTGTAAAAATGAAACCAAATGGACCCGCAAGGGTCCATTTGGTTTCATTTTTACGCCCTCAAAGAGTTACATCTGGTTAACCAACTTTCCATCATTTAGCTGGGGACCACCTGGACCTCTCTCAACCACTGATGGTCCCCAGACCACTGATGACAATGATATTACCTTTGATATTACCTTTCATTGGGGGGGCCCGATGCACATATGGGGGGGCACTGCCCACCCCTGACCCCCTCTAGACCCTGCCCTGGAGAGTGAAATTCCACAAGCGGCTTGTTGAGTTCACAATCTCTTCTAAGGTTTATTCCAATTACATTATATCACATTGTCTTGACCTATTGCCTCCCCCACCAAGTTCGTCATAGGTTGCAGGAAACAGGTAGCAAAGGGGGGTCTCGCTGGTTCGATGTTGCCGTGGCAGCCTCCTGCTGCAGGTGGGCGCATTGACCACAGCATCCTGTTTAAGGGGTGCTGCAAACAATGAGTTCAACTTGAACTTCACAGAAGTATCTGTCTGGGTGGATTTCACAGAATTCAGCTATTACGTAACAGGGCAAGAGGTTAAGAATAGGTGAATCCAAGTGCATTCTTAAAGGGATAGTTTGGATTTTCTGAAGTTAAGCTGTATGAAATACGTGGCATTAATATAGAGTTGTCAACTATATAATTGATTTCCAGGGTCCTGTGGTGGGAGTTCTGCTCTGGTTTTGGTGAAATACTAAGTAGTTTCGGTCATTTTTTTGGGGGGGTCACTGGGGCCATGCATTAAATGAATCCAAAAAACAAATGTCATTTGTATAGTTGACCTAATTCTAAATTAGCGGGTCCTTCGTTCATTTTGACCCCTCTGTCACAGGGATCTTTGTATTTTGTGTCCATATCACTACGCCCAAAAAGTAGTTCTATGTGATAGGAGGGTCAAAAATGAACAAAGGAGGTCCTAATATTTTAGAAATAATTCAACAAGACAAATGACGTTAGTTTTGTGGATTAATTTACTCTTATTGCATGGCCCCAGGGACCCCCACAAAATGACCGCAACTACTTAATATTGATGAAAAGCAGAGCAGAACTCCCACCACAGGACTCTGGCAATCAATTACTACAGTTGACTATATTAATAACAAGTACAAAGTATTTCATATAACTTAGGTTCCAAAAATCCAAACTATCCCTTTAAGTTGCACGTGCTGTATTGTCACATGAGTCGTACTGATGTCGATATTTACATCAGCTTTGTACAGTATGTCAGGAAGCTGGTGGAGAGAGTGGTGCCGACGTTCACAAAGCCTGTGGGATGCTCTTCCAGCATCCTGATGCGCCCAGCTTCTACTTTTTTGGGTGGTCTGATTGATCGATCGACCAATCGAGCACAATTCATTTTTTATTAACCACTTTGAGATTTACAGCATAATTCAGGCACAACTCTCAATACAACATAACTGATAACTGAGTGGACAACTCGCTTGAGGCAAGTTTGCCACGTTGTGTGACAAAGCCCACACAACCCTTAGCAAAAAATAGTATACTTCAAGTTAATATTTTAAGTATACTTAAGTATAAGTATAAGCATAGCAAGTATACTAATAACAATGTACTTGTAGTACACTATAAAGTATACTCTAAAGTATACTACTTAATACTTCTACGCACTAAATTGGAACAACTTAAAGTTTACTTGAGCATACTATCAATATACTAGTTCTGCACTTCTAGTACATTTAAAGTATATCTAAAGTAAACTACTAGTTTACTTGTAGTACACTATAAAGTATACTCTAAAGTATACTACTTAATACTTCTACGCACTAAATTGGAACAACTTAAAGTTTACTTGAGCATACTATCAATATACTAGTTCTGCACTTCTAGTACATTTAAAGTATATCTAAAGTAAACTACTAGTTTACTTGTAGTACACTATAAAGTATACTCTAAAGTATACTACTTAATACTTCTACGCACTAAATTGGAACAACTTAAAGTTTACTTGAGCATACTATCAATATACTAGTTCTGCACTTCTAGTACATTTAAAGTATATCTAAAGTAAACTACTAGTTTACTTGTTGTTATACTTATGTATACTATTCATATACTTAAAAGTATACTCATCTATATACTGCTAGTTTACTAGTTATATACTTCTAACCCACTTATTTAGTTCATTTTAGTACACTTTAAGTATATCTTTAGTAAACTACTTTCTATACTCAAGTATGCTATTCATATACTTCCAGGTTTACTTAGCACTTTACTTATAGCATACTTTTAGTGCATTTCAGTTTACTTCTAGTATACTATTCATATAATCATCAGTTTACTATTTATATACTATGTTTATACTTGACAAACATTTGACTATACTTAAAGTACGCTTGAAAGTTAACATACTGCGTTTACACTAAAATCAAGAAACACCAAGACAGCATTAACATGGCACATTTCACTGTATTAAACTTAAAATAAATACAACATGGGTCAACATGGGTCATCATCGGCACCAGAGATTTTCAACCTTTTTCATTGCAGTTACAATTACAATTTTCAGCATTTGAGCCACGGACCAACATTTGATGACGTTTCAGCACCACAGACCACAAAACTAAAGTTTTCATATCACCGTTGCCAAATAGATATGAACGAGACTAAACCCTGGTCAATAAAGTCAAGTAAAAATGTTTCTGTTTCTGTACATTTTTTTTCACGGTAGATGGAAATCATGTAAATCAACACATACTATTTACTCTAAGCTATTAAACTCTCAGACTTTTTATTATAAAACTTGAACATGGTGTATAACATGTATAACATAGCTAATGTGTGGGGGGGGAAAGTATAGGCTTAATAGTTGTTAGGTAGGGATAGGTCGAGCCTGGCTCATGGACTATTTACATCGACATGGTACATCAGTAAGAATGTAGGACAAAGTTGGATTCCGTTCAAGCCTTTATTTCCTTTGCACAGACGAGCAGTGGGAATTGAGCAAGGAGGTGGCAGGCTGGACGGTTATGGTTTTTTCTACAATAGATAGAAACACATAATTAACAATCAATCATATCAAACAAACAATTCAACAGTGATTACACCACATGCATATTCCATAAAGCTATAATAATTGCATCTCCTAGAAGTTAACAAATAGCTAATCTATGCTGTAACCTCCAAGGCATGCAAATCATAGTCCTTATATCCCTCACCCCCAGATAAAGTCCAACATGTGAAACCAGAAGCTTGAATTGAACTCACTTCAGTGACTCATAACCGCAGCTTGCTGAGGCTCCAGAGCAGAGGGCTCTCAGCTGGTTGTTCTTGGGCTGTTGTTGCTGCTTTGGTCAAACAGGAAGTGAGAGGAGAGGCAGTCTTATATACCAAGCCACTAATGAGTTGTGAGTGGGGACAGCAGTGATTGGTGATTGACAATTGGGCAGGGATTCCATCCATGAGCAGAAGGGGGAGGGGGAGGGTGCTGACTAGGTGACTCTTCTCTACAATAGTACTTAAGTATACTAGTCTTAAGTATATATCTCTTGAGCATATAAAAAAGTAAACTTAAACATACTAATCTTAAGTATATCTGTTGAGTATATAAAAAAGTAAACTTAAAGCATACTAGTCTTAAGTATATATCTGTCGAGTATATAAAAAGTAAACTTAAAGTATGCTTTTTCATTTTAAGTATAAACTAAGCATACTTATAGTATACTTTTATATACTGCTTTTTGGTAAGGGAAATTATGGGCCAATATGAGTTCCTTGTGTGAGGGCCTTTTCAGAGGGCAAGCTTTTCCAGGAAACTGGCCGTCGCCGAAAATGTAAGCTGAGCCGAGCTTCGCTTTCCATCCACCACCAGTCAAACAAACAAACAAAACCCAATCACTCCTGAGACAAAAACAAGCGGACACGATCCCAAGTGTGGATAGTGTGTCTGTCTATAGCTCCCATAGAGTAATAAAATATAGAGGACAGACTCGAGCGATAGCCCCGCCCCCTTGTCGTTCATTTCAATATAAGTTGCTCAGTGGCGTTTTGAAGCACCCAGAAGACTGCCGGAAGTTCCCATTGGAATAACATTGTGGGCAACTTCCGGACACTAAATTTTGGTGGTCACCTGTGTGCCGCCATGACACCTGTGACGTCATGAAACCCGTTCACTTCGATTATAGGGCTGCACTTCCACTTTTCGCCACCAGGCCCCTTGCTTCAAGCCTGGAGGCGCTGTCGGTGGATGTGATAGCTCCCCTCTCCTAGGACCTGGTCCTGATTGGCTGCCAAGCCATAGCACCTTTAACCCTACCATCACATGACCTGGAAAGAGGTAACAGGATTATTTTAAGCCAATTGATCAACAATGTGCAGAAGTTATGTTTTTCAAAGTCAACTAGTGGGCCTAAAACTGTAAATAATTATTCTTAGGGGCCACATTCCACCAGATGTTAGTCTGATCCAAGTGAGAGTAGACATAATAGACACACAGCAGCACATGAGCACAGTGTTGCTCTGTGTCCACAAGGTGGTGCATATCCCCCATTGGTAGAGCTAGAGTCATCTCTAGCTCTACCAATGGGGGATATTATGCACCACTGGTATGGCATGTCATGCTGACAAAAAGCATCAGGAGGTGATCAGCCCTCCTATGAGACACAGACTCAGTAGAAAAAATAGTGGTATTTTATTATGTACTAGTGAGGACCTGTTATATGAAGATATGTTGCAAAGTGGTGAAGGGGTCCTTTAAGAAATTTAAAAAAGTATTGTGATAATATATGTTTTCCGTATCACCCACCCCTCTATACCTGCACACAGTGACTTAAATCTGCCTGTTTGCTGCCTGTATATGCAATTGCAATATTATACATGATCGATATGGGTAATATTGGGGACATTTGGGAGGAGCGCCTACACTATCACATGGTATTGGGCTTTTCACAGCTTTTCACACCCGATGGGCACCCTATTATCTGTAGTTGTCTGCCTGGAACTCTAGAGAAGTACTGTAGGCCCTTGGGCATCCAAACACATGCATCCTGTCTTACACCACACAAAGGAATTAAAAACAAAGCATCTGCAGAACTCTCAAAACAAAGGTCAGGTTACTACTTGGCTGTACACCCAGGACTATCACTTTAATCTCATGGCTCAGGGTCCAGTAGGACTGAATACAGCAACTTGCAATAGAGGGTATACTGCATGTGCGCAACAACGACATTATCGTCAAACTAACTAGGGCTTCAATGATTAATCAATTAATTGTAATCCAATCGAGAATTAATGAGTTGTCAACTAATTTAGTAATCAGTTAATCGGATCAGCACTAATCATTGTAGATTTCTGCAATTTTCCAACATAACTGTATTTTTTCCAGTGTTAACTGTGATTAAACTAAAGAACAGTGATCCATCTCTCTTCCCTTACAATCTGATGATAGTTGCACATGAACTGTGGCAACTGTAATGCAAAATGTGATACATATATAGCCTAATAGCGATCATAGCATGAAGAACTGACATGTATATCTTTCTTTAATCAAATGTATGCAGTCATAATAAGACTAGACTAAATGTAATTTTGCTTGTCTTTTATTTGAATAACAGCCCTAATCAGCAGCCAATCAATTGTATTTTGAATGGATTATCTTTTTTGTAAGCTTTTGTTTTTGTTATAATCTGATGAATCGATTAATCATTTAAACAATCTGCCAATGAATCTATTATGAAAAGCAAGAGGCCTACTACAAACCCAGACATAGGCCTACATAATGCACGAACGCTATTGAGTGGCAAAGAACTACTTTTTGGCATTGACACCGAGCAGAAAAGTTGTATTTTTTGATGGGTGTGTGTGTGTGTGTGTGTGTGTGTGTGTGTGTGTGTGTGTGTGTGTGTGTGTGTGTGTGTGTGTGTGTGTGTGTGTGTGTGTGTGTGTGTGTGTGTGTGTGTGTGTGTGTGTGTGTGTGTGTGTGTGTGTGTGTGTGTGTGTTGTTGTGCGCAACACCGCGTGCAATGCAGTAAGGAAACAGGAGGTGGCGGCATATGCTTTTTAATATAATACAACTGAACGAAACGTGTGGTGAAATCGATTATGGTTTGTGTCACAGTAGTAGCCATAGTCTAGGATTAACATTTGCTTTGAATCAGCCCTACTCTTTTCTCCGTTGAAAGTAATCCAGTAAGGATTCGGAACAAGGGACATGTAAAAAGAAAGAAACGCCAGTGGAGGATATATGACAATTGTTCCCTAAATGACACGTGCATGCTTCATTTGAACTAGTCCCATAGTGACTAGCCCTTATAACCAGGGGTGGACTGACAGTCTGGCATACAGGGCATTTTCCGGTGGGCCGACCCCCCCGGGGCCGTTAATGTCGTGTTTTAATTTAAAAAAAAAAAAAATCTGCACAAAACCGGCCCACGAATCAGTGCTGGCGGCCCTCTGTCCTCTTCAAATGAGACTGCCTATTGCAGGGTTTCTATAGTTAACTAAAACTAACTAACTAACATTATAAGGGTCTTCAGAGGGCCGCTCTGAGACAAAATTGCCCGGTACGTTTTGAGCTCCCAGTCCACCCCTTATAACAGCCTATATACAGTAACAGTACGTTATATTTGTGCGCGCATAGACTAGAGTCACATAAGACATAAAGTGCTTGTTTTGAACTGAACTGCAGCTTTAATTCGTTTCGTGTTGCAAACTAATAAAGCGTGAAGAACACACAAGAAATGGTGTCCAAAGGCCCCTCCCCTCTCTCGGGGCCAGAGAAGATGACAGATGAAGCGCACACTCACTCACTGCAGCGTGAGGACTGGAGGAGCGCACTGGAGTGAGGACGTTGAAGCGTGCGCGCCGCGGTGGAGACTGGACTTATAGCCTACTGGACTGGAAGGAGCGCTCATAATATACTACTGCAAAAAGAGATCGCCACCTGTGGACTACTGGCAATGGAGTAACAATAGAATGTCGCGGATTGAATGCACGCAGCATAGGCTAAGGCTACAAGTGTTTTTGCTGTTATAAATCTTGGGCAAATTAAGGATCCGTGCAGCACGTTGTTTTCTCTTTCCCTACCAAAAACACGCACCAGAAAGACAATGTGGAGGTACACAATCAACTTGTCAGTCAGTCTTCTTCTCTTTTTGTGTCAGGATGTCTCTGCTATGAATAAGGTGAGTCCATCTCCCCAATTCCCCAAACACACAAAATCATGAGAGCTGCAGCAGGCAGCCATCCTGAATGGGATAGCTTATAAATTTGGTGAAATTAAACATAGTCTGATAGTCGTACCCCGAATTAATGTTCATTGGAGCGGCCAGAAATCGAATCACGTTGCGTTATTCTTTTAATAGGATACCTTAATGTCGTAGTCATAAAAGTTGCCCCATTCATTTTGCGCGCGCGCGCATACACGCACGCACGCGCGCGCGCACACACACACACGCACACACACACACACACACACACACACGCACACACACACACACACACTTCCAGATATGGGCTATCATAATCCTCCAAATGACGGCTCTGAGGCCACCGCGTCACACCAGACAGTTGCACCAACCATGGCTCTCATCAAATGATACCTCAGTGAGTGTGGCAGGGCATGTATCATGCATGGTGCCAGTGGGGAGAGAAGACATGGCACCTAGAGAGGTAACAATAGCCTAATATCTGACGTTGCTGTTTGCACAGCTGCTGGACTCCAGTAACCCCTTTTCTGTGTGTGTGTGTGTGTGTGTGTGTGTGTGTGTGTGTGTGTCTCTCTCTCTCTCTGAAGTCTTGGAAGACCATCATTCCCCCCCGAGGAGAGTCTAATGGCCCCACTTCTAGAAACAAATACAAGAATAGGTTAGCCTATATAACAACAGTTATAAACACTGTGCAGCCTACTGATATCAAAGAACAGTCGACTAGTAGTGTCTGAGGTTACCTTGCCTCAAGTTGCCTGTCTATAATTACTATTGCATTATTAGATTACAGTAGTCAAGCAGACTATAGATATTGTCCAACCTTTTTCCCCATAAAGTCGGGCAAACATAACTCTGGTGTGACGTCATGTGGCGTCGTGTGTGACGTTGCGTGGATCAAACGTCATGACAGCTGCTTGCAAACGCAGTGAGGGAAATTAACATGTAAGCCAGGCGGAAATGTCTGTGCATATGCATGTGTGTCAGTGCATGTGTGCTTGGCTGTGTCACACTTTGGGTATATGCCCAACACGTATAGTGGTAAAGAAAGACTGCTGACTACCTGTAGACTACAAGCATGTCATAAGGCTGGCAAGATTCACATGCTTCATATGAATGTGTTCTGACTATGGTGTCTGTCTGTGACTCTGTGTGTGTCCATGCGTTGCGTGCATGAGAGAGGTGATAGAAAGAGAGGGACGTGGGGGTGGGAGCCTCAGGTTTATCTGTAGTCTAACTGGCTCAGTGAATGGAGGAGGGGCAGGGCCGGATCTAGAGGGGGGCTGGGGTGGGCAGAGCCCACTCAAACGTGCATCCTGCCCACCCAATGAAAGGTAATATCAGTGGTTCTCAACCAGTGGTCTGGTGACCACGAGTGGTCCTTGAGAGAGTTCCAGGTGGTCCCCAGGCTAAATGATGGAGAGCTGGTTAACCAGATGTAACTCTTTGAGAGCGTCAAAATGAAACCCATTTGGTTTCAGTTTTACACTCTCAAGAGTTAAAATATTCATCATCTGAATTGTACCTCCACGTTCTAGCCTACACAACTAGAGAATGTAGAAGATTAATGGTCATTTTCATCTGTATGTTTGACTTATGTTTCCCAAATCCAGGTTGGAATTGTGGACAAAAGCAAAATAATTCTTTAGTTTTGGGGTCTGTGGGGCTAAAATGTCATCTAATGGTGGTCCGTGGCTCAAATACTGAATAAACAGTGGGCCCTGGTGTCAAAAAGGTTGAAAACCACTGCTTCATATGAAAAACTTTGGAGGTGCCCACCCTGACATTCTTCCAGCCCACCCTAGGAGGGCTGGCTAAATCCGGCCCTGAGGAGGGGGGTGGAATCTCAGGTTTATCTCTGCTGGCACAATGTTTAGGCAGCTAGGGCAAGGCCATGACGCCCATGTCGTGGGAACAGCAGTGGGCACCGGCCTGTTGTTTGGGTTGTAAACAAGCCCCAGGAATACCACCATGAGGTCAATTAGAGGACAAAGACAGAATGAGAGATGATGGAGGGGGGAAAAATGGATGCTCTGCCCGCCTGACTGTAGCAGTGGTCCGTTGTGTAATTCAGAGGGACAAGCATGGCACTCGGACTGCATGCCAGGATTAGGGGCTCAGTCATCTGTGCAACTCAGATGGGTGATACTAAGCACTTTCACGGTTATTTGCCCAAAGAGAAATCAGGGTAACAAAACATCAAAAAAAGCTCCACACAGCCTGTCTAGAGGGCACGCATGGGCAACATATGGCCCGCGGTCCGGACCTCGGACCTTTGACCGTCTCAATCCGGCTCTCGGAAGTCCTCAAATGAACCCCCCAAAAAACACTAGCATGCTTGAGGTCATTTTGACGGTTTTTGGATGTTTTAAAGTTGTGTAACTTTGCCCATGAAGCTTTCAGAAGGTTCATCATCCATCATCATTCTATCATCTCAGAAAGTTTGGTCATCTGAAAAAAATTCTAAATATGAATTTATGCAAATCCTAATTCTGGCCACTTTTTTCAGGCATGCTAGTGTTAATAAGACAGCAATTTGTTATTAGTATGTACCATTTGAGTACATGTAATCTGAAGAAGAGCGGTGTGCTCGAAATGTTGCTCACTCGGACTGACGGTCGACGGGACCAAGACTACACAATGCAGAAAGAAAGGGAGCTACAGCATGCAAACTTTTATTTTGTCCCTTATGTTTTGTGGTTCAGACAGAATCTACAGGCCTTTAAATGAAAAATGTATGTGTGCCTCTTTTGATCCTCGGTGGATGCATGGACAGTTTTAGAGACATTATCCTGAAATCCCTGACGCTACTCTATAGGGGGCCAAATACACATCCACTCACAACACTCTTTCCTTTACTCTTCCTTGACTAACATGCATTTAAGAGCGAATTTGGAAACAAAGATGGCCTCCCCTTTCGTCTTTCATGTGTAAAAAAAAAAAAAAAACAGACCACTGGTTTTCAACCAGTGGTCTGGGAACCACCAGTGGTCCTTGAAAGAGTTACAGGTGCCCCCCAGGGTATAGGAGTCATGGCCTTGACTTTGTTTTTCTCTATCTGTGCTGTTGTGTCATGGAGATTTGTTAGTCAACCAGCATTGCAGCCCAGTATTGAGCAATTACATAGCAGAGCTACAGTATATAGCTCGTATTTTTATTTTATTACTAGAGAGGCTTAATAAACACCTATCAAAGTATGCTTTGCATGAAGACCAGCATGATTTATTGGTGCGCTGCCTCCTCCAAGTGTTATAAAACAGGACAGCCTGAATTGTCCTATAATATTAATGAACTGTGTGTAGTGTGTGAAAAGATGCTTTCCCCCGAAGCTTGGAGCTTTTGTGGGACTGACATCTGTTGTACAACAAAAGAGCATCTGGAGGAAAAACACTGGCAGTATCCATCATTCCATTCATGACTTGAGGCCACCAGACGCACACAAATGATTAAGTGAAAACAGTTTGTGGATTTTAATGGATTATTCGATTGGCTATTAAACAAAAGATGGATTAACAGTGACTTGCATCTGTGCGCATGCCTGCATGCATGTACTGATTTTTAGTTTTTTGTATGTTCTGAGTATTATGCTTGTTCTCTTTCTCTCTATCTTGCCATCTCCATCTCCTCTCTCTGTCTCTGTCTTTCTCTCTCTTCTGAGATCATGTGATGATGACAACTGAAAAGTTCAGCGTGTAGCTGGACCTATAAACAGACCCAGATGGAATGTAGAGGTGTACCCCCAAAAGCACTGTGCTTTGTCTACAGCTAATTAACAGCCCGGCGCTAATGTGCTTCTGCTACTGCGATCTCATGATTTATCTCCAGGCTGCGTCCTTTCAGATTCAGCCCCTTTGAACTCCGCGTTGATCTTTTACGATAGCAAAAGTATATTTATAAGCACCTCTAATCAGATTAAGAGCAAACGTGGACTAGTCTCCACTGGAATTTATTTGGACCACGATTTTAGACCCAGTTCTGGAGTACTGCGTCTCTGGAAAAACTAAGTGGGATTTAACAACCCAAAGACATGAGGATCAAGGCTTCCATTTTTATAGTCATATGCACTTACATTGCAGCCGTGCAACCAGTGAAACTATTATATTTGAAATCAAATTACTCATTAGTTTACTTGTCATTTGTGCTATTGAATGTGAATTAGCTACAACTGGTAGTAGATAAATGGTACTGTATGCACACTACACAGCTGAGAAATTGTTTCACTTAGTCTGCTATGCCAATGAAGAGTTTGTGCATGTCATAACAGGAATAATAATGGGGCTAATGTTTATGCTTGTGACACAGTAGAAATGCCAGAAAATCCACCTGCATGAATTTGTGCCAAAGGATGCCTGATTTGTCAAAACTGTGGTGGTTGTGTTTCAAGCTAATGCGTTTGGCCCTGTTACTAATTAAGTGGCAAAACACACTCGGCGGTAAAAAGGGAAGGATATCCTTGTTTATATAAACCGAGGCTGTTCATATACCAGGGCCTGTGCTACTAGAACCATACAAGGCCATTACAGAACCACCCCTGCTACTGTCACAGTAGCAGACGTGGTTTCTCTCTAATTGTGACCAGTCAGCAACACACTGGTCCTTGCTAATCAACTTTATCAGGCGGTGTGTTTTGGTGACTGAAGCCTTTATCCAATTATCCAATCAAGCTCCTCTGTGTGCTTACTGCTCAGTTATGTCCCTTCCTCTTGTGACGGAAACGTTGCACAGAGGTTTGTGTCTTTCTTTTTCTTTTTTTACCTGAGAGAGACTTGACCCCATGCACCGCAGAGGAAGCATTGCAAGAAGTTCTTGAATGCTCTCAATTCTGAGCATTCTGAGCAGCTGTCTGTTCTAAGGTAGCTGCTATAGCTAGAAGACACTGGTGACTGGGTCAGTCAGTTGACGTGCCAGTGTCAATGAGCTGGGGAGAAGACTGCAATTTTTCTCCCCATTTTTTCCCCTCTCTCTTTTTAATTAGGACAGAGGATTGCCACATCTCTTGCTCCAGCAATACAGCTTGGCATAGCTAGCGGGTAGCGGTGTTGACAAAACAAAACAAGAGTTTGGTGACTCAAGTGTCTAGGAGAGCCTGCCATTAAATCTGTCAGGAATTTCACAAACCCAGACTCCTCCGACCTGCAGAGGGACTTAAAGCATATTAAGCTGATGTTGCTATGGCACAAGGCGAGGGGTTGGGCCCGCCGCCGAACTGGTGGGGGCCCAACAATAAAGCGCAGCGGGCCAATGCGGGCACAACCTCTCACAGAGACATTTAATCTGCTAATCCATTTTGTTTTCATGTGGCTGCAGAATCAGCACTCTACATCTAAAAACCAACGGCTTTTCACTTGACCAGGGTTAGGATTTGAGCCGTCCTGGCACAGAGGGGTCCTTACCCCATAATCAAGAACCCTTGCCAGTGTGTGTGTGTGTGTGTGTGTGTGTGTGTGTGTGTGTGTGTGTGTGTGTGTGCGTGCGTGCACACACACACTGCAGCCCCCCATCACTCAGTCCACATTCCTTCACTAATGAGCCCCCCACCTTTTCTGCCTTCATTACACCTCCTGTCCAAGCCCATTTACTGCACCGCAAAAAAAGAATCATCTTCTGAAGTAGTTATTGTGCAAAGCGTGTTGAGAATTTGCACTTGCTTTCCATGTACTAATGCAATTTCCTCTCCCCCAATGCCTGTATCTTTTCACAGGTTAAATTATGTACTTCTTAACTTATCTATAATCTAACCTTTATTTACCCAGGAAGGAAGCCCATTCTCCTTTCACGAGGCAGATGGCATCAACAACAGCTTTAAAAACAATTAGGGCAGTGCCTCCTTGCATGCTCACTTTCTCACACACACACTCTCTCTCTCACTCCCTCTCTCTCTCTCTCTCTCTCAGTGTCTTACAGACACACACACACACATGGCATTGACACTTGACATCACAATGTCAAAGCAGAAATAGATCAAAGTCCTCTAAACTTGGGTATCTTTCATTGTTGTTGATCGTATTACGCAACTGCTGCAACACAGACATCCGCCAGTGAACTCTCCCTGTCCCCCAAACAAACTAATCCCGATGTCCCACGTTGAGACATTGGGCTTGTCCAGTGTCCAGAATACGACGTGGCAGGAGCAATGGACTCAAGACGGAGCCACGTTTCAAAGAGGTAGAACAGGCAGAGACAGAGGCAGAAAATCTTTAATGAAGAATCTCTGTGATGGTGCATTCTTCTCCACTCTGAGTGGTACCACATGTAGGCTTGCCCCGGGGTTTATAGCGATCCCTAAATCTCAGCGCAAAGAGATGACAGCCTATAAGCTCCCTCATCGGTGCAGCCTGGGACAGTCTAGCCCCAAAGGTGATGGGAGATGAGTTGAGGAGCATCAGTAGCCTATAGGAGTATAATGTGTTGACTCAAGAACGTGCCATAGCCATGTGAAGCCATACCATCTCTGGAGGGGGGAAGCTTTGCGAGAAAATTTCAGATCTACAAACTTACAATGCGTCTGTCGTATTGCAGCATGTTGTCAGCTTCTAGATTCCCTGTTTTTCAGCAGATAGATCATATGTATACTATATTAAATAGGGGCAGATCACGCCATTTTCAAATGCATGGAATCAGATCAGGAGAAAAAAAAACTCCTTAGTATGAACATCATAATACTGTATATTAGACTGAATGTTGTCCGTAATATTGTACTTTTGTGATATGGCATAATGTGTTCTATAAAACCATAAATATCAGATTGGTAAGTATCAATAGCTCAGTATCGGCAGATACTCAAAATTAGAATCAGACCGGGAGCAAAATAACGTGATCGGGACATCCCGATTAGTAAGAACAGAGGTTTAAGTGGACAAGAGAGCCAGGGGCAGCGACAGAAACATGATCTAAATAGGGGTTACCCCCTGCTCTTAATCCAAGGTGATGATAATGAGTGGGCTTCAGTGTAAGTGAATGTATCTCTAATGGAACACGCTGGTCTTTGGGTGACCAGTTGCTGGCGGGGGTCAAATGTTGAGCTTTGCAAAACACCGTGGGCCACGTTGCCTCCATAAACCCAGTGTCTGACAGGAAGATGGATTCTGACAGCCATTAGTGGAGATGTAGCCTACGCAAAGCTTTCAGTGGAATGAAGTCCCACACACACTGTTGTTATCAATGGAACATTTACTCAAATGTACAGAAAATCTATAGAACCATTGTCTCCTAACATGTCTGAAATGAGTTATGGATGGATGGATGGATGGATGGATGGTCGGTCTTGTATAAATTGTGTACGGATATAACATTTTCCAATTAGGGGGGCAGGAGAAAATGGTATGGGGCGGCTTCATCGTTCATGCCGCTTCACGCCATGGGCGATGAAGTCGCACCCATTTTCTGTTACAGACTTTTATTAGGCAATTAGGCATCAATAATAACATCAGTTTTTGTTGAAGTTGCAACAGACACGCATCATAAAGCTAAAGGTCTGACTCAGAGAGTTTTCTGTTTTCAATGATGAAATGCTGTTGGTTTAGTGGTGCCACAATTGTAGTTATTTAGTAGCAGTAGTAGTGTCATTTTATATATAGGCACTTTAATTTGAAATATATCGGGTTGTTTTGCATGCCATCGTGTTTGGTGGGGCAGACTGGGCATTTAGGGGGTCATTGCCCCCCCATGCCCATGCCTAGATCCGCCCCTGGTACGCTACAGTTCCACGGTTCAGTTCAGTTCCATCAAAACGTTGTCAAGGCACCAGTTTTACTTTGTATTATGATAATGGCAGCAGCACTAATTGAAGATAACACACACAGAGTATGGTATAATGCAGGGCCGGATCTAGAGGGGGGCCAGGGTGGGCAGGGCCCACCGAAATGTGCATCCTGCCCACCCAATGAAAGGTAATATCAGTGGTTTTCATCAGTGGTCCAGGGACCACCAGTGGTCCTTGAGAGAGTTGTGGAAAGTTGGTTAACCAGATGTAACTCTTTGAGAGCGTAAAAATGAAACCAAATGGACCCTTGCGGGTCCATTTGGTTTCATTTTTACACCCTCAAGAGGTAAATATTCATCAACAGAATTAGCCCCAAGTCTACACAACTAGAGAATGTAGAAGATTAATGCTCATTTTGATCTGTATATTTGACTGTTTTGTTTCTCAAATCCAGTCTGGATAAAAGAAATCTTTAGTGGGGTCTGTGGGGCTAAAATGTCATCAAATGGTGGTCCGTGGCTCAGATGGCGAATAAAGAGTGGGCCCCGGTGCCAAAAAGATTGAAAACCACTGCTACATATGAAACCCACCCTGCCATTCTTCGTGCCCACCCTAGTAGGGCTGGCTAAATCCGGCCCTGGCATAATGAATGAATTGATTTTATGTGGGGGGTATTCAAAACCCTGTGGGTGATAATAGTTTGTATGACTTATGTTTGTCTCAACCCCTTGCGTTGGAGGTGCAACGGCTAACCTTCAAACGAGGGGAAGCCTGCGGTTATTGTTCAGGATCACTTTTCCTTCCCCTCATTCGCCTTTGTTTCCCCTCCTAAGAAAATGGATTTATTATTCATAGACGCGTCCACCCAGGAGACCAGGGATAATAATTCAGTGGAACAACTCTAGGTCTGACTCAGACGCACCATCGGTGGGAGGAGAGAAAACCCCCAGCTGAGCATATATCTTAATAAGTTGTTACATTTTGTGGGATTGTGTATTAATAATAACAACGAAATGTTGCTCCACACCGATCACTGGCTTGGATAGAATTACATTCTCAGAATGCCTTGCTGGCTGACACTGCACACACACTAGAATGGATTGTACACCTCTCTTTTAACCGTTTGCACGCCTGGCCATGGCCAATGATACATCACTCTCCTGGCAAGTACTGAGGAGGAGGACATGCAACAGCTACTGTTTATGAAAACTCAAGAGTTGCTGTTGCCAAATAAAAATCAGGTGTGGAATATTGCCCGCAACGCTTGGAAGTAATTAGTATGGCCACTTAAATGTTTAAACCTCAATTAAGACTAAAGTAGTTTATACTAACAGACAACAGATTTTGAGGAATTGGGGAGTCAAGGGATGTCAAGGGAGCGCTGAAGCTCAACACAGCTGTTTAAATGAACACATTTCACCTGAGCATCTGCATGGCGAAAAACAGAACAGAACAGAACATTTTTGTAATACATATCATCACTGACAGACAGGGAAAGCTATTTATTCTGTCATATGACAGTGTGTGTCGTGCAAAAGGAGTGAAAATAGCTGATCTACAAGCAGCTACAAACATGTACAAACTACTGTTGAAAGTTTAGGAACATTTACGCCTATAATGACACACCCGAAATAGGTACGCTGGGTTGAAAAGTGGTTAGGTCTGTGTGTGGGTTCTATAAATATTTAACCACAGTATTAACAGCTTGTCGCTGAAATATATAACTACATTGGGACCACAGGCTCTTTTTTCCACATTTCCTGAAACTTCGCTTCTCTTTTTTTCTGATAAAATGTTTCATCCTGACAGTGGTGATATTCAGTCATCACCCAGACACCATCGCCCAACCCTGTATAAAAGAGAACTGATCTGCTATTTTTTTTATTTTATGCTATTTTCTTTGTCCTGTGTGGGAAAATAGAGGGTATTATGCTTGATTGCTATGATTATAGTTGTTTAACACTTGGACTGCTTTGAATCAAATCTTACATCCTACCCAGCTTCTGGGTAGATGTCACAGGCACATATGCTCGTCACTCTATTCACCCCACCATTCCCTACCTCCAGATCTTCGGGGAGACAGAGCCCGTGCGGATGACGTCGGAGGGTTCGGACTGCCGCTGCAAGTGCATCATGCGGCCGCTGAGCAAGGACGCGTGCGTGCGGCTGCGCAGCGGCGCCGTGCGCGTGGAGGACTTCTACACGGTGGAGACGGTCAGCTCGGGGTCCGACTGCAAGTGCTCGTGCACGGCGCCGCCCTCGTCCCTGAACCCCTGTGAGAACGAGTGGAAGATGGAGAAGCTGAAGAAGCAGGCCCCGGAACTGCTGAAGGTAAGGAGGAGGAGGAGGAGGAGGGGAACTTAAACGGGAACTTAAACGTGTGGATATGATAAAAAAAAATCCCCCAATCCTGTATTTCCTAAAAATGGAGGTCTGAAAAAGTCATTAACATGGTGAAATACAGTACATCTGATGACATCATCAAGATGTATTTCACCATGTTAATGATTTTTCTTTCAGACCCCAATTTTTTCCTGAGAGGATACAAATGAGGACCATTTGCACCCTCTCAGGAAAAAATTGAAAATGGGTGGAATTCCCCTTTAAATAAATTAAAAATAATTCATACATACAAGGTCCCCCGAGTACAGGTACTCACCTTGAAAAGGCGATTACCTGATGGTACTAACCACTGTTCTAGTACCTGATGGTACTAGAACAGTGGTTCCGTCGCATCCGTCACCGGAACAAAAGTACATTTCTAACAATCCCTCATGCACCTCCACACAAAAGTGACATGCAGTAGGGACACATAGGACCACAATGGAAACAATCCCCCAGGCACGTATTTGTGTTGTCCTTTCAGTATAAATGCTTTACTGCACTTCATGCAGTTTAAATCTCGATTTGGCATCTGCCCACAGAGCCAATACTACTAGTAGCTGCTGTACTGACCATGGTATTACTGCGCTTAACTGACCACACAACTGTCCTGACTTGAACCCCACAGAGAATCTGGGTTTTATTAAAAAGGTTTAAAATACTTCACTTAATGTTTCACTTTTTGAATTATATTATGGAAGAAAACAAACTTTTACACAGTATTGTAATTCATTGAGATGGGTCTACTCTGTATATTCCCTATATGGACGAATGAAATATCATTTCAACATGTTTTATACTTGCAATAGATACAATATATATTTTCTTTTTTTGTTTTAAAGATGTTTTGCTTTATTGATAGATTCAAGTAAAGAGATACAGGAAAGAAGGAGAGAGAAATGGGGAGAGATGCAGCAAAGGTCGTCGAACGTTGGTCATGCTGTCAAACCAAAGCGTAGGCTATATATGGCTTGCGCGTGGAACACTTGGCCAACGGGTGCCTCAATATACTGTATATTACATTAGTTACACACAATTAACAAAAAAATTAAAAACATTTCCCGATGGAACACTATGCCATGAGCCACTAGTGGTCTGCGGACCGCTGGTTCAGGAGAACAAGCAGGTCAGGAAGCACATCACTGCACCTGCTCCCAGCATTAATAAGATACCCCTCCCCCATACAACGTACCTGCAACTGAGAATGATTTCTGTAGAAAGGTAACACCTGTGGCTTAGAAGTAGTACTTCCATTACAGTCCATTAGTAGTGTTCTGCAGCTACTTTTGGTGTCCGCCAAGACTGACCAAGAGCCATACAAACTCCTTAGAATCGATAATTCGATAATAATAATCTGTCAGTCATCTCTAAGGCTAGACTTACATATATATCCCCCAGGACATCTAACCTACCAGCAAATAAGCCAATACCTCTTAAGCACTTGATCAGATTAGGGCGCAGAAAGAAAACAGTGATATTCATTGTGGACAGCTCAGTGCGCTCGCAAGCAATGCCCGTGGGAAAGGCTGGCCGGAGAACAGAAAAAAATTAGACCCCTAAATCCCCATCGCGTTTAAAAGGCACCAAAGGTCATCGCTCGCCCCTGTGTGACCTCTCTAATGTGTTATCTGATCTAACATCTGCGGATAAAGATCTGAGCGCCCAGGCTGACCTCACCGCACGTAGACGTACGGCGCGCACATTAATTTTTTCACTGGCAGAAAAGAGAGGCACAGTATGTACCATATGGAAATGAGAAGCAGAGCCCCAGATGTTGGAATGCCATTTTGCTCCAGCGATACCTATAGTTTAACCCGATAACGCCTATATAGGCTTCTTTCTTTTTGATGAGCCATTCCTCTCTCTGCAACGTGAGGAGATAGCGGAAGAAACAGCAGGCTTTGTGCATGGCATTTACAAGGTGTTTTGGAGAGTGAATGCACAAGCCTCCCCCACTTAGCTGAACAAAGGATTCAATAGAGTTAATCATCAAAAGTGTTTTTAGAGGTAGGGTGGTGGGGGGGGGGGTTTGGTTATTGGCTTCCGCAATCCTCACACATCGACCCTGTCAAACACGGTGGTGGTGGTGGTGAGTAGTGCTATGGGGGTCATTAATTAATGTGTCTCATCTACCTTCCAGTTGCATTCCATGGTGGACCTGTTGGAGGGGACCTTGTACAGCTTGGACCTAATGAAGGTCCACTCTTACATCAACAAAGTGGTCTCCCAAATGAACAACCTGGAAGAGGTAGGACAAAACAAATACATCCATAAATTGTAATGTGGTCCATATCGACGAACATAGTCATGCCTACAATCGTACAACCCCAATTCCGTTGAAGTTGGGACGTTGTGTAAAATGTAAATAAAAACAGAATGCATTGATTTGCAAATCGTTTTCAACCTCTATCCAGTTGAATACACCACAAAGACAATATATTTAATGTTCAAACTGATAAACTTTATTGTTTTTTGAAATTATACAATCTTTTGTAAATTGATCCCTGCAACACGTACCAAAAAAGTTGGGACGGGAGCAACAAAAGACTGGGAAAGGTCATGAATGCACAAATAACGCCTGTTTGGAACATTCCACAGGTAAACAGGTTAATCTTAAACAGTTTAATATCGTGATTGGGTATAACAGGACCATTCCAGTCGTTCACAATCAAAGATGGGGCGAGGTTCACCACTTTGTGAACAATTCTGTGAGAAAATCATCCAACGGTTTAAAAACAATGTTTCTCAACATTCAATTGCAAGGAATTTGGTGATTTCATCATCTACAGTCCATAATATAATCAAAACGTTCAAAGAATCTGAAGAACTTGCTATACTAAAGCGACAAGGCTGAAAACCAACACAGAATACTTGTGACCTTTGATCCCTCAGGTGGCTCTGCATTAAAAACTGACGTCATTGTGTAAAGGATATTACTGTGAGGACTCAGGAACACTCAGAAAACCATTGTCAGTTTACATAATTTGTCGCTACACCTGTGAGTGCAAGTTAAAACTCTACCATGCAAAGCAAAGCCATACATCAGAAAGGTTGGTTTGAAAAACAACCAGAAATGCCTTCTCTGGGTCCACTATCATTAGAAATGTGGACTCATCAGACCACAGCACACTTTTCCACTTTGTGTCTAACCATTTCAAATGATATTGTACCCAGTGAAGGCATTTCTGGTTGTTTTTCTGGTTGTTTTTTCAAACTAACCTTTCTGATGTATGGCTTTGCTTTGCATGGTAGAGTTTTAACTTGCAATCGCAGGTGTAGCGACAAATTATGTAAACTGACAATGGTTTTCTGAGTGTTCCTGAGTCCTCACAGTAATATCCTTTACACAATGATGTCAGTTTTTAATGCAGAGCCACCTGAGGGATCAAAGGTCACAAGTGTTCGGTGTTGGTTTTCGGCCTTGTCGCTTTAGTATAGCAAGTTCTTCAGATTCTTTGAATGTTTTGATTATATTATGGTCTGTAGATGATGAAATCACCAAATTCCTTGCAATTGAATGTTGAGAAACATTGTTTTTAAACCGTTGGATGATTTTCTCACAGAATTGTTCACAAAGGGGTGAACCTCGCCCCATCTTTGATTGTGAACGACTGGGATGGTCCTGTTATACCCAATCACGATATTAAACTGTTTAAGATTAACCTGTTTACCTGTGGAATGTTCCAAACAGGCGTTATTTGTGCATTCATGACCTTTCCCAGTCTTTTGTTGCCCCCGTCCCAACTTTTTTGGTACGTGTTGCAGG
>CM076972.1:11704388-11994388 GCA_039105355.1 Benthosema pterotum
AGACAAACCATTAGTTGATTGTACTGTAAGAGCAAACCATTCAAAGGGACACGTCACAATATTGGGGTAAAACACTTTCCTGGGGGTCTTTATGTGTGTAATTTGTGGTTTTAGATATTTTAGATTTTAGCATTGAGCCCAGTGTTTCTGATGTCATTGACACTGGGCTCTGGACTACATTTCCCATAATGCTTTGATCCTCCTTGTGGATAGGGGGAGGGCTGTCTTTCTGAGACCACATGTAGTCCAGGTTTAGAGACACTGTTTTCACTGCTACAATCTAAGATATCCAAAACCACATATAACACACAAAAAATGCCCCAGTAAAGTGTTCAAAATCTTCTAAACAACCTAATATTTCTTAGCAAAACGTGTCCCTTTGAGTTAATGTAGGGCCAAAACTGGATATAGAGTCCTATATCCAGCTTTGAAGGTTTGTGCACACAAAGACATTGTGTCAACACAAACATTGAATGCCAGTGACAATCGATGACAAGCTTTGAGTGTTCGTGTAGCCACAAACATTGTGTAAACACAAACATTGAAAGGTTGATTTGAAATTGATTTGAGTGATTGGCCAGAATGAGACAATGAGACCATAAGTGCGCCCTTCAATTCACACAGGTGTGATTTTATATATTTGGGTGCAGTCAAAAAAAGGCCCATATAGAATTCTTTAGGGTTTCGGTATTTTATTTGTTTATTAATAATGTGCTGAATGTTGCTGTGAAAAGTGAATATTTTAAACTGACGGATGGTGATATGATATGATATCCACAAAATCCTGCGACTATGTTGAAAGAAAAAGGTTTTGAAAGGATGAGTAATAACTCACACAGTATTCCATAATGTGAATTACTTTCATACCAGAAATGCTAGGAGCAGGTGCTTATCTTGTTTTATGCTGAAACTCATTTCTCATAACTTACGGTTGTTAAGATAAAGTTTTGTGAATCCCTAGAAAATACAGTGGCATAAAGTGGACCAGACTACCGGTACTTCTCCTGAAACACAGCATTTATACAATTCCAACACTAGGACCAACTTTTTTTCAACTGTTTCTATAAACAGTTCTGTAAGACCCAGGCAGGTAAAGCGGTCCCGGCACATAGGCTGGTAACCCAGCCTGACAACGCCTTGTGGGTTTGAGTCCTGATCAAAAAAAGTAAAAAGCAGAATGAGCAAAGTCCTGCACACTAATCATTGCATTATTAATGTTTTGATCCTTCAGGGTCATTAGAATAACCAGTGTTAATATGTATGCACAGATTGTTCACAATCAGTGTGCACATGTACAAAGTCACTTTCACGTGGGCACGCATTAAAAGACACAGATCCACACGCCAATATTGACTCCAACCATCAACGACTGACGCAACCCAAATGTCAATGTTTACGCAGCACACCAGTGATGGGAAAACCAAGGAGGCCGTAAAGGTTGCCAACAAAAAGCCTCCTCCCAAACTGCCCAAGGAAAAGGTCGTAAAGCCCAAGAAAGACTTGGTGATCAAGCCCAGCAAAGCCGTCAAGCCCGTCCCCACGGCCAAGGCCAAGGTGGTGGTTGGCAACCAGCCCGGCGTGGTGAGGGGCATCACCTATTACAAGGGCGATGTAATAGACAACGCTGGAGGGAAAGGTGAGCCAAAACATTCTGTTTCCACTTAAACTGAGTTTGCACTCGTGTGTGTGTGTGTGCGCACACGCGTGTTTGTGTGAGATCATCATGCCGCTGTCCTAATAAATCATACTATTATTATTACTTAAAGTGATTCAAATGATATGATTGATATGGTCCTCGTCGCGTCTTGTGCTGGATCAGCACTTGTGAGAGACGATCACGGATGTCTGTTGTTTTGCTAGATGGGAGGCAATCAAGCGGCTTTATTGGATTGGTCTCACTTCCAACAGAACGGGGCCGTAAACATTTCCAGAGCGCGTGGTGGAGGAACGAGAGCATAAATCTCGGCTCCGTACTTTGCGCTTTTTTGGCGAGAAGGAAATGAAAGCAGGAATCTGCTGCTGTGTGGCACGGAAGGTCGCCCTTAATGCGAGATTTATTCCCGTGTTGTTTTAAACAAAGCAGGCAGCTTGCTTGCTGCAAGGATTGCACTGTGTCAGTGCATATTCAGCACGGGCAGGGAGTCCAAATCTTTTTTTACTGACTAGAATACATTTAAAGATAATGGAACACCGGCCTGGGTGGAATGCTGCCACGGCCATGACATGCCTCGGTCTCACTCCTCGCACACACACAACAATGTACGAGGAGGACCCTCGTCGACGCGGTTAGATGAAAAGCTGACAAAACATTTCCTGACTCCTTCCAATCCTCTTTAAGTCTAGTTGAGTGAATAGGTATGCTGGCGTTTGCACTGGGCACACGCGCATAGCGCTGTCACACCGCGTGTTCTGCTGCGCCTGCCAAACTAAACTCCAGCAGATCCGGCCAAGCTCTTCTTTGTCAAAGGCGATTGAAGAAGAGCATCTTGGCCCCACATTTCCATAATCTAAGTCTCTGTTACACGGAGAGCAAGCTGGAGACTAAAATGCACCTATAAAGTGGAGATTACGGACGGTGTGCTGCTGCTGCTTCGGATTCTTACGTAAGGATATATACTATTTATACACTTTAATATGGCCCTAGGCTCCGTTTTTCCAGCTGTCTCAGAGTCGGAACATCTTCTCTGGCGCAACATGCCCTCGTCGGACGATCCTGTCGGCCAGGTAGTTCTCTCTGGCTCAGACGGAGAAGTCATGTTGGCCAGATGCTGACGCACTGCCTATGTAGCCGTGCTGTCTAATCCCTGCACATCTGTCTGGCAGCGCAGGAAGTCAGAGCATGAGGAAGAGAGAGAGACTGAAAGAAAGATAGAGAGAGAGCAGACGAGAGGGCGAAGGAAGATAGAGAGAACAGGCTGTCCCTCTGTTGACACTGTCCTCCATGTGGCTTAGCGTCGCTCTCCGCAGCCGGGGGATGAGACCAGGAGGGGTTGTGGAATTCTGCATGCGAAATAGGAAGGCAACAGGACCGGCTGGGTAACAGGAGGGGATAGACAGAACAGGCCAAAGGAAGTTGGAACGGTCTCCGTGTTGCATAGCTAATACTTTTTGCCTTTGATGTGAAGTTCTGGAACGTTACAGGGCGGCGCAATACCCCCCTACTCCCATCCCAACCCCCCACCCCGATAGCGAGGCTCAAGTGTGCATCCGTTTGAGAGGGCATTATAAAACACCCTTAACTTTGCAACTAACTACATATTCTTTCTCCACCTTCAGAGAAACAGCATCCAAACCCGTTTGACCATTAGAGCAAGTAACTAGTGCAAACAAGCCTGGGAGAGTCCGGCTTTTAGATTTCCACTTACAGTGTTTAATTCCCCTGGCCTGACTCCTTGTTTCCTCTCCCCCCGTTCCCAGACCACTCGGCCAAAACATACACCGCCCACCACGCCAAGGAGAGCCAATCGGAGGACGAGGGCCCCGAAACGGTCCTGGAAACATTCGAAGTCACGACAGCTGCGCCCCCGGCCGACACCACCACCACGCTTCCCGTCGCCGTCACCACCGCCACTACGGCGCCCACGACCACGAAAACGTCCCCACCCACCACCACCACCACCACCACTGCCACCACCTCTGCCGCCTCAGCAGGGCGGGAGAGACCGGCTCCAACCATCGTTCTAGTTCTGGACAACTCCGACAACAACAGCAGACCCGTTCTACACAGAGCAGGTAAGCGTTGTAGCATGTTCGACTGCCAATACAACCCTCCACTAATGAGCTTGTACATTGTAAAGCAGAGAGTGCGGTATTAAAACAGCAATTTAGTACCAGATAAGAGCACAGGTTGTTCACTGCCAAGAACTGCCGTGACTGTGAAATTGTTGTTTAAAACTCATTACAGAAGTTAATGCGAGCCAGGCCTCCTCCCCAAGCACTGAGTTTTTTTGGTCTGCGTGTGTCTCCTTTTGGCAGGGAAGATCCTAGACTGCGAGGGGACTCTGGCATCCATCGAACAGCCAGAGAAAAAGCACAGCTACGGGCGTAACGAAGGCGCCTGGATGAAAGATCCCCTGGCCAAGGACTCCAAGATCTACGTCACCAACTACTACTACGGCAACAACCTAGTGGAGTTCCGCAACCTGGAAAACTTCCAGCAAGGTGCGCGCCGGTTCATTTAGCTAGCATTTCTCTGTGTTGTCTGTAAGCGTCACCGGAGATTAATTAATGTTGAGGAGTCAGTAACCTCCCGAGAGACTGATGTGCCCTGTGGAATGTAGGCCCCAGGTTGCTTCGCAGCAGTGGGTGAGAAGAAAAGTCAACTCTTTTCTTGCATGTAAACGGACGTGAGGAATAGGATTACCTTTTCCGTAAGAGAGCCCCGAGACGATCTCCGCTTCATGGGACTTGGACTCTTGTTGATCTAGATGTGTTTGGACAAACGGGCTCTCTAAATGCGCTTGCATGCAAGGTGCGCCGCGGGGCTCGCTCCTTTCATAGCCAGCAGGGTGGCGAGTTCACAGCCCCGTGCGGATGAGTAGGTATCTTGTTGAGTAGCTATGTAGCTTGCTGTGGTTGACATGTGCTCTCTCTGGCTTCCCTTTGTACCGAGCACAGCAGAGACGGATTAGTAGTGCGGGCAGGGGGGATGGAGGTGGATGGACCGCACTAAGTTGATTTTGTCCATCACAAGCCTTTCTTATTCCATTAAACAAAACGACTAGATCCTGTTGTCCGACGACAACCTAGGACGGTCGATAGGATGTGATTAGAAGACGATGGACCTACTGTCCACGGCATCCGTTTGTACAAGGGTAAAACCACTAAGACAACCTTGTCCCATGACAAGCCGTTGTGTACACAGTCTGTGACTATGCAAACATACGTGGTATTATGTCAGCGTGGGGGACACACATACGACAGGATGTATCCAACTTGTCATAATATACAGGATAATGCTAACCGGGTGCCATGTGTTTGGTCCGTCCCAGAGCCATCTAGTAGAAGAGTTGCAGTATTGAGGGGGGGGGGCAGAAAACATCCCGGTCACATGGTTCATGCACATGTGAGCCCGTAGACTCCAATGCATTCAGTAACTTCCGGTTGTCCCTATTCAATAGAAGTCTATGTAGTAGAGCTGACATTGGATTGACCCCGTGAAGGGAACGGAGTTTGCATGGCTCTGTTTATACTCTAAGGCTCTGGCCTATACATGCAAATAGTCCGTCAGGCATTATTCCAACACCCTACCAAAAACGATATCCTAAAACCTTTACCTAAACCTTTAACCTGCCATTAGTTTGTTTTAACCTGCTACGTCTTTTGGGACATAGGCCACAGGATAGTTAGTATGACTCATACACACATACAGAACAATCATCCTGTGCACTGCCTGCGTTTAATGTAAACACTAAAGTGTGGCCTATTATGCTAAATAACTAAATTGTAAAGGATAAACTATAAAATGTAAACTGTAAAATATAAGTATATTCCTAACATGAACATCGGCAAAACTATAGGCCTACTGTACCTAAACCTAATCATATACTAATACTTTACCACAGGGTTAACCAACCAAAAGTAAAAATATTAAATTTAAAAACCTAATCAGAATTTGATTACAACATTATTGCCGAGACTCTTCTTCAACAAAGATGGCGAAAGCAAACACTCTCTTTGCTGTAATACTGAAGTCCTTAAATCAGAAACCTAACCTTTAATCTTCCAGGGTTAGTTTTAACCCGCTACGCATTTCAGAGGCCATGCCACGGGTGAATTTGTTAATTGCCACGGGTTAGTTGTTAATTGCCATGGTATGCCATGGTACGTCGGATGAATAGACACATAAAGAACAAGAACAACAAGCACAGACCATTTGTTCATTATGTGTGTATGAGGCCTAACCAAACGTATGATGCACAGTACGCCAACACACCTTTTTTGGTTTTTTTGGGAGAGCATTGTTTGATTTGTATTGTCTGCTTAAATGTTTCTACAGTATTGTTGTATGTTGTAAGCTGTATGTATTGTCTGTACTGTTCTATGTCGAGGACCCCCTCGAAAATGAGACGCGACGTCTCAAGGGGCTTATCCTTTCAATAAAGACACCGACCCTGTGTCTCTTGCGTCCCCTGCAGGCCGCTGGAGCAATCTCTTCAAGCTGCCATACAACTGGATTGGCACGGGTCACGTGGTCTACAATGGCGCCTTCTACTACAACCGGGCCTTCACCAAGAACATCATCAAGTATGACCTGCGCATGCGCTACGTTGCCGCCTGGACGCTGCTGCATGATGTGGTCTACGAGGACACCACGCCGTGGAAGTGGCGGGGCCACTCCGACATCGACTTCGCCGTGGACGAGAGCGGCCTGTGGGTGATCTACCCGGCCGTGGACTACGACTACTCCCAGCACGAGGTGATCGTCATCAGCAAGCTGGACCCCGGCGACCTGTCCGTCAAGAAGGAGACCACTTGGCGGACGGGCCTGCGGCGGAACTCGTACGGCAACTGCTTCATCATCTGCGGCGTGCTGTACGCCGTGGACACATACAACCAGAAGGAGGGCGAGGTCAAGTACGCCTTCGACACACACACCAACACGGAGGCCGCGCCGCGCCTGCCCTTCACCAACGAGTACGCATTCACCACGCAGATCGATTACAACCCCAAGGACAAGCTGCTGTATGCCTGGGACAACGGCCACCAGGTCACGTACCGCGTACACTTCGTGGAACAGTGAGTTGAGCACACAAAGCGTGTTTTGTGTGTGTGTGTGTGTATGTGTGTGTGTTCCGGATTAGCCTAAGGTTTAGACACTCGTAGAGAGGCATTTCTCGATTCTGAAATCATCACTACTATGAGAGCCTTCATTGCCCATGGGATTTACGCTTTTGGCTCACAGGAACTAGGATTGCTCTTAACATTAACAATTGCGAGATATAATGGCCTTACGTTGGTGCCCCACTCCTGAGCTTGCCTTTCGTTGTTCGCTTGAAACCTGCAGAGGCATTGTTTTCAATAACAAAATAGTGTTTGTCTCGGAATCTGGCAACCATCTTGGATTTTCCTACGTTGTTCATGCGCAACAGTGCCCCTAGCGGACAGGGTTGTGCAGCCAGTTGCACTCATTGGGGATGGGGCGAGGGGATTTTTTATTGATATTGATATAGATATTTTATTATTTTATTTATATTTTTTATTGAAATTAATGCGCCTATGGGTTTCAAGCGAACAACGGAAGGCAAGCTGAGGTGTGGAGCACCAACATAAGACCATTAGATTTGTATTCTAGGTCTGCGTTCAAATATTTAAATCCAATGGGCAATGAAAACGTAAACTCCCGTAGAGTGATGATGTGAGAATCAAGAAATATGTCTCTACAAGAGTCTAAATATTAGGTTCGGATAAGCTTCCAGTACCCTGTGTAGAAGAGAGGGGAGCGCTCAGTATTTCTTTTTTGACAGTCCAGAAGCAGCCATATTGGATTCATATACGGACAAGGATGAACTATACCAGCATTCCTGCGTGCGCTAATCATTCATGGCACGTTGCAGCGTACCAAACAAGCACTACTCAAAACACAATGTACAGTATATGTACAGTACATGTGTGTTGGAATGTGACTGTGTGTCGAGAGGGAAGGAGAATAATAAACGAGGAGTTCTATTCCAAAAAAACATTTTTGAGAAAATAAAGGAACAAATAAATAAATATTACCTCAAATTCATCATTCAGTCTATAGCTGAAATATCCAAAAAATATCCAGTCCATAGAAGTGTTGACAAGTTAGACGTAACCCGTCGTCCTTTAGTGTCACAAATCATGATTCTTTTGTATTATTTTTGTTTCCGCCCATCATGTTTTAGGTAGAATGGGGGTCTCAAATACATACCTATATATTTATTAGGGGTGGGACGATTCACTTACCTCACGATACAATATCGATATTTAGGGCGCCAATTGCCAAATCGATTTATATTACGATTCTTAATTATGTGGCAATTCGATATATATCGATATATTGAGATTTTCTTTTACCACAAATTACTCTGCTTTTACTATACTAGAACATTTTAAAACATTTCTAAATAATATAGACCATGAAACGTTCAATCATGCACTCCAGTGCAGCCAGAGAACCCCGATCTTGAATCTGGCGATTCGATATTTATATTGTGGCACTAGGAATCGTAATATATAAATACATATCGATATACATTTTGTTGCCACCCCTTTTATGTTATCTCAATTTGGAGCAAAACTCTTCCATTCTCTGCCCATATTATGTCAATAGCCTGTTAACGACTTAAGCCTATTAGTTTGTAGTTTGTTGTACAACGGTGCTGTGTGACAAAAATAGCTAATCTATGTGAGTGTGTAGATCTGCTATTTTCATTGTTTTTGGAAAGTTTAGATTTTTTTTTTTAAAGATGTTTGAATTGTTTTGGCATTTCTTGAAATGTTTATAGAAAACTTTTGAAATAAAATGTTGAAAAATGTTGAACATTTTATGTTTTTTTCCTTGTTTGCTTATAATAATAATATTAATATTAATAATAATAATAACATGCCCAAAATAGGGACACCAGGTTGAAAGTGGTAAACTCCATCCATCCATCCGCCAAGCACTTTGATCGTTACGGTAATTTGTGACGTGACTTTCTTTCTGAGGATTTTTTATTTTGGTTTTTATTTTATTGTTTCTTTTTTATTTTTATTTTATTATTCCGGCCTTCAAAATGCTACCTGTCTTTTTAAAATTCACTATGTTGTGGTCTGTTATGGTCATTTCTCATTTATGTACTACATGTTTTAGTGAGGATAGGGGATGTGCTAAATATGCTAGCATAAATTAAAATGTACACAGTTTAGGGGCTCGAGATCAATCGATTTTATTTTACATGTTTTATGATGCAAGATGTTGTTTTTCTCAATATTTTTTTTGTTTAGATATTATGTATGAAAGCATACTGGTTGTTATTGTATTGTTTTGTTTTCAGTTGATCTAGTGTATTTTGCAAATTCTTAACCCACGATAAATATTAAGACCAAATCGAGATGCATAATTCATGTGTGCACTCCACCATTAGCTAAACACAAACTTTCATGCATGCTTTCACTAGTGGAAATTATTCCCTGTACAGTATCTAGCTCTATCTTGTTGTTGGACAAACGTCTGTCCACAATTCCATTATGTTTTGATGTTGGAACAACTTAGCCTGGTTAAAACCAGACCAAAACTAGTCAGCACACAGGTCTGGAATAGCTCAAATGCACGCCCATTTCCTACTCCAATAAATTGGGGTGGCCAATCAGGACACAGTATTCAAATATGTTTGCATACTCTGTCCTGATTGTCTACCCCAATTTTCTGGAGTCGGTTTTGGCCAACAGCTCATTCGGCCTGGCTTTAGCCAGGCTAGGTAGGAATCATGAGGAGAGATAACAGAAAAATATTAGATTTTGTTGACTTCTTGTGAACTAAGCAAGGCAGACGTGTACAAAAATTTAGCTCATGGTTATGGGTCCATTTGGGTTCATTTTACAATCACCAGAGTTAAAGATCAAGGACCACTGATTGAAAACCACTGATCTAGCCAATACAGGCAATGATAAGCTTTAAATCAGACCACTAAATCTGTAGTATACGATAAGTGGTGTGTTAACCCTTGCACACGATTCCGTTGTTGTTATACAACCACTCGAATTTACTTTTTTCCTGTTCTGGGATATTATTGAGTGTTTTGTTAACCGTTATCAAAAAGGGCATGCCCGATTACAATATTCAGTACAGTAGCAATTTGTTTGTTTGCATTGTCTTTGTGTGTGTGTTTCTATTCTTTCTTTTTTACAGAGATAATAATGCTAGGAAATATTATGCTGCACATACAAAACAAACTGTGCTTGTTCTGTGCTATGAAATAAAATCATCCATTTGTACACGCTTGTTGTGAGACATCTGAGCTTGAAAACAGCCCTCTTCTGTGCTGAATTGGTGATTCATTTCTTCTGCCTCGCCCCCTCGCTGCGTTCCAGAAGTAAATTCCCTCTTAATTTTCCTCATGGACTTTTCAAAAAATATTTATATAAAGATGTTTACCTTGCCGACAAAGCCAACTCGGGTTGTGACAAATCATGACAATAAACACATTTTTTGAGCCTAACAAATAACAAATTTGTCTGGTCCAAAATATTGTTGCCTTGATTTGTCATGACCTGAAATGCTTTTGGTCTATGAGGAAAATGGATGAAGAATTCACTTCTGGGACCAGTGTGGGGGTGGGACTGCGGCCCACTATAGGCCGTCTTTTTTCCGATGATGATTGGGGCATCAAGCAATTGTTGTAGGTCCAGAATCCTGATTGATCTCTTGCTATATGAGTTTAAACGTGTTGTGCTTTCAAGCACTCTGATCAGCCTGATGTTCATTCATAATACACTGTATGACGCAACAGGCCAGAGCATTTACTCCCTTGATTAGGGTGACCGTATTTTCAAAACCCCAGACCAGGATCCCATAACTTAAGTCAAAAATACACAAAATGGTCAATCTGCAACTACATTGGGTGACATTGTGAGTGAAAAGTGTCTGTTTTTTAGATTTTTTTAAATAATTTTGAATATTTTTTTATGGCTTTATTGATAGAGATTAGAAATGTTAATGATTAATCGATGATCGATTAATCGACCGATAGAATTGAATGGTTAGTCGTTTATTCGTTAGGTGGTTTTCTGTGAATGTAATGCTGTGTGTGTGCGCGTGTGGCTGAGGAACGCACACACATCAATGCCATCGCTTGACCCTGTATCGTCAATGGTCAAATATTTATTTGATTAAGGAATATAATATGACTTTTCGTATTATTCCTGTATATCAGCAACATATTGAGGGAAATTAAGATTGACAAGTTTTGTTTACAAAAACACTGCATATGAACTCAGCAATTAATTGATTGAGAACCATACCAAAACATACCGATTAACCACTAATGAATTCATTAATTTACATTTACATAGAGATCATAGCCTGCAATTGAGGGTAGAGATGGTAAGTGGCACGCAGCAAAAGGTTTTTGGAGATGGACCCACGTGGCATTAGCAGCCTATAGGTGCCCATGTGGCCATGGAAGCCATCCAGGTTTGGCAGATATTTGTCAGGACATATGACATCCACATTAAAACAGAGACCATCCCAGCCAAACCGGGGACGTCTGGTCACCATGTATCCTTGACTGGAAAGCACAGAAAAGAAGCCAGCAGCACTGTGACAAAATGTTTTCAGTAGACACGAAGGCTAGGCAAAGCTCTCATGAGGTATGTTTAGTCCCAGAGCAAAGGTCACCATGCTCTACTTGACTTGGGATGCTGAATTGCACTAAAGGAGCACTGAGGGTCACGGCAATAAGGGCAGGGCAGCCTGATTGCTTAGGCTGGCTGGCTGTGGACGTGAAAGAAAAAACTCTGACTCATTCAGTGCCAGAGGGGAAACATGGAAACGGGACACAAGTTGAATACAGGGTGTGGTCCACGCATGTGGTCCTAATTTGAGAACATTACATGACCCCCTCCCCACACACACACACACACCCTAACTCTATTTAAAGTACATCATAGCAGGAGAGCACGGTATTGGCTTTGACATCGGCCAACACCCGGCTAACAATCGACATACACTTGAGCCCTATATCGTCCCTCCAATGGGGAGGGGGGCAACATCCTCAGAGAATTGCCCATCTGCGTGCTCGGGCCTCATACACACATTAAGAACAAATGTTCTATGCTCTGGGCCTGTGTTTCTGGCCATCACAATGCTTTCCCCATGAAAATCACATGGTTTGACCAAACACTTGTGTTTGACTGCCCCCCCCCCCCCCCTCAAACGCAAGTGTTTGGATTAAACCATGTGACTTGCATTGAAATACAGGTAGAGCACAGAACATGAGGCTGCACAAAGTATTGCATCGTGACATGTCGTGAGCTCGTACTAATGACCACTTCACAAAGAGATTCGGTGTGACAGAGGCACAAAAGAGCAAGTGGCCTACGAAGCCAACTCGGGTCAAGTTTACAGAGTACCCGGGGGTTTAAGTGGGTTTAATGAGGAGGACATGGAGACATGGGTTTGGTTAAGCCCGGCACTAATGGTGTGTGCCGTCGCTCCGTAGGCTTTGTCACGAAATGTTGACATGTAGCTGTTATGGAACAATTACGTTCACACTCTCGGCGGTGATGAACATTGACAATTCACATGACCCGGGGGGGTGCCGCGGTCCCGGCAGGCACCCCCCACGGGGCACGACACAAAGAGCCTTCCTGTTGCCAAATCAGGACTTGACTTGATCCTCGTTCGCATCAGCTAAAGGGCCTTCTGCTCGGCTGATGACCCCCAGCTACACGGATCACACAAACCGCATTACCCAACGGGCGGTTCCGGACCAACGTTTTGATTGGGCCAAAAGTATAGGCTTCCCCCCAGCCGTGCTCAAATCAAGATAAGGGCACGGCCTGAGGCGAGGCTCAGCCATGCTTGGATGAAACGCCAACGAAATATACCTCATCTGTGTAAATATCATGGCACCGCCGCTGATACAAGCGGAAATATCGACATGCTTCCATGGTGGCAAGAGACTCTTAGATACGTATAGATATGTATGTATGTGTTACTATTAAATAATCTTCATATAATTTTACATTATGTGAACAGTACACTGTACTTCCACTGTACTTCAAATATTCTTCTTTTTTTCTTTATGGATAATCCTTCCTACTATAGTGTGCTGAGTCTGACCATATAAGGAGTTCCTCCCTGTCCCCAGAGAACCCTTGGGGTAAAAAAAAAAAAGTTGCAGTTTGGATTTGAGAGAAAATCATTCATCCAATCAGGATGAGAGATCCTGATTCCTCCAATCAGGATTGAGTTGGGTGGGCCTTGGTGTACATGCAGTTGACCTGTTGCCCCCCCCACCCCCCATTGTAGAGTGTGTGCATGTGTACATGTTGTTAATCACTGAATGCTCCTTTAAATAATTTCCGGCATCACATTATTCCGACCATTAGATCAGTGTGGGTTTGTGTTGAACAAAACTTTCCTCCAAGAGACCCCCCTCCAGGCCCTTCCCCGGATTGACGTCATTGCTCCCACTAAGAAACCCCTGCTTTCGCCGGCAAAACTACCAAACATCACAAGATAACACACCCAGCTCTGAACGACTGCACCGGGACCTCAGTGTACTGTATTCCTCTCATTATTGTGAGCCAAAGTCAAATGGGCCATGGAAACTCTCGATCACCCAAAGGGATAAAACACATGACGATAAACAACACTAATGAGTGACATTGTCATAGATTTGTGACCTGTCGCCTACTTGTTAATCATACGACTCCAGCGTTTTTCTGGAACGCACACTCTAAAAGTGAGGCCCTTTAAAAGCATTAGTTGAAAAGATAGGAATCCATGCAGGCACCATTCATCAGCCGTTTATGACAGGCCATGTTTGTCAGCTGATTCATTGCGATTTCCGCAGAATTATGCCTTACTCCTTAGATGAATACTGCAGATAAGAAAGGTATTGAATCACACCGGCATGCAAAAACACGCAGGCCCAAAAGTCTGGCTGAAATGCCTCTCGATCTGTGCGTGACTGCAGTCCCGGGTTTTCAAAAAAGGTTGCATCCTCCCTTTCCTGTATCAGCTTATGTTCTCAGCAGCAGGTTTTGAACCGGAAACACTAATATGACGCACCTTCACATGTGTTTCCAGTTCAAAATCTGCTGCCAAGCCAATCAAACAATAGCCATGTGAAACTGAACATGAACAGGAAACAGATATACGCCACCTTATGGAATCCTGTGACCTGTGGCTGTCATACACACTACCCAGCGATAGACAGCCACAGGTCACAGGATTCCATAAGGTGGCGTATATACAGACTACACATTGTGTAGTCTGTATGAGCAGTCATGGGTTTGAATCCTGCCTGGGATTGATGACTGCAAGGACGCATGTGTCCGCATTGTGTCCCTAGCGCCAAATCAACTGGCTTCAGAACTGAGCCAAGTCGCACGGAGCCAACCGCCGGAGCCACGTGCCACCAAACAAACAGGTGTGCATGTCACACCCAGCCTATAGATTAGTTTGACTCGAGCCAGGTGTGACTGCTTAAATCAGCCACCACCCATGCATAAATACCACAGGCCGCAAAACAAAGCGAATCCACATTTCTATCAATATGACGCTTTAATTCCCGTCGATAACATATTGCGAACACATTCCGACCGCGCTGACACAGCAAAGTGTGTGTCACGCAGACAAGAGGCGTCCAGAAAGGCAGATCAGGCGTCGCGTGGACAGTGTGCATGCGTCAACGTGACTTTAATTAAGAACATTTTGGGCGATTTCCTGCGTCAGTCACTTTGAAAAGGAGTCGACCGAGCACAGGATGTGGAACACATGAACTATAGCAGCTCGCTCCTTTTAATAATCACAGCGGAATGGAAACTCCTGATTGGCCGTCGCGCTGTCAAACATGAAGGCTTTTTAGTGCGACCTCAAGCGCAAAACACGACCCATGGGTCTAATACCCAATAGCAAACCAATTAAAGGCATTAAAGTGATTTCCTCTGCCCCTCCATGAGAGCTGGCACTCACTCAGTCATGTCTCGTGTTCACTGCGGAGAGAGAGGGAAAAAAGAGAGAGAGAGGGGGCTTTCCTGAGGTCTAGGCCAGAGGTTTGAGCGGAGCACCAAAGAAAGGCATTGTACGAGACACAATGGAGTCTTTTTGGAGATTATGCATGCAGGAGTGGTTGTGACGGAGAATTCAGATCAACACATCGTAGAGGGTGGGAGATCCGACAAAACTCCCACCGAGACTGGCACCATGTGATTGGCACATAGTAGTAACTATTAGGAAAAACACCTGGGGGGACTTAAAACAAAACGGATAAGAAACGCAAATTAGCAAAGATTAGTTTCCATTAATCTTCTTTGACGAGGTGACGAGCCGTTGCGTCAATTCCTTGAGCACAATAGAGTCTTTCACTGGGTAACAGATAACAGGTAGGCTATGAACTTTATGTGGGCTGATAATAAAACACCAAATGAAATCCAGTGCGCCGTTATAATAGGCTCCTTCCAAAACACTAAACAGATTTCAGATATATTTTTGGCTCTTGGCATGAAAGAGATGGAGCTCCATCTGGGCGCCATGGCGACAGCGGATAAATCTATAAACATACAGGCACAAGAGACAGCTAGCCTTCTGTCTCTCAGGACGATGATGATGAATACTTTGATGTAATCTCAAGCTTCGATCCTCTTAATATGACACTTTATACCTACAAACTATAAGCAAGGGGAATACACATAAAGTGTAATCATGGCATGTGTACTAATAAAAATAGGCAATTTCATTTATGCAGGGAAAGTTGTCTCCGTCAGCGTTTCTGCTTCACATTAACAGAGATCAGCAGCTGGGACATGCCAAATGCAGACATAAGGTCTTCTGCTATTGGCGACTACACAAAACCAGTGGTGCCTTCCTTTGCTTAAGGGCACCTCAACGGTATAGATTTCTCAGGGAGGGTAAATTGATTCTCATTCCCATGCCCACATTTACCATTTCACAAAACCAGTTCAAAATGAATCCAGACCGGCTTCCCCATACAGTCACAAGCCCCCTTTTGTCTTTAAAGCCAGCCGGGTTAAATCAAACAGAATGTTTGTCTTTATGCACCATCGCTAGTGTATGTTGAGGGCATCTCTGCATGTCAACACATACATTGTGTTCTCCGTGTCTAAATGGGTCCACATTAATGTAATAACATCATCGGCGCGGCTTCCATCTCTGCCCCTCAGAGCTGCTTCTTGAAGCCACATGTGATGATAACCGTTATGTAAAACAAGGCAGAGCCAGTGAACAAGCTGGAGAGAAATCCCATCGAAAAAAGCAAGAGAAATCGCACTACAAATCGCTTCCAGGCATGCAGCAGTTGTTCTGGCAACACCCCCTTTTAACTTATTTTTTGTGTGTGTGTGAAACAAAGAGAACAAATAAAACAAAAGATCTCTATATTTTCCTGGGCTCAGCGTGATATTGGAGAGAACACCACCAAGGCATTAAAGGGATGGGAAAATCAGCCTTGGGTGCTAGGGAGCAGGAGAGTCTGACCCAATGGGCTGGTCCCGAGCCAAGAACAACGCACTATAAGGCCCAGAGAGTCACACCTCCTCCCTCTAGGAGGCCTAGTGCAATCTCCCAGCAATTTATCCCAACAGCTGCAGTGAACTGGCACTGCGGATCTCTCAGCAAAAAAGGAACAACTTCGCCTTCAGTCAGCCATGCCATCCGTCATGCCGCCCTGCCCTGAATTCACGGTGCCAGCAGAGACCAGACAACATATCAACGGGGTCCTGCAGCTGTTAGGGGGGTTATACTGGGCACTTGCTGGAACATGGGATTGATTTGTTCTAAATGTCAGGCAAACTCCTCTTTACGACTTCGTTTTTGAAGTTTTCAGCTGTTGGCCCAGCATCCCTCCTACTTACGTATGGTTTGCTTCGTGAGTGAAGTCGATGAAGAACTCAAGATAGGCTGGAGTCATTCACAGCTTTCATTGGCCGCAGGCTTTTTAGGCAAAGAACCAAAGCGCTCTGCAGACCACCACTGCAGAACAGCGTCATTGTCCCAGGCCCAGCACATGAGAAAGAAATGTTTCTGTCAAAAACTTTTCAAATGTTTGGGAACAGAACTTGCACTTATTAACACATTAAAATAGCTTTTCATCCGCTTCAGTCAACACATAGCTACAACTATTTTCTTATATCTTACTGGAACTGAATTTCAGTTGGCATTTTGTTGGTGGCTCCACGGGGGTGTCTGTGGTTCCTTGACATTCAGCACAAAGCCAATTACTCCTCTGGTCGTCTGGAATGCTGGCTCTGTGACAGCACGCAGAATCCGGACTAATAAGAATGTGACCATTGTAACGACATTGAAATCCCCCTCTTTCTCCACGAAAGGCTGCGACCGCACGCATCACAGACAGCTGTTGTTTCGGCGCTAATCTGAGGCGAGAGGTTGTGAGACATCTTTGGGCCTGTGTGCGTCAGGGGCGGATGTAACATGTCCTGTTTGGGGGGGCAAGAGAACATGTTGGAGGGGCAGGAGAAAATGGTATGGGGGCGGCTTCATCGCCCGTGTCGCTTCGTGCCACGGGCAATGAAGCCGCAGCCATACCATATTCAGTTACAGGTCTGACTCAGAGAGTTTTCTGTTTTCAATGATGGAATGCTGTTGGTTTAGTGGTGACACAACTGTAGTTAGTTAGTAGCAGTAGTAGTGTTTCAAATCATTTTAAATATAAGCACTGTTTTTGGGGGGGCAGACTGGGTATTTAGGGGGGCATTGCCCCCCCCATGTCCATGCCTAGATCCGCCCCTGGTGTGCGTCGTACTGTGTGGAATCTGCATTCGGGGGAAGACAGTACAGGAGGAGGGGGGGGGGGGCCTCCAGAAGCGCTCAGCGTTAAACTTTATTTAGAAATGACCACGGCGAGCCTTGCAAGATAAATGAGGTGTTCGTTGAAGGTGTCACAGGCCATGTTCTATCTGGACAGCAGACATGCAGTCCTCATACATCAATGCAGGGGCCCCCCTTTTTTGTACAGTAAAGTCTCTCTAACTGAAATTCTCTGTAACACACATGGCTTGTCTTCGTGTTCGCTCCGATGACCCTTGTGCATGGCATCGACATCTGATTTTCGGTAAGAATCGACTCGTTGTTGAACGAAAGATCTGTTACTAAAACCTCTCAGGTTTTTACAGTATTTCAACGATGACTAAATTGTCCACCCATGATATAGCCTGTTGAGGGACTGGACACTAAACGCTAAACACTGAACACTGCTGCACCTGGGATGCATGTGTTTAGTAAATGCTTGGTGACTTCGAAAGTGCAAGATTGGAGTAAATGGCAATGGTTCTACTATAGGGAAGTCAAACCTATAGCATCTGTTTAAATGACAACATACTAAGCATCTGTAGTCAAGGAAACGGCATAGATCTATCTAAATAAAACATGAAAACAATAACATAACTATCATATTCTATCGAAAAAGGCAACAAGTACATCTACTTATACAAGGCCTAACCCTGAAACAGTTATAGAACTAAATTCCTCTGTGTCAGTCTGTCTTCTATTATAGATTGACCTGTAAGTGGGAGTTGTGTCTTACCGCACCTTTGAGCTAATCCCTACAGGAACAATATATGTACAGTATATATATGCACATAGGGCTCTCTCCTGAGCCTGTTCTGGAGTAAATTAACTGAAGAGATAAGGATGAGAAGGTTATTGAGTGGGTTGCAATGTCCAATGTATATTACATGATAGCCGTGTCGCTTCCCCATTCTCCTTCAACTGTAATCATGTAGGGAAGGTTCCACAGCACTTCCTTTGAGAATACAAGAGACTAAGAACCACTTTTGAGGGTGTACAATGAAACCAAATAACCCATATGGGTCCATTTGGTTTCATTTTACACTCCCATGAGTTACTTCTTTGCTAAACATCAGCATTACATCATTTATACAAAGTCTACACAATTAGAGAACACAGCTATAGTTTTTGTTATTATGTTGCCTAGGCTGTAATATATCCTAACGGTGCCCGCATCAATACAGCATGGGATTGTGAATCTTATCCAGTATTCTTTAGTTGTGTGCATGTCTGAGCTTAATCTCATTATGAAATGTTGGTCCGTGGCTCAAATGCCAAATAAATAATAGGCCTTGATATGAAAAGGGTTGAAAACCACTAGTATACTGTAGATAAAAGCACAGAGGGGTGCCCTGGGCACGGCCTTATAGCTGTGGCACTGATTATCTACTGCTCTGTTGATTTGTCTACTGTTCCACCAGATGACTGGAACAATATGGTGTTAATAAAAAGCTACTTTGCTTTTCATCACAACTTACTGTCCCACGCACCCACACACGTTGACACAACCTATATGTTATTATTATCAAATTTGCACTGAAACGTGACCAGAAAATGTGCGCCGTCTGTCTCAGACTAGACACGCGGATGAGTCGAACACAACATAACCTTTTGAAGACTGCAGTGCTCCGCCAATGTAGACAGACCCAGCCCGAGTCTTCACACTGGATGTGATGATGTATAGAGGCCAAGTGCATCTTAAATCAATTTCACCCTTGTGCAGACGGGAGGGAAACCATATAATCCCCTTTGGCTGGTCAGCCCTGACACTCACAAGCAGTGCAGCTTCGGTTTCACTGAAGATTGTGCATTGGGAAGAAATAAGAAAAAAGTAAACAATGTATGGCCTTCATAACAAGGCCATTTATTATCTTAGAGGAGAAACATTCATTATTTTTACTAAGTCATTTTTCTTTCTTAACCCAGAGGGCATTAGTTTTCTGAGACAGATCTGATTACTCTGTCTTGTTATGGTCACATCTCCAAAATATTCTTGAAACACATGGACTTGTATTGATATAATGTGACATCATTTCCTCCAAATATTATGTTTTCTGCTGTAACTTATTTATATAATAATGATTTTTCACATGTTATTCATAATTATACATGTTTTTTGGGTGTGCTGACTGATGTTTGGTGGCTTAATGCCTGCTGTTCTCTGGAGGCGTGACAAGCGCTCAGCGCCTAACGCTGTGAGAGATATACCAACGGGACGGAGGCCTCTCACAGATATCAGCACAGCTCTGCTGGGAATGTAGACAGGACGGATGTTTTAGTGATATTGTGAAACACGAGAGGAGGGTTCAGGCAGGACCACTCAGCCTCTTGATGGCACATGTTTTTAACCAGCGAGTGTAAAAACTGTTACACTCCGACTTAACCCGTTAAGATCTGATGAAACCCATTCTACAACATCTACAACATCTTCTAAATACTGACAGTGTTCTGAAAAACCTTTTCCGGTCAAGGACCCCAAAGATGATATGTAGTTTGGCCAACATATTTAGTTCAAAGGTAGAGGGATGCCTGGGAGCAAAACATTCGAGTTTAAAAAAGGTCAACTTCACACAAAACACAAATTGTTCACAATACATCACAGCACCTTCACTCACAACCAACTTCTAATCCACACCCAAATTGAAGTGCTGTCGACGTTCATCATCTGTGCTCAATGTGTCATAATGTGACAACAGGCTCGTCCAATTTACACCCCCGCCTCAAAGCACATATGTGGAAGTTAGAAAAACAAAGTCAAGTCAACAGTGTATCTATCCATGTGCATTTAAAAAGGATTGTACTTCTATATTTTATTTTTTATCCTAGCATTTTGTAACCAATTATATCCAGCGCCAATTGCCTAAACTGTACTAAACTGTCTCTACCATGGGGAGAGCCCTGAACTGAGCTCATGCTTCCTTCAATGTATGAGGAGTGAACAGGCCGCTATAGCACACACAGAAGGAACGCAGAAATCCAGCCAGTTACTTTCCCCTATGTCTGGCTGCCGTGAGGTCTCATAATATCCTATTCAATGTTAATAAACAACATTTAATTATGTTGTTTATATACTGCATTCAAATTCTGAGCAACACCACTGGAATCGACTTTGCTCATAAAATCTGGGTGGATAAAAGCACAAGCAGTCTCTACAATATTCCCACGGGACAGGCATGTCGAAGCCAGAGGCTTCCAGGCTATTCGGGTGATTTTACCCATCACTGAGGGTGGCCATGGCAAGGACATCAACGAAAACAAGCCAATATCTGTATCTTGTTGTTGTCCATTAAGAGACAGGAGAGGGGCTCGGCTGCGCAACACACCGGCTGATAAAAAGTCAAATATAAACGCAGATTTACTGGACACTTGTGCGCAGGCCAGATGTTGGCAGAGGCATGCCTCATTTCACTTGTAAAACAGAGAAAGAGGCAAAGCGAGCATAAAAGGATGAATAATACCAGGACATTCTTGTCTGGGGAATTGTCCAAGCAATTCCTACTAAGGAAATAGCAGCAGAGTTGCTGAGATGTTCTTGAAACTGCACAGAACGGCATCGCAGTCAATAAGCTTAATAAGAATTATATGTTAGAGTTAAGTGGCGACTGTAGCTCAAGAGATTATGCAGGTCGTCCAATGATCTGTGGGTCGGCGGTTTGAATCCCACCTCCTCCTGTAGTGTAGTGTCTACATGTGGAAGTGTCTTACATGGTTTCCGCTGTAATTGTGAATGTAACGCACCTTGGATAAAGGTGCTATATAAATACACATTATTTTTTAAAGAATAAGATATGATGATAATTTTATCCCTTTGAGTTTTAAAACGTAATTAATGATAATAAATGACGACCGCACGTCTCCCCCCAGGCTTGGCTTGCTCGCATATACCCAGGGGCCGTGTCTGTTAGGAATGTTGTCAGAGTTACTGATTTTGTATAAGAGAATGTTCTTCATCAGGCATTTCCCTGATGAAGAGGCTACAAGGTCAAAGCGCTGCACTATGCTGAAATAAAAAAATGAGTCTTCAGAGCTTTAACCCAGCGTGCACATATTTTTACCTTCTCCTTGATTACCTGGTCCTGGTGTGTGTGTGTGTGTGTGTGTGTGTGTGTGTGTGTGTGTGTGTGTGTGTGTGTGTGTGTGTGTGTGTGTGTGTGTGTGTGTGTGTGTGTGTGTGTGTGTGTGTGTGCGCGTGTGGGGTCAGTTCAGGGATGATAGACGGAGGGAGTGGTGTGTGAAGCAGACGTACAGCAGAGCTGGGTCAGAGCCAGTCCACTGCAACCTAATCAGGGGGATGGGAGCAGATATGTGCTCTTCACTGATTACAGACAAGACAGGACTGTAGAGGCATGTGAGACAGAGCTGGCTTATGTCTATATCTACAGTATATGTGTACAGTATACAGTATGTACAGTGTGTGTGTGTGTGTGTGTGTGTGTGTGTGTGTGTGTGTGTGTGTGTGTGTGTGTGTGTGTGTGTGTGTGTGTGTGTGTGTGTGTGTTAAAAAGGTAATAGAGGCAACCTTTTAGCCAAAATCAAAATAGGTATACAGTATCTATTTTGCCTACGCTGCTTCTATTTAAGTGCTGCAGCTGTTTCCCTGCAGACAGACACTTGCTTCGTCCTGCAGACGGTCCAGACTTTGTTGTTGTCAACAAATCATGAAAACAAAACATTTGGCGGGCTCAGGAAAAGCAGTGCTAATTTCAGTGTGTGTGTGTGTGTGTGTGTGTGTGTGTGTGGGGGGGGGGGGGGGGGTTGTGTGGGGTGAGGCAGTGTTTTAGCCAATCACAGCACAGCAGTCTACAGCAGATTCATCATGAGCCAAATCATGAGTTAAATTCTGTTTTTAAACAAATCTGTGTTTGTACACACTAACAAATTATTACGATTATTACCTTTAAACTTTTGGGAGATTAATGACAAATAGTAGATGGATCAATCTGACTGACTATAACAGATTGACTGACTTTTTTTTAGGGTCGAGGTCTTTTAGTGACATCTGGATTCTCTCGCAGTGACACTGAACTTAATTGGCTCCAAATGACCACCTGGACCTAACATCAACACCCCCCACACCCCCCACACACACACACACACACACACACACACAAACACACACCCCCTACCATTTTTAGCTTGTATTATCCAGACGACTCCAGCCTTATCAACGTTTCAGCCTACAGGGGGTCCCGGTGGATCCCTTGGGGGTTCTCGCAGATACTTCAAGGGGTCCGCCAAGCCAGCCGCCTGTGATGGAGACTATTTTAGTTATTTCTACATTAACCACTTTTGTTGATACTTTATATTTGGAATCATTTTTGTTGTGCTACTGAAATGGAATCTTGAAAAGTGATCACATTATTTAATTGCAAACACACTTTATGATCATATACATAACATCTTAACTACTTAAAGCAGGTCAAGTTTGGCTGTTTGAAATTCTAACAGCTGGAATCAATAATAGTATATCAGTATTGTGATTAGCCTGGGGGCTGTATAATTGCGTAATCCGCATTAAATGAAGGTGGGCTGCCAATTGCCCATGTATGGGAAACTGGCAGTTAGCATACCTTGTAGCCTGTGACCCAAAATAGAAATTAGACATTGCGATTCCCCATTCCATCAAATGGACCCTTGCGGGTCCCTTTGGTTTCAGTTTTACACTCTCAAGAGTTAAAATATTCATCATCCTAATTAGCCCAAGTCTACACAACTAGAAGATTAATGGCCATTTTGATCTGTATGTTTGGCTGTTTTGTTTCCCTAAATCCAGCCTGTAGTAGTAGCCTGTAGACAAAAGCAAAAATAAATCTTTAGTTTTGGGTTCTGTGGAGCTAAAATATCATCAAGTGGTGGTCCTTGGCTCAAATGCTGAATAAATAGTGGGCCCTGGCATGAAAAAGGTTGAAAACCACTGTCTTAAGTCATGAACAATATTTTTGGAAAATGTTTTGAAATGAACTAAAAAACAAACCAAAAACATAAAGGGACCCATGAAGCTGTGTCCGTGACCCACCGAGGCCCAGTCAGGGGTTGACACTAATGTCTCGGAGGCACTTGCCCATCGGGCAAGTGCAAGTCAGGTTCTACTTGCCCTCAGTTCATGGTCACCTGCCCCCAAAAATATATTGTAAATTTTGCAGATGTAACTCTTGAGAACGTAAAAATGAAACCAAATGGACCCTTGCGGGTCCATTTGGTTTCATTTTTACGCTCTCAAGAGTTAAAATTCATCATCTTAATTAGCCCAGGTCTACACAACTAGAGAATGTAGAAGATTAGATCATTTTGATGTGTATGTTAATTTGCCTGTTTTGTTTCACAAATCCAGCCTGGAATTGTGGATAGCTAGAAAGCAGGGAAAGACACAGAGGCAGAGTGCAATGACTGCCTTCAAGACAAATTTATCTTGTGTTGTGTTATAGACAGTGCACTAAGTTGCACACTTGCCCGATCGGGCAACCAGGTAGCAGTCTTCACTTGCCCCGCCATTTTTTTTTTACTTGCCCCGTCAAGCCCTGGGCCCAGTGTCTGGGGTAGAGGGAGTGGTGTGTGAACCAGACATCTTGCAGGGCTGGCGGTACAGAGGGTTGACCGTCTCACCGTCTGCTAGTCAAAAGGTCACCGCTCGATCGCCTCCCGACCCCGGCCTGTCAGGGCCGGATTTAGCCAGCCCAGGTGGGCAACCCTATATGAAGCAGTAGTTTTCAACCTTTTTGACACCAGGGCCCACTATTTATTCGGCATTTGAGCCACAGATGAGATTTTAGCCCCACAGACCCCAGAACTAAAGATTTCAATTGCTTTTGTCCACAATTCCAGGGTGGATTTGGGAAACAAAACAGTCAAACACACAGATCAAAATGATCATTAATCTTCTGGAACTCTCTCAAGGACCACTAGTGGCCCCCGGACCACTGGTTGAAAACCACTGATATTACCTTTCATTGGGTGGGCAGGATGCACGTTTGTTACCCCTGTCCCCCTCTAGATCCGGCCATGCGGCCTGTAAGAGTCAAAGGGATCCATTTTCGTTACACGCTAAACCCCTTATGCCTAATCCCTAACTTCGTTTTTTCTATTTTGCAAAATATTTTGGAATAGTTCAATGTGCCAATCTACTGACATGTTGTGAGCTTGTAGACTGGTCATTTTAACCATTGAAAAATGTTTTGTTTAAATTGTTTAAAAAGGCAAAGAAGTTAAGGGATAAGGGGTTTAGACGTAACGAAAATGGAGCCCAAAGTGTCTCTGAGCAAGACACTTTTTTTAACCCTATATAGCCGCATGCAGGGATTAAAGTAAAAAAAAATCTTGAGACTGAAAATGATCTTTTGCAAATAAGCACTGAGCTAATTCAATGACCCCTGTGAAATCCTCAGGACTGAAATCAGTACCCAGTACTGAGAACTTTAACCCCATATATCCGCATGCTCCACCCTGGCACTCATCGTAACCATCTGAACATGCAAGCCATCAGCTGGGTGAGGTTGTGAGCTGAAAAAATCCCCTGCTGGGGAGGGGAGGGTAACTAATGAACCAAATAACTGTATCAAAAAACCTTCAGTGTGTGCCTCATGACCGCATCAGGGAGCTATCAGCTAACATGCAACAGGCCTATATAAATAAATAGCACCAATCAAGCGTGATGGAGAGAGAAAGAATGCTGTTTTGTTTGTAACAAGTTTTCCTCTTCCAATTTGGATGCATTAACATTGTTTGCAATTTCTCTCTTGTCCCCTATACTGTTATGTATAGACCTACACAGTTCTCACACACTCTCCATTTCACCCTAGAATAAATACAGCAAGCAGAGACGCAACGGCAGTGTTTGTGTTCAACGCAATCACAGTTAAAAAAAACTCTCCTTCAAACGACGATTAAAACCTGCGTTTGGTTACATTACCTTGAGCTTCAAATGCCCTATAAACCTCAACACAGTCAAAGTCTAATCATGGCCGCGACAGGGATTATTCTGCTTCTGGGATAACGTGAACTTTTCATTTGGTAATAATTCTAATTGCCGTGTTAATTGCTCGGCAAATGAGTCTGCAGTTAGGTGGGGAAAGATCCAGATGACCTCAATAAACAACGGGCTCATACCAGTGCAAAAGCTCCTCGTTCCTCTCTCTCTCTCTCCCTCTCCCTCTCTGACACCTAATGACCTGCTCCCACTCTCACAAACATCCCTGACACTCGGGCAGCAGTCAACCGTGACATTCTTCAAGAGTGTTTTGATCAGCCCGAGCATAAATCAACGTGGCCCAGGCCGGGGGAGCAGGGCAGAGGAGAGGAGTGGAGAGGGATGTGAGCCTCTCTTACCATTTTACTTCCTCTCTTAACAACTTAAATCCTACTCCACATTATTACGCGTAGCCGGCTTGCCCCCCCAGAGGGCCTACTAATGAAAAAGAGAAAGAAAGAATGAAAAAAATCAACAAAATGTGAAAGTAGACTCAAGGGTAACCCTAACCATACATTAAAATGACATGCCCTGTTCATGTTTAATATTCAAACTGAGTGAGAGCCAAATATGTTGGCTGGTCTTTAAGAGGACGTATGGCCAGTTGGCCACGGCCAGGGTGGTCTGTTAAGTTACAGTATAACTCTCACAGTTGTTTCCCTGTGTTTTAACATTCAACTGCTGTACGTCCGTCTCAGCCTCCTAAATCCAGATCATCTGTATACAGTACTATGTTTAGAATGGTGGACCAATGTTTCATTAGATGAGAACATTACTGTGTTTCCTTATTCTTTCTCCCCCCCGGGATGGATGAGAACACAGGAAACGGTTATTATGGTTTTAACACCCCAGGAGGTACGGTAGATAGAATAGTGTGTGTGTGTGTGTGTGTGTGTGTGTGTGTGTGTGTGTGTGTGTGTGTGTGTGTGTGTGTGTGTGTGTGTGTGAGAGAGAGAAGGGGGGGGGGGGGTGTACATGTACAACCAAGGTGTCCATGTGTATAGTTTAATTAAATTCCTTTGTGTATGTGTACAGTACACAGTATGCATGTGTGTGGACTTGCATCTGTGTGCACATATGCGGCCATGCATGCTGGTGTACATTCATAACAGTGATACATCCAAGTCAACAAAGTGGTACGTTCTGGTATGATGACCAGATTGCCACACCAAAGGATTACTGGGGGGGATCATTTATTTGTTTATGTTGGATTCCTTCGTGGTTTCTGAGTACAGCAGCGGCTGTGGTCCAAAACAAATTCCACACTGCTGTCTTTAAGCTCCAGTACTTACTTGGCGCGTGGTCAAATATCATGGCCCCTTTATCTCCCGATGGGGTTGACCTTAGAATAAGAGATAAATAAAGACCCAAAAAATTGTATTAGGACATGGGACATGACCAAGACAAAGGTTGTTTTCTCAGACTGCAGTGGAGCTTCACAGCACTAGCTGTGCCTTTTTCTTTCTTGCTATTTTTTGGGGGAGAAAGTCATCTATTGCGATGGTGATCTATTGTGATGTGAATCAGGTCCTTGTAAGTCCTGTAACTGAAAATGGTATGGGTGGGGCTTCGCGCCACGAGCGATGAAGCCGCCCCCCTACCATTTTCTCCGGCCCCCCCAATTGGGAAATGTTACATCTGCCCCTGATGTGAATATACACAACCTGACTACGTTCACATTTTGACAACCATGTGCAAAAACAAATCTGCAAAGTGCAGTATCCGCTAAGTATAAAGCACTGCTTCCTGTATGAGCACAGTGGGAACTATAATAGCCACACAGTAAAATCCTCATCGTTAATTTATAGTAGCCACACGGTTAAAAAAAAAAAAAAACTCTTGAGAGCGGTACGAATATAACCAAACGGACCCGTAACAAACACCTCACAGTGTATGAATGTTGTATCACCCGCATGTACGAAAACTCAACTACACTTAAACCTCACCATAAAAGAAATGACACTCTTTACAAGAGGCCCGTGGAAATCCCCACACCTGCTCCAATCCTCTCTGCTGGGCTGTCTTTCATTCCACACACAGATAAAATCCTATCCATCTCGCAAGAGAACTTCTGAGAGCCTGAAGACCTCTTTACATTTCCATATACCAGTGATTTTCAACCTTTTTCATGCCAGGGCCCACTATTTATTCTGCATTTTAGCCACAGACCCCGAAACTATTTATTTTGCTTTTTGTCCACAATTCCAGGCTGGATTTGGAATACAAAAACAGTCAAACCTACAGATCAAAATGACCATTAATCTTCTACATTCTCTAGCTGTGTAGACTTGGGCTAATTGACATGATTAACTCTTGAGAGTGTAAACATGAAACCAAATGGACCCGCAAGGGTCCATTTGGTTTCATTGTTACGCTCTCAAAGAGTTACACCTGGTTAACCAACTTTTCATTTCATCTGGTAAACCAACTTAGCTGGGGGACCTCCTGAAACCCTCTCAAGGACCACTGGTGGGCCCCGGACCACTGGTTGAAAACCATATACCATGTCATATACTATGACCATCGTCATCACTGCGTTGGCCTGATGAATTTTCACTTCTAGAGGATGACTGTTAGCCAAGCACCACTGTACTCTTAATCCTTTACGTAGATTTTGTTATTTGGCTTACACGTTTGTTATTTAGATAGTGCTATTTGTACAGATGGTAGGTCTGATGTCTATACCTGCTGTCCTCGTTAATTTGTAGCACTTGCTTGTTTTCTTGGCACTCTATTTACTTCTCACCGCTTACACCCGCTTGACTAGAGCCCATGCGGTTTGCTTTGATCTTGCACTTTGTAAGCCACTCTGGACAAAAAGAGCCTGCTTAAAAAGCCTAAATTGTCTTGACTTGTCCAGATAGTTTATGGTTGACTTTAACAATTATTGGTGATCACTCACTTATTATTACATAGCAGTGTTAATGACAATTTGCTAATTTGTTGTAGACATCACTTGGCGAGACCATGGGATGCATTTTTGTCACTTGCTTTGTCACCCTAAACTTCTTCGCCTTTTTACCATTTTGAAAAACATGTTTGAATAGTTCAACTAGCCAGTCTCCAGTGATATGTTGTGAGCTTGTAGACTGGCCATGTCAACTATTTGAAAAAGCAAACAAGTTTAGGGATAAGGGTTGACAAAATGGAGCGTACTAGTGTGCTATGTAACATTCGCCATATACAGTATATACTGTATATATATTTTGGAAAGTATATTATTGATTCAGAAAATACATTTCACAAATCCTCCTACACTCCTATATAGATTTGTGTCACTCAAAATGTATTTTACATAATAAATGTGATCTCACAGTATGTCGATCCAGATCTGGCATTTTTCTCTTCAGCACAGTGTGTATCCGTAGCGTGTTTCTTAGCTTTCTCTCTGCAGTATTCACAATGCCTCCTCAGGGTCTGAAGAGAAGAGGATGAACACACTGAAGGTATTGTTACTCTCTTGAAAGCCTGGAATTTGTTATAGTTTCCATCCACAAAAGTCTATTATAAACCTGAACCTCGACACTTAACCCTAGCGTAGCCTCTCTGAGACCAGATGATGCTTTTACCTCTGAGGATCACCAACAGTTTCCTGCCAAGTATCTCCACAATGGACATGCATTTGACAGTGGACCCTCATCTGAACAGCTTTCATAGGAACCCCAAAAAGAGATGATTTGTGTTGTAAAAACGTTTAATTGTTTTGAAAATTATTTCAAAATGTGCCAACACTTTTCAATCTACAATAGTTCAAAAATCTGCAGATCGTAGATCTATAACACACCTATGATCGCCATGTAGATCATTGGTTTTCAAAGTGAGGTCTGGAGACCCCCAGTTGTCCTTAGGGAGGTGCCAGCTGGGAATCGTTTTAACCACTTTAATCATATTTTTTGCATAGAGCACCATTTTGTGCCAGGCTATGATTTTGCAGATCAGCTATTTTTGAAAAATATGAAACACATGAATTGAACTTTTTCTCTTTTTTTTGCCTATGGGGTACTTGGCACAAAATGCTTCAATTGAGGGTTACTTGTCAAGAGCATATTTGAGAAGCATTGCTGTAGAATAGAAATACTGTAGATCATGGGCAATGCATTGTAGTTGTTGTTGACTATATAACCGGTATTTCAGCTTCATCAATCCCCACTGATGCACCATCAAAGACATTCTGCAGTCTGTCTGTATACTCAGGCAAGTCAATCCACTGCAGTGTCTCAAATGGATTTGGCTTTGGTAGATTTAATGCATCACTTAAACAAACAAAAAAAGAGTGTATCCTGTCACAAAGCTCTGTTTGTTATGGGAGGCAACAGACCGAGACCGTTACGAGAACCGTGACATTTCAGCTGTTTATAGGCATTAGTGGTAAATTATGCCACCAACAAAGAAGATTCAGTCAAGCAAACATACATGACAACATTACCACACAACACATACTGCACCATTGAGTTTGTATGTTGTAGAGGTACATTTGTATTATATTTCCACAATGAGCTGCCAAAGTGTCGACTCAATTTTTGCACTGCTAAACCACTAAACACACTTCTTTTATTTAGTTCATCTAATAGTCTGTGATTGATCAGTCTGTAATTAGGACCACCATCGCCGACCAATGTTTTATGTCGTTTCATCACTTAGGGTGAGCTAAAAAACTTCAGCACTCAAATTATTCATCATCATAATGCTCTCTCTGTCTGTTCACGCCTCTAGCCAAGCTGAGCTGAAGTCACCATGGAAGTAACATTACAGTATGTGTAATGAAACACCTCATCAGTACACTGGAGCTCCGAGACAACTGGGTTGTAGATGTCTACTCTGGATCCGGTGTGACAGACAATGTAGACCGTTGGTTTTCAACCAGAGGTCTGGGGACCGCTAACGGTCTCTGAGAGAATTCCAGGTGCTCCCCAACTAAATGATGGACAGTTGGTAACCAAATGGACCTTTATAGATCTGCAACTCTTGAGATTGTAAAATGAAACCATTTGATTTCATTTTACGCTCTCAAGAGTTAAATTATATTTTAGCACCTGAATACTTAATTTTCAAAAATGCACACGTTTAGAAAATGTTATCAAATTGTTATTTTGAGCCATGTGTTGCCAGTTATCTCTCCTAAATCGTGGACCAAAACTTGAAAATCCTTGGTTTTAGGTCAGAGAGATTGAACTCAACATCAAATGGTGGTCCGTGGCTTAAATGCAGAAAGAATAGTGGGCCCTGGTATGAAAAAGGGTGAAAACCACTGCTGCAGACACATTCATGCACACAGCAAAACTGCATGTATGGAATGCACAAACGTGCATACATGATTATATACATACCCTTAAACTCAGGCATGCAAAAATAACTCAAATCGAAGAAAGAACAACCGATCCACAATGCTGAGCCCACGGGTGATGTCATGGTTTGAGCAGGGGAACCCCGGCCGGTCTTTGGGCACCAAGATGAACAATGAAGTCTTCTGGAAAAAACACACAGCAATATGTTCCCAAAAACAATGCCGGTAGTGTGATGTTCATGTCCGCGGGCCTCCAAATGACCGTGAAACATTTCCACATTAACACGCGCATCAACGCGCATTACAGCATGAAAGCTGGGGGCCGGGACCGGACTCCTCACAATATATGTGGGGGATTGGGGAGAGCTCACACGATGGTTGGGGGCCAAAGTTAAAGATGAGGTAACATGAGTTCTTTTTTTTATTGGGCTGGGATTTTCAGTGACATAATCGATTTATGCAGTCAGGAACTTGCGACAGTATTGCCGTTATTGGCGCACAGGGTGGAAGGGATAGCCCAGAAAAAAAGCTTGACAATAAACAGCTCACTAACAGGGAAGATGACAACTTCCAATAAAACGCGCGTCCACTTCGATGAACGTCACAATCAACGTCGGCAGAGTCCGGCCGGCATCTCCTTCTCCTGAACATCGCCCTGGAATTGTACTTGACAAGGAATTTGCAGAGTATTTCCAAGTCAGAGGTGTGTATGCCAAGGATCCCCATAAGACAGTGGTTTTCAACCTTTTTCACACCAGGGCCCACTATTTATTCAGAATTTGAGCCACGGACCACCATTGGATGACATTTTAGTCCCACAGACCCCAAAACTAATGATTATTTTGCTTTTGTCCACAATTCCAGGCTGGATTTGTGAAACAAAACAGCCAACATACAGATCAAAATGACCATTAATCATCTACATTATCTAGTTGTGTAATTCAGATGATGAATATTTAACTCTTGAGAGTGTAAACATGAAACCAAATGGACCCACAAGGGTCCATTTGGTTTCATTTTTACGCTCTCAAAGAGTTACATCTGGTTGACCAGCTTTGCATCATTTGGACTGGGGAGCCTTGGGACCACCTGGAATCCCCTCTGGGAGCACTGGTGGTTCCCGGACCACCTGTTGAAAACCCCTTTCATTCCAAGGCCCTCCGTTTTGACCTGAATTAGGGCTACGGACCCTATTAAATGGCTTTTCTATCTCTGAGAGCCCAATGTATATTGTAAAGTCTGAGTTACAGACACACCTCCATAAATGGTCACACTTCATGACATCAAGTCTCCATATATGGTCACACCATGTGACACCTTGCAACAGGCCACACCACCATATATTGCCATCTCCACATATGATGATCATAACATTGACCTCATCTGACCCTGGATAAGCATGCATGGAGATGACTGATCATCACCTACATCTGCATAAATGAAATTGGCCAGCAACTCTGTATCTGTATCTAAGGGTGTTTGAGGTCAAATACAGAGTCTGTTTATGCATGTTTTATGACATGAACTAAACTAGGTATTTTATTTTTCTAACTTTAACTACAACAACCGCTTTATCCAAAGCTGCTTGCAGATGAAAAACAAACTAGTAGAATAAAGCAATCTTGAATCTCGTGCTGCAGCAATGCTGAAGTAGATGTGCATAACATTTTTGTGAACTCTGTGAGCCACAGAGCCAAGAGAACACTGGCGTTACTTTTCCGTACGGCTCCAGGGAGAACCCCGCTTTGATGACGCTCCACTTCTGACGGGGGAACGATGCCGTCTGGCGAACAAGTCATCCAAAGACACAAGCAGTGTACTTTAGGGGGTTGCTGTGTGCGATAGGAACCCAAAAAAAAGTCAGCCAGGTTTTTAAAACTGAAAAATGTTCTCGTTATGATCTCAGCAGGCCCATTTCGTCGGTACTTTTACAATGGGAGTATACCCAACCAGGATAACAGACTGAGGAGAGATGGGGGTGGGGATCATCTGCCAGATGATGTTTCAGTCCAAGACCCAGAGGAACTTCATGGTCTCTCTCGTTGCTATTCCAAAAGACATGTTTTGGTCATTTCGGTGACAATGTTTCACCTCTGACCGTACCGGTCCGAACGAGCAGTCACTGATGGCTATACCGGCATGTCACCCGTGGAGAACACATTAACACTTGCGGTGGGACGTGGGTGACACGTCGTCAGGAAGGTGTCGGTGGCCTATAGGTGTTAGAGAGAAGTATAAGCTTCAGACTGGATGGCCTTTTGTTTGAGGAGCAGTTGTTTGTTTTTTTTCACCATGCAGGGAAACTTCGTGGAAAACTACCCCTGATAATTCATTGTTCATTTCTTTGAGAGATTAGTTTTTTGGCTTTTTGCCTTTATTGATAGTGACAGGAAAAAGGGAAGGGAAGAGTCATGCAGTAAAGGTCTCCATGAACATGACTCGAACATGCACCGCCCTTTCAGGCCAGAACCCATATCTGGCCTGACAGTGCCTGGACCACTATGGGCCAGCTGCGGGTTCCCCCAAGGATTCATGTTTCAATTACCACTTTCTGGAACGGTTGTGCATCCAATTCCAAACAGTGTTGGATGGTGGTTGTACAGTAAATGAGCGTAAGCTTATGGGTGTCTTCTTTTAAATTATTGACCCAAAAAAAGTACTAAAACTAGAAACTAATGATAGAGCTTTCAAGCAAAGTGATAGAGAAAAAAAAGAAACGGTTTGTCAATCTGGAAAAGATAATGTGCAGTTTGTTTAATCTATCCTGTACTGTGTGCGTATACGTGTGTGACAGTACGTTGATTTGTGCATGCAGGGGATCGAGGGGCATGTGGATCACATTACATGAATTATTTCCATCTGAATTACAAAATGCAAGTCTCATGTGAAAAGGAAGGAGATATTATTTTAAAATGCGCTCACTGCTCACGAACAATAGCTGTGCGTGTATGTTATGTTGTTCACATAGGCCTCTGTCTGCTTCTGTTCTGTTCCGTACGTCAGCATCAGGCAGCGCTCACCTGGCAACCGTCAAAAGGCCACGATGGCGACAGGTGTGTTAAGTGAAAACAGAGAACGGCGGCTGAGAGCCACTAACTGCTGGAACCAATCCAACCTGGGGAGCAAGGAGGAGGAGGGGGGGTGAAGACAGAAGCAATCCAGATAATATGAATTCCTTCTCCACCTGTCCTCCCTTTAAAGCGTATTACGTATGGCGTGACGCGGTGATAAAAGCATCACGGCAGAGCAGAGCCGGGCCCCCAAATCCACAGAGAAATGTTGAGCCCTCCTCGCTCCTAGTGAAGTCTCTCACGCATGGGCCGTTATCGTTATCCCCAATCACTTTTTGAATTTATTACCGCAGGCTGGTGACAACCGCGATTTCAAGAGGTCCTTTTCGCATACTTAAATAGCCAGCCGAAAGTGTCCCTGCCGAGGTTGAAGCCAAGTTCGGTTTATAATGTGTATTATAAAATGCGTTCTTGCTGAGGGGTGAAGCCAATTTCAGATTATATTGTGTGCCTGTTAAAATATGACCCGCGGTAATGCCGTGTGTGTGTGTGTGTGTGTGTGTGTGTGTGTGTGTGTGTGTGTGTGTGTGTGTGTGTGTGTGTGTGTGTGTGTGTGTGTGTGTGTGTGTGTGTGTGTGTGTGTGTGTCATGCAAATCACAACGGCTGAGTTAGTTGTAACCATGACAATGCTGACACTTCACCCCTATCCCTCAACCGACCGCAAACAAATCTCGAGACTGAGATCATAGGTCCTTGGCAACAGCCAGGCATGGCCTAACAGCTGAAGCCAGCACAATAATGTCTGGGTGTGGATTTTGTGTTCAGAAACATTACCAAACGGCCTGTCATTCAACTCTGTGATACGGTACCCCTGGGGGGGTGCAGGGGAGGGCGGGAAGCTGGTCAAAACCTCCAACATCTAATTGAGAGCAGGTAAGAAACGTTTGGATTACTTTACTGTTGTGGTGCACTGCTGAAAGCCTGTGTTAAAAGCTTGTCCCCAAGGGCTTGTGAGTAACGTGCGCACATGGTTTCTTTTACAATGCTGTCGATAATCCTTTTTTCCCATTGCACTATAACAAAATTTGCCACAGCAACTACTCCAAGGCTTGCATGCCTTCTATTTTAAAACAAACTGGGTTCATGTGGCTGGGACACATAGGAATGAAAAATGGAACAGGTGACACTGTTTTTAGTATAGAGATTAATCTGCTATGAAAATAAGAATCACAATCAAATCCGCATTATTCATGGAGCAGAAGAAACTAATGCAATTCTACATTATGGTGACGCAAATTGCAAAGACATTCAGCAGGCTACCAACAATCCTGTGGTATTCCATAATGTATATATTGACATAGGAACGAGGATCAGACCACACAGGACCTGTAATAACAGCAATGACAGTGCACAATGCTCTCAAATCCTCTGCCAGCCATCCCTTAATCAGTGACAATGCTGTGTAAACTTAACTCAGTACAGTCTATCATCTCTCAGCCACATATACACAAACATTTGCCTCAGACCTATAATTGAATCTGAGAAAGAACAAACATAACTGTATGTTACACAGTATGTACTATATACAGTCAAGGATATACAGCATGTTATCTTGTCTGCTATGTATTGTCCTACGTTAACCTTTCTTTCAAATAATCACTAGTATGCTGGGCCTTGCTTAAATTTGATAATTGTTACGGAGTGACACAGCTGTAACACGGTTCTGAACAGGTATGCCAACTGGTTATGTTATTGCAGTGCCACTGCCAACATACCGTAATACTGCACTATACAGTACATATTTGTTGATTAACTGCTGCACTACAGTATGTAGGCCTAACTTTCACCTCCTCACGTATTTGAACACGCATTTTAAGTGCTGACATTTTTACCTAGCTAATAGCCGTTTGTGATAAATCAGATGATCCTGTGTCTCGGTGATAGAGACATCACCTTTGACCTGATCTGAATGTTTCAACGGTAGAGCAGGTTGTTCTGCGGGAATTGTAAAAGTTATTACCATAGCGCTTTTCATCAGGCCTGTCTTTTTTTTTTATTAAAAGTGACAGCTTAAGTCGATGCCTGTTTATTGTCGGTAACAGCCAGGATGCGGGAGTCTTTTACCCCTTCATCACGCTAGATAGGGAGATGGATTGATGCTGAGGTGGAGTGCAACACCATTAGCTCCAAGTGCTCACAGTACAGCACCCCTTGCCACGTACACCCAAGTCATACTCAGCCATATAGTGAGTTGGCGGTGGGCGGGATAAAAGCCATGACCTTGTGGTCCATAAGGACAGCCGCGTTCGACCAAACTCCAGACACCAGACCAAAATGATAAAAATATAAAAAAGGGGTTGATTCCGGTCAGCTCAAACTACGGGCAAAATTGAGAGTTCCCAATTGCATTTTACTTAAGTTTCATAGAGGGTTGGAGTTATGGTTAGCGCTACGGTAAGGGGATATAGATGCAATCATGCAATGTTTGTCAAAAGCCACATACGTGTGTGGGGGTGGGCTAATTTCACTGTTGGGCAATGGGCATGTTCATACACTTTTTGCATATATGTGCTGCAAGCTTATGGCTGACACAATGTTAGGCCAAACAAACATGGTGATATTTGATTCTCTTTCAGCAGTGATGATAGCTCAACCATGTGGCAGGAAGGTTTGTTTATTTTTTTGCATCCTGTAATGGCATTAAGCCATGCGAAACATCTGCAATATATTTAATCTATTGGAAATTATGACTCCATTTAGAGCAGTCAAATCAATAGGGTCGGGTGTATTGTGAGTGTTTTTTAATGCTGGATTGCTGTACATGCCATCAGATTTCACAATGAATGCCAAATTCTCATAAACATGATAAAGAATGCATTTGTTGTGATTAATGAATGATCTGTTAGTAATTAAAACATCTGAAGAACTTTGATTATTTTTTGACGTACCATGGGCAAAACACTGCGGCATGGTATCAATCTTTTCCCCAATTGTTCAACAAACAATGTACAGTACTTGCCAAAGTTTGTACAGTATGTCTAGATCAGAGAATGGGGCAAGACTAGTGGTGTTTCTAAACAATTTGGAGCCCCAGGCAAGATTTTCCCTGGAGCTCCAGGGAAAATCTCCTGTGACGTCATACCTATGACAGGCACAGTAAAATGGCGCTCCCCAAAGGATAATATTCGGAACTATTTTTAAACTAAAGAACATATATGTGTTGTAAATGTTCAATTCTAGTTATAGAGGAACCCCAGCCGCGCACTCATGGCGCCCCAGGCTACTGCCTAGTCTGCCTAATAGCAAAAACTCCCCTGCCCCAATTGTTCAACAAACATCGTACAGTATTTGCCAAAGTTTGCGTGCCTGGATCAGAGAATGGGGCAAGACCATATGAGTAACAAGACACACTACTGCTAAACCTCTGCACACTCTCTCTCCAGAGCAACAACACATAATACGTAGCGAAACGCTGACGTACGAAGCTGGACTTCCTCCAGAGACACCAAAGCATGTTTCTCCACGGCCACCAGAGGAAGCCGCTCCAGTGCGAGGAGCCCTTCCCAACAAGCAGAGACTACCCAGGGCTCACGCCCAGGCCTGTATCCTTTACTGAGAGACGCGCCTCCTCCTGCTTCAAAAACGCAGAGCATCCGTTACACTTACGCAAACCCATTGGACTTAATGGTGATTATTACTCTCTCCACTTTGGCTACTTTCTCGATTCGCGCCTCTTCAAATGACATTATTTAATTTTAATAGTACCGTCCGGGGCCGATCATCTTCATCTGATCACGCATTCTTGTAGCATAAATCATATCACACTACCCAATACAGGCATTGGTGGTGAGTGACTCTGGCTGAGGCCTGGCCATGACAAACATGATTTGCATGCATTTGTGGCATGATACTAGGCTGGGCACTTTGGTCACTGTGTGCACTGTGGATAGATCAGATAAGGGCTTCCTAAAACAACTAATTTAAATTACATTAATGCTGATTATAACAGCAGAAGTACCATTGAGAGGTTTTTACTACTAACACAGTAGTAGCAGGCAGCAGCACCAGGAGGTAGTAGTAGTAGTAGCAGTGGTGGTGGTGTGGTGGTAGTAAATTGGTAAAGTGTTACTTTACCAATTTACCCATACAGAGTGTATGGATTGGATACACTCTCAGAGTTAAATTAATCACAGGGATTTTACTGTGTAGTGCGAGGGCTGGGTTGTGTCCTGCAACAGAGGCCCAGGACAGGTGCCAGGCTGCCTCCCAGTGCGCTGATGCAGAGCTGTGTGAACGAAGAAGGAGGCAGACATGTGAGCAGTGCCCAGGGAAGGCTGGAGAGCAGAAGGGGACCGGCGGGGCCTATTATGAGGGGCGTAATAATCAGGCCGCCCACTGCCTGGACAGGAGAAGCATCAACGCGGACACAGCAAGGTGGTCATTGTCACATCAATTACAACTTGTCACACATCAATTACAGTTAATCGTCTACTCATCAATCAGAGGGCAAAATTTGGATATATCAATTTCAGCGTAACGCACCAAATCACAGCCTATGGACAACCAAAAGTATGCATGGCATCTGGTGCTAATGTGGAGCTACTCGTTGGGGACAAAACTGTTTACTCACAGTGGTATCCACTTAAAAGCCTGTTTTGATCAAGGCCTCTCCCAGGAGCCAATGTTGAAACGACATGCACATTGCACACATGCGCTCAGTTACAATGCTACGCACGCTCGAGCCCCACATGCGTGCACACCGGGTCCAATTTGACTGCCAATCCCCATAAATGTATCCTCCTAACAACACAGATGCATTAATTCTCTTCTTCTCTGTCTGTGGGCAACAACAGCTGGATCTGTTTGCGGTGGCCCATAAAGACAGAGAACAAATGTTATTGCCCATGATTCGTATGAATGTCATTCTTTGTGTTTCTCTCTGCGTAATTATGAGTGGTGTTTGTTTGTGCTGCAGTTTCAGTAATTCAGTATTTGTAAATCTTCTGACGATAAAGCCATGATTCTATTTCTGATGTGGTCATGCTCATGTGTGTCACACGCTGACCCTGCTAATTTCAAGATGTTGCGCTCGCGAAGATTGGCAAACTACTGCGTAACATCTGCACTGCGATTTCCGAATGGCTGTAGAGACACTTTCCTTTCCTTTCTCCCTTAACTCACTCTCTCAAAACACATTTCTTGTCAGGGCCGGACGACAGTTATGATGTACGGCAGGATGCCGGTGGAGAGGGGAGATGTTTTTCCAAAATTTCAAAACTACATCTCTATCTGCCGTCGTCATCCTTTCAGGATGAGGAACAGGACATCGGGAAAGGGGATACAAGGTATTATTATAAGCGTTAGGGCGTAGCAGGTATAACATTTTAGCCATCTGCTGTTCTTTGGATAATATCTTTGGTTTTGCCCTACTCCAAGAAATGGTATCTGATCTCTGAAGCCAGGTCTCATGAGTGATGTCATTGGTTGGGTGGGGGGAGACAAAAACATTGTCTGAAGCATGTACAAAGTCCAACGCCACATGTAGAAATATGCCCCCCAGCATCTTGGTTACGTTCTGTTATTCCCCAGGAATCTATTTCTGGAACAAAACAGAGGCAGCGATGATCCAATTACCGCATGTTTGGTGAAAAAACATCCTGTGGAACGTCAACCAGTTCATGTCGGCGTGGAGACGCCAATCCTGGTCCCTTTGTCCATTTATAAAATGTGCAGATGTACTATGTCTTTGACACAGGTCTGCAGAGGAGGAGGAGGAGGAGGAGGGGTCCAGCCTTCTGGAGACCACCGAGGTAAACACGAAACAAAGCGACCCGGAGAGCTCCGTGTTTCGGGACCCCTCGTCGAATTACACAAGTCAGCGGGATCACGGTAAACCTGAACGAAAGCAGGAGCCCCTGTCCTCTTCCAGGTTACAGGAACCGTCTGATGACCAAGGTGACGTCATGCATCGAGGCTCCGGTGGGAATGTCGGCTCCGTGAACTGCGGTGAAAACCGCAGCTCAGGCCAGATCACGGATAACAGAGTTGGCCCTGGCGTCTCTAAACAGCCTCCGCATGGGCAAGCTGGGGGAAAGAGAAGGAAATGCAACCCTCTCCTGCTAGTGCCTGCAGCTGTCCAGAAAAGGAGGCCCCTTCTTACATCTGCTGAGAAACATGGGTCCCACATGGACGGCCTGGGAAGGCTCCCCATAATAAAAACCACCAAGACCCTAGTCTGGGGACTGCCCGGCCCACAGGAGATTATCACTAAATATGTGCTACAGGGCCACTTCGACACAAGAGCAGCCCAGTCGTGCGGCTTATATTTAATACCGTAGCAGTGATTGACTTTAGGATGACACGATGCCTTGCTTACCTCATAGCTGGACAGCTGTGACCTCTAGAGAGGTCAGTTGTAGGGTGTGGCCTAACCTCTAACAGAGGCTGGCCCCTCTGACTGAGTGGCCAGTTTGATTCCCACGCAGCCGTGTAAATGATGTCCAACAACATTGTCCATGATGCGACTACTGACTAGTGTTCATACAATGAGAGATGGAATGCTGCCTCTTTAGGATTCTTGTGATGAGATTAATCCCCAAAGGGAAACTGAGGAGTTACTAAATGTGACATAATGTGAGAAAATAAATAATCTACAAGACAAACAGAAACACTAACAGACCAGGACAGCCACAGAACTAAAGTGATAATGACAAACATGACAGAATGAACTGTAAAGTGTAAACTAATAGATTGCCTATTGTAGTGAATGCAAATATATGCCAATCCCAAAGGTCCTATGCTTAGCGCTTCACTATGAGTCCCTTCAGCCAGGATCTGAGCAAGTGCCAGAGGCTAAGGAGGATATTGTGATCTTATTTCCACTTTTAGAAAAGGCAAATATTTGCATTGGTCTCTTTGAGTGGGGAGAGGATATAGGGCACCCTAATGATAAAGCATGTGTAAACACACACATCACAGATATGCCTCTTCTGGTCTAGTGTGTTATGCCAAAAAGGTCACACTTCTGACACACACAAACAATCATAAACAGATGGCCATTGTGTTCACTTCATCTGTAATTATCCAGATCCCTTCAGACAATTGGAATAACATTGCTAATGGTGCATAGAATGCTGATAGGAAGCAGGAGACTTTGAAAAAATACTTAGCCTATGCATGCCATGGAAAACAAAGCATGGACAGGGTGCAGACTGGAGAATAATTCTCGGTAAATGTGAGAATCACTTACACTACAATACAACTGCATACTGTATATGACGCATGGCGGGACAGAATCCCAAAGGCAGCCAGATTTAAGTCATTTAACCTCTTGTTAGATGTTTATCCTTTTTTTTATTATTATTATTTTTTTACATCAGTTCATTTGACTGAGGGAGGAGAGCATCAGCTGCCGCTAACATAAGTTACATGTAAAACAATTGCTTTTAATGTGCTTACCCTGATGCGCCAAATGTTAGGGCAGCCTACGGGGTCCTTGTGGTGTACATCAGTGCGTGATTTTCAACAAACAAGTATTTTAATCCCGTTTGTGGCCAAACGACATTTCCCACCCTCGGTTACTTCCTGTTTACGTTGGGCGTAATTCCGGTTTTCACCGCGTGCGCCCCCTACCGCCGTCCCGGGATTAAAAGTAAACACGTCATTATTTAAAACTACAAACTCGTAGCCTACATTGCACAAGCACCCCGTGGACCTCTCTAACATTTGGGACATCACGATAAGCACCTTATATTAGGCATTTTTTAGATTTTCGGAGCACTAATAAGTGCAGGGGTAGCTGGTGCCGTCCTCCTCAGCCCTCAGCCAGGGCAAAACGTTCAACTCTCGTAGATTGGAAATGCCAAAATCAATAAAATACATACGAGTCGAAAATATATCTTAGACTACATGATAGTTACATCATGATTCTTAAGGGTACACACTTATCTTCGGTGTTGGACAGGAACCGATCACCATCCCCTCTATATTTAAATGACCTCAAGGTAACAATTTGTTTTGTGGCAACATGAGTTGTGATGCAATCCAAACTTGGCTCTATGGCACCCTCTTGCGCACAGCGATTATACACCTGCAATTCCAAAGCATATACCCATACATCTCCTGGTTTCCACTTAAGATGTTATCTAGCTTTGTATTAGGATGTATTAGGATTATTTTAGGTAGATAAGCCTACTTCAAATCATGTTCATTTACCACATTTAGCCCACTCAATTTTGAACCATCATACACATGATTGACAGAATCAATCATGTGTATCAGAATCAATACATACATCTACAAGTTCAAAATCTGAGCCAACATTAAACCCATATAGTACAATAATTTAAGATGGGGACATTATTTCCATTATTAAGGTCCAAAGACCATTCATAATCAGTAAAATATGATGGCAGCATTAGGTCAATAAACCCTTCATAGCAGAATTTGACCAACATTTTTATAATTCCAAGTTCTTATTTTAATGTGCAATAATGTAGTTTTGCACTGAAGTTAATCTGGTAAAATAGTATATCAAATAATTTATGCAGACATTATATTCTAGTTATACATTTCATAATGAAAATATACCACAGATATAGTAGATAATAGAGCATCAGGACAACCATTACTGCAATTACTATTCCAGACAAGTGATAATTCTATTATGTAATAAAACCCCAACGCAAACATTTTTTTAATGTTTTTATTTTACCAAAACATTGAACTTTGAACCATGACACAATATTTAAGCTTTAAGCTTTCACTGCGAATTTCCGCATAGAGTACAGGAGGTCCTTCTTCTGCTGCTTCCTGGTCTTGAGGCTGGCCTCGTGCTTGGTGAGCTGGCGGCGGATAGCTCTGGTCTTCTTGGGCCTCAGGTCGAGGGGCTTGTACTTCTTGCCCTGAAAGATAGTAAATTATGTTAATGCCAAATATACAGGAAATGATCAATGTATACAGTATTACATCAGGGGAACTATTTAGATCAAATGTTCATGACAATGTCATGAAAATTAATCTGAAGTGGAAAATGTCTTCCATTTTATTTTTTCCTAAAAACGCACTTCAAATACAGATCCAACAGAATGTACACAATGTTCAGATTGCTCATTTATCTATATGTAAACATTGGCACAGTTTGATAAATGAACACAACCCCTATGGAAATGCAGGCAATCTCAAGTCTCAGTCTTTTGGTAAGCAGTTGTTGAAAATGCTTCAGCAAAACATCAGCTCAACAGAAATCATCTTTGACAAAAGATGCCATGCAGCAATTAAGAGGAAAAGCTGTTCCTTTGATGAAGATGAACTGGTAGCCGGGTTGCACCGCTCTATTCCGACATCCCGCCACTCCTACATTGAAGTCCAATTGTCGGAGTGGCAGTACTTATATTTGAAAACATGTCGCCACTCCGACAGAAGAGGTAGCACCATTCCAACAAGCATTATGTGTCGGAATGGCAACCATTATCTTTTTGTCATTGATGGAGCCATGTAACCCGGTAGCCGTGTATCCAGAACACCCTTATGGACCATAGTAACACAAGTCTCCATGTGAATAATGTTCAATGGGTAACCAGTAACCACCATTCTCACCTTGTAGAATTTCCTGAGGTTCTCCTTCTGTGTCTGGTTGATGACAGTCAGGACTCTGGCAATAGATTTGCGGACAACGCAGCTGAGGAGGAAGAGTAAGGTTTTGTTAGGAGGCCACGTGACAATTATATCATGTTTAAGAAATCAAGATTCTTTCTGAACACCATTGGGAGTAGAGTTCTATTACTTTATTTGTGGGTCTTGCCAAATAACGGAAATATGTTTTGACCACCGTCTGAGCAATTCCTTTCCCTAAAAACCTAGTGATTGACTCTGTTGCTAGTGCCACTTGCTATGGCTTTAAGTTGATCTTTTAACAAAGTAAGTAAAAAGGTGGTTCAAATTTGAAGACACATTGTTTCCATTTACTCCAGTTATGTGGGCCAACATTTGTTAAAATAAAAATCATCAAGTTCCTTCCTATGTTGTACCAAACACCTACAGCCGAGTTAGAAAAGACAAAAGTCGAATAGATTTAAATTTTAAGTCCTATGATATTTGCGATTTGCGCAGCACAATTCGTTCCCATGTGTGCAAAAGGTGTGTAGTTTTTTTTAAGGAAACCACAGAGGCAACAACTGTTGGTAACTCTGTTGGACACGATACGTGGAGTCAGAAGGAAGCGAAGGTCCAATTACTCAGACTAATTTTCATACCGAACATAATTTTGAAAGGCAGACAGTTATGTTAAAAAGACCAGTGTTCAAGAAAATAAACAAGTGTTAATTTCTTATTATGCAGGCAATGTCTCAGTCTTTTGGTAAGCAGTTGTTGAAATGCTTCAGCAAAACATCAGCTCAACAAATATCATCTTCGACAATAGACGCCATGCATGGACCAATGAGGAAAAGTTGTGGATGAATCGACAGTTGCGTGTGAGGGGCATTTATTATTTACTCCTCACACGCAGCTGTCATACATCAACAACTTTTGTCAGTAAAGATAAGCACTGTTAAACATGCAATACTCACATCTTTGAGAGTTTGGAAGCAGCTCCGCCTGTCACTTTGGCAACACGAAGCTGGGACAACTCATTCTTCAGGTCGTCCAGCTGTTTCAACAGCTCTTCCTTCTTCTTGCCCCTCAGATCTCTAGCCTTGATCTTAGCCTTAAACAAAAAAAAGGGTAAAATTAAATTCTGAAAGCTCAGAATTGAGGTTTAGGTTGCATTAGCCTCTACACCCAGGCTTTCATTTTCGTTCGCGTAAGGTTGCATCAAAACTTCAGGATAGGCTACTGCTAAACTAAATATTTACAAAAACCCATTGAAGAAAGTGACATTGACAGTGAAGAAATCTCAGGTCTCAGTCTTTTGGTAAGCAGTTGTTGAAAATGCATCAGCAAAACATCAGCTCAACAAATATCATCTTCGACCAAGGATGCCATGCTCCAGGAAATGGGTGGCTCAAACTCAAGGGGCATTTTTTCCTATCTACCACGACTGGAAAATTTAGGAATAATTATGAATCGATCATACGGTGCCAACTTTCGGTGTCAACGAGCCACTAAAAGACCCATCGCGAACTCACGCCGAAAGACACGTTGTGTGTCGCTTGCCCAGAAGTTCCATTTAATAGTGAAGACGCTGTAATGTGGCAGTACAAGTACCGTACCGTAGTTTCACATTAAATAGTCGACAACGTGACACCACAGTATAGTACTACGGAATGCAGGCTTTTAGCTCAATTGACGTTAGGCCTTAACATTATTCACAATAATGGTACACCATGTCGCCCACACAGTGTAGAATAATGATCATTATTTAGTTCTCGTTGCGCAGGTGTTTAAAACCTTAAGAAATGTATATAAAATCCGCATGGGGTTGCGACTAGCTCAGTTTTACAGAGCCCCACAGCAGCTAGCCTACTAGCGTAGCATACACGCTACTAGCAAACACGGGTTGTTTACAGCCAGACAATTTAACGTCTTTGTCAAAATGTAACGCGCCGTTGTTACCCGGTAGACACATCAATGCTCGTCTAAGGTGTTTATGTAGATTAATATGTGCATTTGTGGCCGCTTGCTGACGGATAAATAGGATATTTTTAATGATTTGCGGACGGGCTGCGCTCCTCTCACCATGTTGCTTGACGCTGCCCCGTTGGAAAGGCCGGACGGAGCGCGTGCTCGCTAAAAGTAGCTTCCGGACAGTGTTGCCAGGTTGTGTGTGAGAGAGCAAACACGAATGATTTCAAGTTACAGCCATTTCTATCTCTGAGACCCTCATCAATAATTTTAACTCTGAGGATGTAAATGGACACCCTCGGAGTCACAGGGTGCATTTGGTTCCAAATGAACATTTAGCCTGGTGGATCCCATGGCGTCGACCAGACTAAAGACTATTGAGGAGGTAGGTTGGGGGGATCTGGATCTGATATGGGGATGGGGGTCTGGGTGCCTGTCTGGACCTTAGTTGCGCACAATAAATTCATATGGTTTGTCCTTGATATGGAATTAAAGTCCGAGAACCACTTATTTACTGTAAACATTAGGAAACAACTCCATAAACCTTACAGAAAAAGAAGCCCAAAGTCTCTTAAAATAAGCGGACATGGCAACACTGCTTCTGGGGCGTTCTTCTTCTGCCTCTCGTTTTACTACTTCTCCTGACCACATGCAAACAGCGCCCCCAGTCGCATGTCTAAAATTGTCTATTTTGTCCAAAAATGTAATGTAAAAATGATATATTTAAGTCATGTAAAGTGATCATGTATGATTTGTGGCCATGCAACAGCACATCACATAGTTCAATTGAACTACAATAATGGCACATCATTATCATCTATTTCTTATTAATGTTGAATAAACATTCAACATATTTTCTACAACAAAACCTGTATAGGCTACCGTCTCACGTCATTTTTGGCAATAAGTCTGATAATCATGTGCCATGGCATGAACACAGCATGTTCTAATTGTGTATACATTAAAACATTTTCTTTTCTATTATTTAACATCAAGGCTACGGGTATTCTTACATTTCATCACACATTTTTACATTTCACAATCTTGATTTATTATCAACAAATGAAGGGAAACAAACAAAAATAATTTGTAGGGCAGTTAAATAATGACATTTAGGACAATCTGTTGATTGTACAGTATTGTTGCATGGTCTAACATAATGTTGTAAAAGTGCATTGCTTCTTTTATTCTCATGGAGACAGAATAATAATAAAATAAGTGAAGTCCATTCCTCAGAGAACCAGGGCTAGATGTTCAACCTCATTGTTACCATTTACCAATGATAGGTTTTTTGGACTGTTGCATTGAAGTATGTGCTTTTTCACTGAATGAGGTTTGTTTCCATTAGAAACAGCCTCAAAAGTTGCAATAGTAGTAGTTATTTTCTGCATTATCAGAACTGGTATGTCAGAGAGCAGACAGAAGCATTTGTGCTTCTTCAAGTCACTGGGAGTTATCGCAGAATCTACAACATCATTCTAGAATGGTAAAATGTAATCTGGAATATTCTGGAAATCCTAGAACGAGTAATGGATTCCAGACAGTCGGTTCGGACCGCTTTAAGGAAGTCTAGCACACATGCATATTGCCTGGCTTCTTCTCACCAGTGGAAGAATTGTCTGAACTCTCACAGAAGTTACAGGAAGCAATGTGTAGTGAAACTGTAATGACACCACAACGGCCAGAAACCAAAACAGTAGAATATAGACAATACTGCAACTGGTCACAGCAAATCATTTTACACACTGATTTATAAAGTTCTCAATGCATATATACAGTTTTCATATATAAATAGACATATGGAATGTACTCATTTACATCGACACAAGGCAGGTAAAGGTAGGCATGTCCTCCAGGAAACAATTTACAAATTAATTTGCTATACTTTCATCGATTTGACATTGCAGTCATCACCCAGCTTCTGACCTAAAATACACCTTTATGTCCAACGATCCTGCCAATGCAAGAACGTCTTCAGTCGTGTGAACCCAAAACATTTGAGAACCATAACCCTTCAGAGGCTGTCATTAAAATGACACAAGTATAAGCCCTTCAATTATAGGCTCAAGTCTATATATATATTTTTTTTTTAAGATAACAAACCAAACGGTTTTCATAAAAGTTCCTTCAGAAATCATAGTCTGTACCCATTCATTCAGAGAACACTTTAGGGCTTAAAGAAACAATACCAAGCCACCTCTGATCAGTAAAGATCGCTTTTCCCAACCCACAGATAATAGGCAGTCATTGGCATGGAACGAGTACCACGTACAACATCTAAGTGGGAAAATAAAGGGCAATGAAGAAAAAAAATCCTCACTGTCAAACTCAAAATCGATAGTGCAGTTAAGTTAATAAGGATCATCTAGGATTTATTGTATAATGACAAATAATGGATGTGGCCTGTGTGTGTGTGTGTGTGTGTGTGTGTGTGTGTGTGTGTGTGTGTGTGTGTGTGTGCGCTAGGGGTCTTGAAATTGCAATGGACTAAACATACAAATTTACCTTCCCATAAGGACCATTATACATCTGTGAAGCAATCCATGGTAAACCCATAAGAGCAACACAACAACAGTCTTATATATGCATTACAGTCTATAATTAATGTTCTTGAATGTGTCCTTTTTGAATAAAAGGAAATTATTATTTGAATGGTTCGAAAATTATTGTCCGAATGGTCACTCTTCAAGTTAGTAAAACATTTTCTTGCTTCCACCGTACATGTGAAAGTGATATCCTTACAAAAACAAACATGTTATAAATAAGTGCCTCTAAAGCCCCGTGTCTGGTTAAAGCTTGGATGGAGTCCTTGTTTGGGCACTGGCAGCCACCGACGATGGGAGAGGTGCAGGAACACATTGTACTTGGAAAAAAGTACATATAATGTCTGCCCTGTCCATTGGTTCACCACCTAAGCCACCTGCCTGTGCATTCCTCCTCAACTCCAGTGTGCCGTTCCTGAGATCGAAGGCCGAATGATGCCCTTAGGAGAAGGCTTGGAGCCAAACCACGACATCTAAATGGAAACAGACAGGGGTAAAAACACTATTTGATCCAATTACAAGTCTATTGTGACAGTTTATGTAGTATGAAGGTCTTTGGCTATGGGAAAAGTATGCATAGAAATGTACCACCTTTGTAATGATATTTAAAGGAAATCAAATGGTGCCTACAGTAAATGAATCAAAAACACGCTTACAATTACAACAAATTCTTGAGTAAAACGTTTCAGCTTATTTCAGGGCACATTTCTATTTTCTGCTTTCTTCTCGTTCTCAATATCGACAGTAAGAGACAGGAAAAGGCAGACAACAGAGAGCAAGGGAATTACACAAAGCAAATTGAATGGCTGGCTGGGAGCTGAATCGAGGACATGCTGAAAGAGCCACTTTATGCCCATGTTGCACTGATTTGGTCTAACAATATGGTTCCGATATCTCTCACTCACTCACTCACACGCATACCTTATATTCAATAGTTTGCTTCAACAGGTCCTCTTCTTCACGAGTGAAGTTCAACAACACAGATACTGCTCTTACTAGTTGATATGCCTGAGAAAGTAAGAAATGTGCACAGAGTAAATTTGTAATGCTGCATCCAATGGTCGACTATGGATAAACCCATACTATGCATTGACCTCTTCTTTACCTCTGCCTCTTTGGACGACATGAACTTGAGGACCACATGCTTGAGATATTCAAAGTTGATCTCTCTGGAGTCATTGAGGTCTGAGGTGTTGGTGACCAAGGTGTTGGACGTGGTGGTGGGGCGGGGGACAGACGAGGTCGGCGCAGGGGCAGCGGCAGCGGCCGAGGCCGGCGGTGGGTCAGGACTGAGCCTCTCCTGCTTATCTGCCCTCCCTTCGGGTGCCTTCTCCTTCTCCTTGCCCTCGACCTCTGTCTCTGGCTTTAGCTTCTGCAACACATACATGACAGACGTTGTTCATGTTATTATGCTTTTCATATTTTCTAAGAATATTCCTGGGTTGTTCTGTAATTAAACACTACATTATAACAGGATATCTCACCAGCTCCTTCTGAAGAGTTCTCTTTAGCTCTGCTAACCTCTGCTGCAGCTGCTTTATGGTCTGGCAAGCAAGACATGAAGAAAACATGTTTTTAGTTTGCGAGAATGAATACAAGCATTTCATCCAACAGTGTTAGACATTAATAGGTGCACGAACACCAAGTAGTCTGACCTTGTTCTTCTCACTCAGCTGTTGCTCCAGCTCTCTGTTGACCTTCTGAATGTGATCAAGGTCATCCACAGTTACGCTGCCATTCTGTTCCTGCTCTGGACGACTCTCTGCCTCCACTTCCAGGTCCGATATCTGGAAAACAGCAAACACGCCCACAATTAAACTAAATTTCACCATTTATTTATTCATTTTTTATTATACTGTATGTTAAGTCGAGAGGCAGTGGCGTTTCTAAGCAATTTGGAGCCGCAGGCAAGATTTTCCCTGGAGCCCCGCTTACCGAATGGACCCATAAGGGTCCATTTGGTAAGGGGGGCTCCAGGGAAAACCTCCTTGTGATGTCATACCTATGACAGGCACAGTAAAATGGCGCCCCCCAAGGGATAAAATCATGAACTATATTTAAACTAGTCTGCCTGAAGGCAAAAACGCCCCTGTCGAGAGACAAATAAACCATTATAATAATTATTTAATCCAAACAGGCGGGAGAACTCTTTTGCAGGATATGTGTGTATGCATGACTATAATGGAGTGCATTTTCATAGTGCTTTTGTATGCGCTACACTCAAAGCACTTTACAAATGACAATGCTCCATTCATTGTGAGGTGAAGCCTCATGTAGCCACTAGCCAGCGTCCTTCACAAATCAGTGGTGCCAAACACTGGAGGCAATGTGCTGTTCTTTCCTGCCCAAGGACAGCGACATGTAGACAGGACGCAGACAGGCTTCGAACCGCTGACCCACGTATCATAGACAAGCTGAGCCACAGACGCCCCTGTGTGTGCGTGCGTGTGTGTGTCTGTGTGTGTGTCCCAACCCGTGACTGGCAGGTGTCCAGCTGTTGTGTCTGTGCGAGGACCTCCTCCCTCAGGCTGTCCAGCTGCCGGTCTTTGTCTCGCTCGCTGTCCTCCACCTGGACCTGCAGTCTGTCATTGTCCTCTTGCACCGCCTGCAGCTCTGCACAAGGCAACAGGAACAATACCAAAATGAGATATGCACCTGCATTCAATGTATTTTTTTAAACGCATTTAGACCTGAGGCCGATTAAAAAACAAGTTTAAAATGTTCCCTCTGATGGAATATACTGTATATTCAAAGATTTGTGGCATATTTTCACCGCTTCAAAAAATCGCAGATCTACATGCTTGTAGTGCACCACTGAGTGGGGCACTTTTTTCATTAGTCAATGCTAAAATGACACTCCTTGCTTTCTCTGTCCTAATTGTTAAATGAATAAAAACATTGCTATGGTAGATTATGTTGATACAATTACAACTAGCACATCTGGAGCCTTCATTGAGAAACAAACCCCAGTGTCTAGTACCACACGAACAGGTTTACACTGTCAGTGAAGTCATTTTGAAGCAGACTAAACACTGAATTAGCTCCCACCCCAGCCCGTTCTTGGCCAATACCATGTTAGCAACGGTTGCTAAGCAAGGAGAATGGACAAGCTTCACCGTTCACCAACTTCCAACTTCTGGAGTAGCCTAGTAGCAGTTCATCACTCTCAGAAAGAACACGACAAAAAGGTTTACAATATGGATTTGAAAAATATATCCACCAGATCGCATGTCGCCACAACAAAGACAATGAAATCCAAATGGACGCTAATGTGAATGCAAAACACAGCCTCCTCACGTCTTGTCCATTCATGTGAATGAAGACAACCATATAACAGAACAACAATGTTCTTGCATTACAGGGTAAGTCAATATACAAACGGGCTGGGGTGGGACTTAGCGAAGAGCTAATTGGATACTAGATCAACCACCATTTATTTGTACATCTTTGCAATTAACCCTTTCTGCCAGGAGAGGGAGACATTATACATACAAGCTTAGGGGTGATAGCTTTTAATGGTTATATAATATTATGAATTAGGAACCCATTTGTGTAATTAGGAGTATTCAAATAGCTTACTTTTTGTAAGCTTAGCTCGAAAACAGACTGAATTTCAACTAATAAACTGCTTATAAACTATATGGGGCAATGAAAGGAAACTTAGTGCCTTTACCCATTAAATACATTAAAAATAAAATTAAATAAACTAAATTTCAGATGATGTGCTGTATGTTGTGCATTTATAGATTGGATATTTGCATTTTTTTTAATACAGCTTACTGTTAGTGTTAAGTTGTGTATGTGTCCTTGTGTGAGGCTGCGTACCATTTTGTAGTGTTTTCAGGTCTTCCTCTTTAAGTTTCAGCTGCTCTGTGACATTGGCCAGTTCTTTTTCTAGGTTTTCAAGAGATGTTGTCAGCTCTCCAACCTGGGAAAAACACACAAGGGGGTCATTTATAATTTGGTGAAGTATCGCCAAAAATGCAGAACATCATCTGGATAATTTTAAAACTGAAAACGTGACGTTTTCGTCAGGGAAAGTCAGTGGGAAATCATAACTGCTTATGCCCTATATATAAATACACTGTTGTGCAGGATCCCCCAGGTGCCTATACTTTGTCTGCCTTTTCACCAAAACCCTTCCCCAAAAACAGCAGAGCTATAAGCACATAATTCAATAACAAAACATTTGCCTAATTACAACAAGCTCAGATTAGGGGGTGCTACTGCTAGTCTTCTCTTTTTCTGAGCATGGCAATTAACGTCTTGCAGTACCAACACACGACAGTGTGTTGGTACTTATTGCGCAGAACGTTCTTATTGCGCAAAACGTTCTTATTGCGCAGAACGTTCTCTGAATACAGTGAGGGATTCTGGCTTGACACACCTCCTCTGTATGCCTAATGACCTGGAGCTGGAGTTCCTCCTTCTGTCGTCTAGTGTCCTCCAGTGCTTTGGCTATCTCCACGCTCACAGTCTGTCGGCTGCTCAGCTCCGCCTGACACACACACACACACACACACACACACACACACACACACACACACACACACATACAAATAGTCAGAAAATATCTGTTCTACAGATATATTTAATAAAACACGTGGCCTCTGACACATTTGTAATCCCCTCCTAATATCTTTGCCTGCAAAATATGGAGGTGAACATTTTTGGAAGGAGCAGAATGTTCTTTCCTAAAAGTAAAAGATATCAGTCTCATTCAATGAAAAAGCAACTAGTTGGTTTGGGGAAAATGTGTGTTCTTTAACCTCTCATCTTGAAGTCAACATTAGACAAGTACGCATTCCAGTTTAAAGAGTAAACATTCTGAAGCAAACATTAGACACAAATCACAATGGGAAAGGCCAACGCTGTAGAAGCTATCAACGGAATATGCCGGACTGGCGGAAGTAACAGGGGGAATAAATTTCAGTGATGTTCTGACTGACACTTCTGCAGATATCTTCTCTGCCTTATATTGAGACTAGGCTTTTCTCTTCGCCGATGAGTAAGCCTGGGGAGCTAGCCTAGACAAAAATTGTGGGTGCAGAGATTTGATGACGTGTAGGCGCCAACCCAGATCGAGTTGATTGAATCCAGAAAGAATCTTGTATTATACCTTAGCACCCTCAAGTTCCTCTGTTCTTCGTCCCAGAGCCTCCTCTGCCTCGTCCCTTCCTTGGAGCAGGGATGACCTCTCCTCCTCCAGCTCACTCTAAAGACACACACAAAGACACTGTTGAAGTCCAAATGCATCTGTGCATGGGTGGTGATTAAGACATAATTTATAGTGTCTTTTAATTAACAATGTTTTATGCAAAAACTGACTGTGCTAATAGGGAAAATAGAAAAGTCGGCATGGCATGCAGACGATTAATACTGTGTATATGTACAGAATGTAGGCATAATACAGTGTACACAGTCTGTAGTGGTTTGCCTTGACATAGTCCAGTTGTGATGTGACTTTCCAGTTTCAACATGGTCTTGATACATTTTCCATTTGTAAAAGCACTACGTTCCACATCCTGTCTCAAAAGATTCAATGGCTTCCTTATAAAAAGGGCAACAATTGTGTTCTCAAATGACATACTGTTTGCATACTTTTTTCCCTGTCCTGAAATCATCAAACAAAGCTGTTTATTGGTCAAGTGCAAGTGTAAGACAGCATGTATGAAAAAGCTGTAATATTGCACGTCAACAGGAAAGCAGTTAAATATATACAGGTATGCAGGGCGAAACATATTTAGCTTCACACAGACAAACCCAGACTGGCATATTATTAAAATATGCCATTATTGTTATTAAAATATTTAAAATAATTACATAATTTTGATATCGTCCTCAGGGCTCAAATGACAAGAGGCTGATATCAAAATAGTGTGGAAGGTCCTAATAACCTATGGTGCAATGAATGGACTGAAAGGGACAGACAAGATGTTACATTATAATGATTAAAAACACCAAAACTGAAAATAAGAAACAACTCACAATCCTGACATTAAGCATTCTCTGTTGCTCATCTCGTTCCTTCTGTAGAGATGAAACCTCCTCCTGAAGGCGTCCTGCTGCCTCCTGGCCCTGCTGCTGTGCTAAAGTCACCTTCTCCTCGAGACTGCCCTTCTCCACGGCCCATTCTTCTTGCTGGCAGAACACAAACAGTCATCAGTTACTACACTCGAACATTCTCTCTAACATTCTGGTGGATCGCTGTCTGATGTTTGTTTTTTGACTTTTTTTTTCTTTTTTCCCCCCAAAAACCAGGAAAAAATGAATACCAAATCTAATTATGCAATTCCCATGCTATAAATGTAATAAATCTGCTCCATACTCACTAGTTTATGCATATGTTCCTGTTGTTCTAAGATTTGATGCTCTGAACTCCTCAGTCCCTTATTAGCTTCTTGCACTTGCTGTTCCAGAGCGGCTATCTGCGAAAGACGATGATGACATGTGTCACTCTGACACAATGTAGTCCAACTACATGCTACCAGGGTTAATAACACAATCTGGTTGTGTCCAAACTAAATGGCCTAAGGCACACCGGCATGCCTTAACACTAGTCGACATTGCAGTATAAAACTTGCAAAAGAAGTTATGGATTACATTTTAATTTTCTGTATCAGTACCATCAGCATTAAATACTGGTACTTACTTGTGCATCTGTTCTCTCTCTGTAGGCTTTGGATGACTCGTCTTTGTGCCGTAGAAGTGTCTGTAGCTCAGTGACGCTACAGTTGGTTCTGAATATCTGTGGGTGTGTTAAGTGTGTTATTTCAGACCATTAGGGATTTTTAAACTATAGCTCTTTTAAACTCAAATTTAAAAAGATTTATATACAGTAACATTGCTTTTACTCACAATTATTTTGTTCAACTAGGTCCTGGGTTTTAAAATGAGCTGTACTAAAGGTGCTAAACAACTGAAATTACCATGCCTAATAGTCCATCAATGTTTTCATTAGTCAAAACAATTGGCCACACTAGGCACAGGGACACTGAACAACATCAGCAATGAATTAGGGCAGTGCGGCACTTTCATTCCGTGGTACGTAGTTACCATTATGAATGTCGTACGTGCGCACTGAGACATAGAATTGCATAGCTTTCTATGCGAAATGCATGCAGGTTGGCAGAACTGTGTTAATAGTTAAGACAAAAAAAGTATTCTCTTCAACACAAGTCTCTTCTAGTGACCGTGACTAACCTGTGCCTCTAGAGAGCTGATGTTGTCTGCGTGGTTCGTCCGTGCCTCTACAAGTTCCAACCTGGCCTCCTCTAGTCTCTGCTCCAACGCGGACTTCTGTAAAAGGCCAAGTGCAAAACCGAGAAAAACAAAACAGCGCATTATATTACTTTATCTTTACAAGGATTGGGGTAGGATCATTGGGGTAGGGTTGAAGTACAAGTTAAAAAAAGAATAGCGTTTATACAGAACAGGAGTTCCCAGTGGCCAAACGACAGGCCAGGGGAGACGAGGTCAACCATCGGGCCAAAGCTATCCGATTCGTTCCTTTACCTCCTTCAGAAGCTCCTGCAGGTGTTCGTCCTCGCTCAGGTTACCCTCCAGTCGTCTCTCCAGTGAGGACGCCTTCTCCTGAAGGTCAAGCAACACGCGCTCCCTCTCCTCGTCTGTAACAGCAGCCTGGGCATTTGAAAGGACAGGGAACTGATGCAGGGATTATATGGAAAGGATGGCAACAGCAGTGGCTCCCAAACATTTGGGCCTGTGCCATTTTTGTGTCTGCCGGTGGGACTCAAACTAGTAAATCTACAAGCCAACAATGTTGTGGGCTTGTACAGTAGATCTGTTATTTTCATTAGTACTAGTGCTAGATTTTACTAGTACTTAAATATTTATTTGGAATGTCTTGTGTGCTTTTCTTAGATTTCTTCATGAAGTTACTCAATGAATTTGTTTCTTATTTATGCTTTAATCATGAATTTGAAAATGCTTTGAAGCAATACTTAAAAACAAATGGGACACCATAAATGGTGTCCCAGCCCAGTGTTTGGGAAACCAGGGGGGCACACAGAGTAGGGCTGGGAATCGATCCAAATTCCCTAGATCGATTCGATTTCGATTCACAAGGTCACGATCCGATTCGATCCACGATTCGATCCGATTCGATATCGATCCATTTACAGACATAATGGAAATAAATACTGTCCAATAGACAAGACGGCCCCATGTGTTGGTGATTGTTGGTGTCTGTGTATATGTGTAAGACGGACACAGAGAGAGAAGAGTCAAGTATCAAGTAGGCCCTACTGTAATTTCCGGATTATAAAGCGCACCTGAATATAGGCCGCATCGGCCAAATTTAGCGAAAAAAATCAATTGTGTACATATACAAGCCGCACTGGACTGTTAATTAATTACCATAAGTAAGGTAATTACCATATGTAAGGATTCTTGCACAGATGAGATTTCCGGCAACGAAATGCTGTTTGAGAAGCATCCTTTTTATTATTTAAACGACTTCAAGAAAAAAAATGCATTTGTAGGCTATAACTCATTCAAGTGTTTTAATCTATAGTGCACAGAACGTGTACTGTGCCGTGAACTGTATTGTTTCAGTCAGGGGTGGACTGACAGTCTGGCATACAGGGCATTTTCCCGGTGGGCCGACCCCCCCCGGGGGCCGTTAATGTCGTGTTTTAATTAAAAAATAATAATAATGAATCAAAAAAAAAAAAAAATCTGCACAAAACCGGCCCACGAATCAGTGCTGGCGGCCCTCTGTCCTCTTCAAATGAGACTGCCTATTGCAGGGTTTTTATAGTTAACTAAAACTAACTAACTAATTTTAGTTAGCCCGAGCCCCAGAGCCCCTTATGTCTTAAATTCTCATGGGGGCTCAGGCCCCGGAGCCCCACAAAGATTGCAACGCTAATTATAAGGGTCTTCAGAGGGCCGCTCTGAGAAAAATTGCCCGGTACGTTTTGAGCTCCCAGTCCACCCCTGGTTTGAGTCATAGGCCTACACGTGTAACATTTAACTGCACGTGCTGTAGGCCTATGTAATTAACCGCTACAGCCATAGACCAGGGCTGGATCTAGGCATAGACATGGGGGTGCAATGCCCTCTAAACGCCCTGACTGCCCCACCAAACATGACGGAATGCAAACAACGAAAACTTCAAAGATATAAAGATATTTCAAATCAAAAGGCTAGCGGTAGTTAAACATTGACTAACTACGGGGACCGCCTTCTATTTAGACATCCCGCTATTCCGACATTGATTTGTAATTGTGTGAATAGCGGGACGTTTCTAAAAAATATAAAGTACCGCTATTTAGACACGGGAGACGTCCCGCTATTTAGACAAGGGAGACGTCCCGCTATTCAGACAGTGGGGGGGGGGGGGGGGGGGGGGGGGGGGGGGGGGGGGGGGGGGGGGGTTGTGCACGGCCATTCACAACTCGGCCAAAAATGCGCTCCAACCCCGCCCCCCCTCCCCCCCCCCACGGAATATACAGCACAGATTGCAGATTGGAATATGGACAGACCCTCCATGCTCCCCCAATTTACTTCCCAGTGTCGAGCGCTCTCTCTCTCTCTCTCTCTCTCTCTCTCTCTCTCTCTCGCACGCACGCACGCACGCACGCAGGCACGCACGCACGCACGTTCGTGTGTGTGTTATAGGCTACTATATTTGTAGGCTACTACTATTTGTATGTATGTATGTATGTATGTATGTATGTATGTATGTATGCTGATCACCAGCGACAGCGTCATGTCGCCAACCCGCGGCTCTCTCTTTGGCTATAGTTTCATGCGGGGCACTTCCATAAAAAAAGAAAGAAAACATTGGTGGATTTGTGCGCCGCTGTTCTACCGTCTACAGCGCATGTATATGTGTTTGTCCACGTATGTCGTGCATGTTGGGACAGCAGAGTAGATACTTTTCTCGGTGGTTCATTTTAATAAGGCAGTTCACTTCTCACTGTTGCCTGCCTGCCTGCCTGCCTGCCTGCCTGTTTGTCTGTTCTCTGTCTGCCTGTTTGTCTGCCTGCCTGCCTGCCTGCCTGCCTGCCTGTTCTCTGTCTGCCTGTTTGTCTGTTCTCTGTCTGCCTGTTTGTCTGCCTGTCTACCTGCTTGCCTGTCTGTCTGCTATTATAGTTAATCAAATTTGGAAGAGCTTCCCATGATTGTTGTCTGCTGTGATTGAACAGTAATGACCTAATTCCCTAAACATACAACTTGAAACTGGCTGTTTGTGGTACGACTGCACTGGCAGTGTTTGTCTTTTGTAAAGTCACACACATAAGTGTGTGTGTGTGTGTGTGTGTGTGTGGGGGGGGGGGGGGGGGGGGGGGGGGGGTCTCTTAAACAAAAACAAAATCAACAAAATCACTCTTTTAATAATAATAATGCAAAACAAAAATCGCCCTTGGAACAATTAGAAAAACACAAATTTAAGAACAATAAGAACAAGAACAATAGGCCTAATATAGCTGCAAGCAGTAATAAGACGGTACCAAGCAAGCAGCAATAAGGAGTCAGAACAATATGCACAAGCCATAGAAACATCACAACATTTTGTTTTGAAGTCAGACTGCCACTCTACTGACTGAACTATCCAGACTGAATAATTTCCTTCATTGTTGTTAATAGTACAGCAGATTAACTCATTTTTTTCATAGGATACTTCACTTTGGTATAGAAGCGTGAAAATTGGCACAGATACTCTCCAAGTTCTACTCTTTAGGAAAAAGGCGCGTGCCACTCAAAATTCCAAGATGGCGGCCCCAAAATCCAAAATGTCCGCCCAAAAATGTGGTTTTTCCTTCATAACTTGAAATGCATTGATTTTACACCCCATAAACGTATTGAACATTAATACAAAGTTGGACATTACGGACGGTTTGGCACCAAGAACATGTCTGTATCACTTACGGCTCTTGAGATACAGCATATAGGTACTTTCACAGATTGAGGAGAGCAAGACATTTGTAACATTGATTCTTAAGTGAATCAAATGGTGATACAGGCATGAAAATTGGTACACACACTCTTCAAACCCCACTATTTCTAAAAGTACTGCGTGCCCTGCAAAATTCCAAGATGGCAGCCCCCAAAATCCAAGATGTCCGTCCAAAAATGTGGTTTTTCCTTCATAAGTCGAAATACAAAGCTTTTTAAGCCCATAAATGTATTGAGCGTTAATATAAAGTTAGGCATTACGGACATTTTGATACCAAGTACATGTCTCTATGTGCTACGGTTCTTGAGTTACAACATATACGTAGTGATGAGGCACCATAAGTGTAACATTTTGGCACATTTCCCTCTTTAACTCAAAGATCCCTTTATCACCATATCTTCTATTTTCAGGAAATTGACCTACATGTATCTGCTATCATAAACCACTTCAGGTTTTTCAATTGATTAAACAGGTCGGGAGTTATTAAGCCGATCGCGAAGGGCTGTTTCAGTGCTAAATTTGCTGCGTACATTCTGCGAATATAAGCCACCCAGAAATGTCTGTCTGTGCATCTGTCCTTCACAATAAGTGTATATGTGAAGTGGAGGCACCAAGTGCACCATGTGTCATACTATAATTGTTTAATGTGCTAAAATCCGTAATAGTGTAATATATGCAATAGTGTAATAGAGCTAATAGTGTAATATATGCAGTATATAGCGGTATACTGTAATAGGGTAATGTATGTAATAAGTGTCACAGTGTAACATGTGTAATAGTGTAATAGGTTAATATGTGTAATAGTGTCAGTGTAATATGTGTAATAGTGTAATAGGGTAATATGTGTAATAGTGTCATAGTGTAACATGTGTAATAGTGTAATAGGGTAATATGTGTAATAGTGTCATAGTGTAACATGTGTAATAGGGTAATATGTTCAATAGTGTCATAGTGTAACATGTGTAATAGGGTAATAAGTGTAATAGTGTAATATTTTGCATTAGGGTAATAGTGTAATAGGAAATATGTGTAATAGTGTCAAAGTGTAATATGTGTAATAGGGTTGTCATGTGTAATAGTGGCATAGTGTAACATGTGTAATAGCATAATAGGGTAATGTATGTAATAGTGTCATAGTGTAACATGTGTAATAGTGTAATAGGTTTATATGTGTAATAGTGGCATAGTGTAACATGTGTAATAGTGTAATAGGTTGATATGTGTAATAGTGGCATAGTGTAACATGTGTAATACTGGCATAGTGTAACATGTGTAATAGCATAATAGGGTAATGTGTGTAATAGTGTAACATGTGTAATAGGTTGATATGTGTAATAGTGGCATAGTGTAACATGTGTAATAGCATAATAGGGTAATATGTGTAATAGTGTCATAGTGTAACATGTGTAATAGGGTAATAGTGTAATATATGCAATAGTGTAATAGGGATAATAGTGTAATGTTTGTGCATTATGGTAACTCATTGACCGCTAGGGGGGCCTTCTTTGTTTCCTCTCCATTGCCGCGGCTCAAACCAGTTCGATCGGTAAAAAAGCCCTTATTTTGAAGCTCAGATCTCCTAAACAGGATGTGCTGTTTCTGTTATGCTGTGTCTGTTGTCTTGCCTAATCGATCATCTGGCGATGTACCCAAAAACATCCGGGTCACAAGTCAGGAAGAGCTGTGTAGCCCTGGCTGCTTAACCCATGCGCCAGCGACATTGAGGGGGCAAACCGGAGGAGAGCCGTTTGAATGCATTGGGTTGAACGCATGTCAATGGGAGGGGGAAAAAAAAAAGTTGTCCCCAATTCTGTCCCAAATGAAAGTCAGCAACGGGATGATCATCAGACGATGCGCACGGACTAATAGTTGGATTAAAGAATGAAATCTACATCTCGTCGTGATACGAGCCATCCGCGTGACCGGCAGTGGGGTTCTCCACGGGAGGTCCACGAGCTGCGCGTCTTCGGCAGGAAAACTAGTAATAGTGTAAGAGTGTAATATATTACTGTAATATTGGTATAGCATAATAGCGTAATATGTGTAATTGTGACATGTGTAATAGGCAAATATGTGTACCATGTGTAATGGTGTAATAGGACAATTACACTAGACCACTATTCCATATATTACACTATTACCCTAATGTACACAGATTACACTATTACACATATTAGCCTATTACACTATTACACTAGTAGCCTATTGTACATACATTATGCTATTGCACGTATTAGCCTATTACACTATTACACAAATTACCCTATTACAGTATTACACGTTACACTACGACACTATTACACATATTACCCTATTACCCTATTACACATGTTACACTATTACACATATTACCCTATTACACATGTTACACTATGACACTATTACAAATATTACCCTATTACAGTATACCACTATTACATATATTACACTATTAGCCCTATTACACTATTACACATATTAGCATATTATACCATTATACTATGACACATGCTACACTTGGTGTGTACGCGTCACATATACACTTATTGTGAAGGACAGATGTACAGACAGAAATTTCTGGGTGGCTTATGTTCGCAAAATATACACAGCAAATTTAGCACTGAAACAGCCCTTCACAGCAAACTCCGTTCACTTCAAGAAAGCAAATGAGCGCTTGCGGGTCCATTTGGTTCATGAAGTGAACGGAGTTTCACTTTTACACTCTCAAAAAGTTACCGCACATCTGGTTAAGCAACTGTCTATCATTTAGCTGGCGACCACCAGGAATCCTCTCAATAGCCTACGCTCGACGAGGCGACATCAATGTGACTTTTATTAGGCTTTTTTTCGCCGCCTCCTCCTCCTCATCGCGCCGCTGCTGCCGCAGCAGCCCAGCCTTTCGAAACCCGTTCGTGATCGTGGATGTTTTCTGACACTTTTCCACGCAGTCAGGACCCACTGCCAGACTTGAGAAAAAGTTGCTTTCCACATGCGACCAGTTTTGGTGAAAGATTTCTCGCCGCTAATCATCCAAGCCTCCCACTTTGAAAACACGGTTCACACTGATGTCCAGGGGCTGCAGGTGCTTCGTTGTGCCCCCAGGAATCACGGCAGGAATCGAGCACGATTTCACAGAATCTGTTATATCTGTTATATATGGGCCCTCATGCTGTCCAAAACGAGCTTTTTTGGCACGTGTTTTTTTGGCAGCGGCGGCGACGCGTTTAGTAGTGTCTGTCTTTTCTATAGTGCGCCTCCGCGTAAAAGAAAATGGTACCAGTCGCCTGGAGAAGATCGATCCACACATTTTTAAATCGATGTCGTGTTTTTGAGCGTGGATCGATATCAGATCGCTGGATCGATTTTTTGAACACAGCCCTAACACAGAGTATATCAACCTGACTCCGGTCTGTACAGGAATTCAAACACAAATACAAAGGATCTGAGATCGAGGCGAGAGGTGTGTACCGGTATGCACTAGTAAGAGACTGACCTTTTGTTGCTGTAACTTCAGGGCATCGTGTTCAGTCTGCAACGCCAGTAAGGACCTCTCCAGCGATGCCACCCTGCTTTGTGACTGAAAAACCAAACCACCGTCAATAAAGACCTGCTCACAGGTACAACTAAAAAGGATGATCATGGTTACTTTGATTATTTGAAAAATCAACCATAGTATGAAATTAGAATTATGACATGCAATTATTCTGCTTTAACCAGTGTCATTAAATTTGTGCGAATGTTAAATGTGTCTTTTTTAAAGTCAGTGTTCTTTGATTCTTTCAGTTTTTGTTACAGAGCTCCTACCAGTAAGTACGGTACTGATGTCACTTGCTCCCCCTATGGGGATTACAATGGGAATAAAAAAAATATATACACCAAGCCATGGACTTGCACTCTCTACCGATGTTATCGGCAGACTTCGGTGGTCTATTACTAAACCAATAGTCTTCTAATGAGTCTCCAATTGACCGAAAAAAACAAAACAAAACTGAATTAAGGGTTTCATGGGGTGTGTAATGAACCCTTCTCAAAACTGCACCCTATGGTGCGGAGTTTAGTCACTGTCCAATGCCAATCCAAATAGTTTAGCTACTGTTGCTATGCAGGTCAAGCTTTCCGGGTCAAGCTTTCTTCTACTAACATGCCTATTAGACAAGGACGAATTGGGATGGGATTTAGTGAAGGGCTCATTGACAGACAATAGTTTTTTTTGGGGTGTGTGGGTGAACTGCTACTTTCTCCGTCATGTCTTTGCTGTGAACCTGGACTGACCTTCTGGAAGTCTTCAGAGACCTGTTGGATGACGTTCTGCAGCTCCTGGCCTTTCCCCTCCAGCTCTCTGATGTTCCTCTCTGCCTCCTCTCTGGCCACCAGCAGCTCCTCTCTGCACAAAGTCACAGCAGAGTTTCTGACACGTTCATAATTGGAACATTTTCATAACGTCTCCTTTTTTTTGACAGGAGGAAACATTGACTTAAATATTTGCTTTTTACCTGACACTTTCTTTACTGCACAAAAACTCAAACGTCTGAGAGCAAGTGGGACCACCTTTACCTTTTGGATACGACCAGACTTTGACTCAGAGCCATTGTGTAGGGAGACAGCGTTCCTCAGTGCAAATTCTTGAAGCACCACTAACTGTGGCCTCTGATGAGAGACTTGTCTCAACTCAAAATGAAAATCATGAAATGACACTGAATTCCAATGGAGGACCAAATATATACCAAATTGGATTATACCATAAGAGATTTTTGTAACCAAGTCAAGAATCGTCCATTTATAGCAGGGAGTTAACCATTACGCCATTATTAGATTATGCATGGGATAGGCTCAGCCCCAAGCGTGTGGATGCGTGTTACAGCGTTATGCTGCGTCAATTTCAGTGATGTCGAACTTGGTGTCAATAGTGTTTTCGTAGTAATTAATATTTAGTAACATGAAGAATTTTACCTACTTTATGCTACTTTTCACTCGACCTTGAGTAGTTTATCCATGAGGCTTCCCTAGTCTCTCTCAGAACTCCCCATCAAACAGTAGAAGGGCAGCAACAATGTTTGTGACCTGCTTCACCTTTCTATCTCCAGCTCTGTGTTGAGTCTGCAGGTCTCTTCATGCTCCTGTCTCAGAGCCTGAAGCTTGCCCAAGGTCTCCGCTGCTCCTTCCTTAGCCGTGTGCAGCTCTGCCTCTTTCTTCTGGAGCTCTCTGTCCCGCTTGCTAAGCAGTTCCTCCTTCCTCAGCAGCTAAACGCAGACACACAAAGTATACTGGTGGTTAGCTGCCAAATCAGTGGGCAAGAGATTAACTTGAGGTCAGAGTGATGTATAAGGCTCTCTCTGTGAAAAATGTTATTTATTGAATCAATGGTTCTCTAGTTTGAGTGCTTTTTAAAAATGATTAAATACAGCAGATTTTTCAGTTTTTTAAGAAAATAGATTTTAGTTCTTCTTTTTTTCTTTTAAATAACAATAACAGAATTTTCAGGTACAAGACAAGAAAACACATCTTCAACTCATCCTGATTCATACTAATATAGTGAATAGACTGGATGTGCAACTGGCCACTATGACCTTAGTAACAGAGCAATACATCATGAATACTGAAACCAGATATAATTATTAAGGAATGTTTTACACAAGCACTATTTGTAAACTCTATATTCAGTTTATTCAGACACCCATCCATCAATGCAATGTGTGTGTGTGTGTGTGTGTGTGTGTGTGTGTGTGTGTGTGTGTGTGTGTGTGTGTGTGTGTGTGTGTGTGTGTGTGTGTGTGTGTGTGTGTGTGTGTACCATGTGTTTCACTTTAGCCAGCTCCTGCTGCTGGAAGCCTTCAAGCTCATCCCGGTCGTCTCTCTTCTGGAACAGAGCAAGGCTCTGCTCCATCATCTCCTCCAGCCGTGCTGACAGAGTTTCCTTCTCCTGAAGGACACACAGCACAGCACCAAAAATAAACTGACTGGCCAAGTCCAATAATGACATTCAGGATGCTTACCATATTTCCTCCCTAAGGATCATGTTGTTCTTAATTAAAAACAACACTGCGAAAGGCAGTTACAATGTGCACATGAACACGGAACAAGTTTATTAAAATGGGAAGAAATAATGTCTGCAAATTCTCTCTGGGATGCAAAGTCAGATTTCTGTATTGGAATGAAATCGCCATCACCTTTTCCAGAAGAGACATCTTCTCCGTCCATTCCTGCAGCCAAAATGGTGAAAGATTTTCAACTATCCATTTAAAAGTAAAATAAAACAAAATAAGAACCGTTGTGAAATAAATAACAGCACTTAGGCCGTGGTGTGTACCTGATCCTTCTTTTCCAGGGCTAGAGCCATCCCCTCGGCCATCTTTGCTTTGTTGGCTTGCTGGGCCTCATTCTGTTCCTGGAGTTTCCTCATGGAAGCTGGGCAGCAAACACATGTGAGAGAGGCGGAAAAGCAAAGACAGAAAGCAAAACAAGTGTGACGAAGCGTGCGGCACAAAAAGATGCAGAGCGGACGTTTAACGATTACGCAGACTTCGGTTAGTAGCTGTGAAAAGTTGAGTGTTCAATTTTAGAAAGCTTTAAAGCCGAGTGTGTGTTTCGAGGAAGCACAGGCAAGCAGTGCATGAAGACCCACATACAAAACCAAAACCTAAATCCAGTGTACCAACTTGAAAATTGCACTATGAATAGCTTCTCCTATTTCAAGGCATGATTAAAACAAGTAAAGCATTGCCCACAAAGCCCCAACAAGGCAAAACCTTTAAGAAGCCCATACTGTGATTTGGAACATGTGATTGTTATGACAGAAACATAAGGCGCACTGAATGACTGGTGCCACAGCCGGCAGGGCAAATGAGAGGAAAGGAAGCAAAAAAAGATGGGAGGAGAGTAAAGGAACAGTACGTACAATCCTGATGCTTTTCTAATGCAATTTCAAGCTTCTCCTTGGTCTTCTGCATAAGTCGTAGCTGCTCAGCGTAGTCTAGTGGCAGGAGGAGGAGGAGGGCGATGGGACATGGGAGTACCGACAGTACACACATACACAACATACACAGAAATGTAAATAAAACAGGAAGAGGGCCAGGCAGATGTTCGGAAAGGAGAGAGGTAGAGGAGGTGAACGAAACATGATGAAGGGAGGAAAATGAGAAGGGAAAAACAAGATTGAGAAATAATGGAAGGGAAAAAAACAATGATTTTCTTTAGATGAGAAAACCATCCCAGTTAAAAGGCTACAATGTGGAGATGCGGCTGTTAACCGTTCAGGAACGCAGTCGTCTCATACGCCACCTGAAGGGACAAACAGTCGACCATGTTCGGGAACAAATTGCTCACTACAAGCAATTTTCATTTTCTCTCAAATTAGTCACCAACAGAAACGGGAAACTGTCAAAGATAACTTTGATCATGAAGGTCAAAATCTTTGAGGCCCAGACAAAAGCCCAGTCCACACAAATGATTTGAAACCGAACAAGATATAACTGCAACCACTCAAACAAAATCCCAAATCCCAGTGCAACTGGTTTCAAGTTTAATTTGTGTGGACTGGGCTGGGCCTGAGACTTTGTCCTGTGTAGTTTATTTTTCCTATATTATGTGCTTTAATGTTTGTTATATTAGTTTTTTTTCCCCCAACATCGCCATCTGGCTTAGGGTTCCCTTGAAAAAATAAAGAGATCACAGAAACAATATGCCCCACCACCTCACCTGGTTAAACAAAAGACTGTAATAACTGGTGAAATGTTTTTCTCTTGGTGCTGCAGATCAAAACAATCAATGTATTTCCCGGCACATACATTAAACAGTAAATTACCTGATAGTTTGGCCTCAAGCTTACGAATTTGATCGTTCCGCCTAAGGATCTGGGAGGAGAGGTCATCTCTCGAGCTGCTACCATCAGAGGCCTGGATGAAGACAGAAAGGACGCACATTAGATTAATAGGAATACCACAAAGTCTGTCAACCCTCTTAATCACAGAGGAAGCACGTCACACAGACTTTCACAAGGGCACTGAAAACACTCCTGCAGTCTCCCCTCTTATCAGCCTCCAGAACGAAGTGGGTTTCAGTTGTAAAATGCTATTGATTGATAGTTTTGTTCAGATGCCTAAATGTAGTTTTGACTTTATATAAACCAAGAGAAGTGCATTAGGTTATCAATGCACTTCTCAGGAAAGCCTATTATTAGATTTTTAGGTCACTTATTTATTTTGTACTACAGTATTAGGAAATATTATATTGTGCAAATGAAAGGGTAATCATTGAGCTTGTTATAATCTGATTGTTACAGAAACCGCACAACGTTGTGCTGTTCATTAAATGGAATAAAAGGTAACTCAAATCCACCATTGTCATCCGCATCCTAATCAATGCCAAATAACTTATCCATCATTTCACTGAGCTGTCGGTAGCAACTACAGTTGGCAGCTGTACAGCTGGCATAATGAATAATAAACATCGTCAAATTGGACACTGAGGTATTATTATAAGTTTGAACAGCATGGCAGCATTTTTCTTTCATTTTGTCTATACAGCAGCACAATGTGATGTGAGCACTTTAATGCATTTCAAAAGCTGTTGATCATGATTATCATTATTCATTTCATTCTAAAATTGAGTGTGAATTGTAAATGGATCACAGAAGGATTCTGGCAAGGATGTGTGAGAAATTGAAGCTAAATTGAAATAGCAAAAAGGAAAACTCAGTTTAACGCTTTACTTCTGGGTTACTGCACTGGGTTACTGGGTGACTGTGACGGTAACACAGAATTGCTTGTGACTTGGGTTAGACTAAATAATTGAAGTCCCACCGAGAAAAGAAATCCAACAGCATCAGAGGAGTCTGGGTTCCACTCTGTGAAAGGTAACACTAATCAAAGTAACAGATAAAGAAGGCAACGCATTTTAGAGTAAAGAAAAGTACTCCCTTGGGACAGGACCGAAGTAGTACTGACACTGCATGTACATTCATCAATTACAAGCCTTATTCATGCAACCAATGGATTATCAAGCTCAGTCATCGTGGACTGGAAGATTGAGAGAACCGGTCAGAAGGGTGTATGCGTGTGCTCCCGTGTAAATGCCAACTGAGAAGTGGGGTGGGTCTGACATTGGAGCAGGGCTTCAGGTTACACTGGTTTGCCTTTACGACACTGAGCAACACATTATCCTGCCTGCATGGCATGCTCTCAAACAAAACAATGAAACGGTCCCGTCCCTTACGTCTTGTGGCGTCTTTCTACTCTGCTTTAAAGCTCTCCATCAATCCGACACACCCAGTCAGAGATACTACTACTGCAAGGCAATTCTATAGAGGAAAAACGAAATGCACAATTCAAATCCCTAGGGGCTATAATTTAGTCTTCATGGAAAACGGAAAGCTCCTGTACCTTCCTGTACATTCATTAATATGCCACTAAAATAGTGGCATATTATAATTACTTCTTATAATATATTTTCACCTGGATTGCTTTTAATTCTTTCGCCGTCGGACCACGCGAAAACGCGTGATGAACCTACTCCGTCCTCTGCTTGCCACGCGAAAACGCGTGTTGTACTTTTTTAATCTATAAGCATAGATTAACTTGCAGACTATCATGCCATGTAGTCACTTAGGGGTTAATGTCACTAAAATAGCCGAAAAAACACTGGCGCATGTGATGTGGTATCAGCCCTCCCCATAGAGAGCCATTAGTTTGGTGGTTGTTGTTGTTGTTGTGCCATGTGGCTACAGAACAATGCTAAAGGAACTCACCGCTCTTCTCCTTCGTTGCATGCATTGGGCGCGCGTGTGTGTGAGTGTGTGTGTGTGTGTGTGTCGCGACGCTTTCTCTTTCTCTTTTCCTCTCTTCTGTGTGTGTGTGTGTGTCTGTGTGTGTGTGTGTGTGTGGAGGGGGGGGGCGGGGCTCTGGGATCGTGTTTCTGTCTGGCAAAAGCAAGCGATCCCAGATGATGGATAGGTCAGCTTTTTCATGCATGCTACCTTTAGATGGCGCCATCTCCACACTGGAACATGTCAGAAAGTTTTTCCTTTTTTTAAATTGTAGGCAACCACCTGATCTTTAAAATGGTATAGGCATATGGGGATCTACTTGAAGCAGAAAAAAGTTATATGAAAGATAAAACTTTAAACCTGATTATTTCATAACTAGTCCTGGAGGAGACGCCAGTGTGAACAACGGGGCCCTTTTGTACAATTTATATAAAAAAAAGAAAACATATTATCGAGTTGGGCTATTTTTTCCCTTAAAGTGGACACCTCAAGCTTTCTTTGGATATCATTGGTTTGCACAAATTCATAACAGAGGATTTTCTATAAATCATTTTGTTACTATTGAGCCCAATGGGAACAAGACTAGCTTTTTGCCTAACCGGTTAAAGAGTTAATAATATTTTAATTGCATAAATTAATGTCCGAGGTCCATTTGGTTACCAACTCCCATCATTTCACCTGGGACCACCTGAAACCCCCTCACGGACCACTGGTGAAAACAACTGCATTTTGCACATCTATAGAGCTGGCAGTGATGGTGACAGTCCCAGGGGCTGCATTATACAAGCAAAGCAGTCTGAAAGCTTTTTTCCTGCTACAGAGAGGGATTACTAATGGTAAGGCAGGGCCAATGGACCTCAGCAGAAACACACAGAAAACTGGCCTTAACATAGATATCATTGTGAAAGCCCGACCCGTTACATGGCAATGAAAGAATACAGACGTGCATGGCTGGACGTCTGTGTGGGTCTAGTGGCTTAGTTTAATCTTCGTGTTGGACGAAAACAGACGGTTTATTCGTCCACAAACACTGAATTTAAGAATATAACTGTCCCGAATATAAGACGACCCAGGTTATAAGACGACCTCAATTTTTGTTTAAAAGGAACATTGAATGTCAAGTAATATAGTCCCCAAATATAAGACGACACCATTTATTCCATTGGAAGAAAAAAAAACACTGTCTTATATTCAGGCCAATAGGGTAAATCGTTAAATGCAACTATTTGTTTTGACAATTAATAGCCTGGTCTAGCCCTCAATGATTTTGGCCTTGGGGGGTGGGGGTGTCGTGGGATCCACACGGCGGAAGTGCTGCGCTCTGATTTGATCTCACTAACGTGTCGTCATCTCCGGCCCCTCCCCCTCCCGTCCACTGCTGTTCTACGTCACATCATTTAGAGCGACGCCCACCCGGAAGGTTCACTCCCCCCTCAAGGCCACTTTCCAACGTGCGTTAGTCCAGGCTTTCCGTTTTCGCGCAAGGCGAACGAAAATGAAAGCCTGGGTGTCGAGGCTTGACAATTAATAATCAGCTTAAATTTGCAATCATGACAGCCCTACGTACGACCAAATCAGGTCTCACAGTAAACAATTTCACACCCTGCTGGAGATACTTACAAAGTCATCGCCAGAGTCCGCTCCCATTGAAGTGATGGACTCCTTGCTAATCGAACGGGGGATGCGAACACCAGTCCTGGGAGCAGTGGCAGCCTCCTCTGCAATCTTCTTTTTCAGCTTGGCAAACATTTCTCCCTCTGTCTTTAGTGTTGGTTTCCTTTTTCTCTGTGTATTTTACCACAGAACACTGTCCTTTGCTGGACACCCAATCTCCAAAATGATAGTAGTAGGCTCAGGGCTTCTCCTTCTGCAAGAAGTACAGCCGTGTGCTGGTGCCGTGTTGTCCGAAAAAGAAAGGCACGGTTCTCACAGCCATTCTGCTACATCTGAAAAGATTGACAGGTTGTTTATTTTATTTTTTTGAAATACACAATAGTGACAACTACATCAATAACATTAGAGCAAGCGCCACAGAGTGAAAATGGGGCGAGTAGGAAAGATGCTGGATCATCACCCGGCATTTTTCTGCTGCATTTCTAATCCTAAAAGTGTCGGGGACATCAGAATCACTGTCAAAGCCACAATGTGGGTGCAAAATCCAGTCCATGTCGTGCAACCACAGTGTGTGTCCCTCTCTTCTCCACTATTTGTCCTTCTTCAGGATGCATTCTCCATGCTGTAAATTTAGCAAGGCAATGTCTCAAGAAATCCATAAATGCTGGTAGCATTACATTGTCTAGAAATGTAGGGTTACCTTGCTTCATCGTGGTTATCAGAAGTTTGATATCTAAACGCACTGTTTTCCCAGACAATACGGGGTATACAAAATGGCAGGGGAAAGATGCAAGTGTCATTTTTCTGACATACAATCCTAAGGGCAAGAGGTGGCACCGGCAACAGCCCACAATCTTAAATCAACCCCATGCAACAACAAGCAACATTATAATATCAAGGAAGCATTTCAACACGTTGACATTTTTCTCCAATGTCTATTGAAAGCTCAGTGTTCTGTTTGACAGAGAGGCTCAATGAATGAAGTATTTATTACACGTGCAACGGAGAAACGTGTTTATCAGATCTGCTATTTAATAATACTTACTACATTCAACCACACCATTTACATTTCTGTAGTTCTAAATCTCACATGAATCATGTATTCTTATACAGTAGATACATCTTTTACATGTTCTGGATCAACATGAGCAGTGAGCATATCTTTAAAGAATCGTTAAATTCCAGATGTTTAACCTGATGTTTTAACTTAACACATGAAGTTAAACATCAGGGAACATCTGGATACCACCACAAAGGCGTGTTGAATGGACATGAGCAGCGGAGGACGGTTTCTTCCATTTTTCACTCAACAACTATGAAACTAGATGGTCTTTAAATGCGCGGTACGTTTGTTATCAATTGTTGGCACTGACAGCTTAAACTGCACATATTCGCGTGGCATATTCGCGTGGCATTCCATAACACTGCTACGCTCTGCGCTATGTGACCCATATGAATTAGTGTGTCCATTCAGAAAATCATAAACACAAACATACATGTACTGTGTTGGGATACAGGAGTATAGCTAGCTTCATTGTCACAACAATTGAAACACCACCAGACCAACACTGTAAAAAGCTATCGCTAGCTCGTTAGATCCTCAGAGTATAGCCAGTTACGCAAACTACGTTCACTTCACGGGGTCAGTCCAATGGCAGCTCTTCTACGTAGACTTCTATTGACAATGGGGACAAAATAGTGACAATCGGAAGTTACGGGATGCATTGGTTTACACGGGCTTGCGCGAGTACATGAACCACGTGACCAGGCTGTTTTCTGCCCCTACAATATCGCAGCTTTGCTACTACTGTCTCTGGTCAGTTAGCTTGCTCGTTTCACAGAATCCGGATTTTCTTTCTTACCATTGTGAAAGTTTATCCCAACAGTTGACGACGTCTTTGCGTGGTGCCTTTTTAATCATATCCTCGTTTATATTGAAATGTATGTCTGTCTGAACATAGATCCCAGTTGAGGAGCTGTTATATTCACTGTGGTGGTGATGAAAGCCAGCTTCAGCCTCCTGTCTGGCTGTCCTGGTGCTAGCTCTATTGGCTACTAGCGAATAAACACGTAATCAACTGCACAAGCACATATGACCAGTGACGTCACACCCATGTCTGCCTTCATTCGACAGTTCTTGTTGTGATCATTCTAATTGAGACACATGATTTTGTTTCATTATAAAAATTGAATTAAAAGTTCATATGACTATAGTTCATGTTTTATGTTCGTTTGCATTTGCCCTCCATTCTACTATGTACCATGTATATCTAACTTATCCTATATTACTGACTTCAGACTTACTAATAGTAATTATCCACAATTCCACACACGCCCACGCCCACAGTGTAAAACAATTCAGAGCATAGACACCAGTGTCAATTGAAAAATAAATAAATAAATAAATCTAAGAAGTCTTGAATCTTGATTTAAGGCTAACAGACCACTTCACAACTTTGCAACATCATATAATAGGTCACTCACTAATGTACATCGTTCGACAGATTAAAACAATATTTTTTGAAAAAGTATTTATATATTTTTTATTATCAGAAGAATTATGGCTTCCATTTTCACATTGCAACTTTTCAGGAATAGAAAGCGTGCAGGTTCTATTAGAACGCATGGAAGACAGGTTTCTGAACTACCCACAGCCCTCCTGTGAGATACACAAAATGGTATTTTATCATGTACATTATTGAGGACCGATTATGTGAAGAAGATACGTTGACAAGTGGTTAAGTGGTCCTTTAATAGAACGTATTCCACAGAAGCCTTGCATAATAGATTAGCTAGCCTAAAAATAATTGACAGTGCAAAAAAGAAATGGCTGAAATAGCCGAGTTGATGTAAGGAGTTGATCTCTGCATCACTTTTCAATCGTTACAGCTTTATTTATAAGATAATATTACAGAACTAAGTGTTTGAAAACAATAGGACTATAATGATAAAAGCTATTTTTGCTTTTGTGCAGTGCTTCATCGTTAATTATCTTACATACATTTTCATAGCAAAAATAAGATAAAACATTATTGTAAATAACAGTAATACACCTGGTACTTCACCACAGAGAAATTCAACCTAAAACCGATTTGCTCTTCAGAGTGAATTGATTTTATTGTAAACTACAGAGGAGATCTAAAAAATATGCAGTTTGTTTTTACAAGGGTCAGATGATGACTGGGTAATTTTAAGCCTTATTTAATATAGAATTTACACAGCATTAGCAATAATGCCGTGGACAGCTTGGACAACCAATATCTCCTCATTTATGTTTTAAGTTTGGAATAATGGCATTAAATATATGGTGTAGAAAATAGCTGTTGACAGTTGGCACCAAGAGCAGAAATTAGGTGGAAAAGAATACTAACTATCATACAAAATCAACATGGACTCATTAACTGCTGATGCCACTGTCACAGACACTTTCAGTCCTTTGTCTGCAACACAGAACAAATGTGACAGCTATGTTGATGTTTGTCAACTCTGATTACAAGAAATATGGGGTTGTTGTTCGAGGAGGAATAACCCTCTCAGAGTCAGGCACCGCTCTGAAGAGCTTAGGCTCTCTTGTGTTAGCATCTTTGAAGACCATAATGGAGGCAATATTGCCACAGCGGTAGCAGTAATTGGGGGCAGACCACACCGTGACCAGCTTCTCATCAAACATGAATTTGTAGCCTTCGTGGACAAGCTGATGTGCCCGGCAGATCAGCTTCAGATTGTTGATGTGCACAAACTACACGATTTGGAAGAAAAGGACAAAATGGAGGGGGAAAAAAGAGACCAATTAGTGGACACAAATTAACAATTCTAACAACTCTCCTTATTTTTTTTTATAAATACCATTTTCCTAAGATCTCAACTACCACCAGTCTCTCTTTTTATTATTTTATTTTTATTACCTAGCTCAAGACTAACTATTCTACACAAGCAAGGAGTTGACGTTCTGATGGCAATATCACATGAAAGGTCCTGAAAGATGACATAGCCTGAACTACTCAAATAACCAATAAGACTTTGGGGCAGCGAAAACTCAACAGAGACTGCGAACGAGTATAAGAGGGGTGGATTCGACAGATATATCGGTTTGGCGCTATATCCGTCCTTATTTAAATCTAAACAACTTTATAGCTGGTGTACCTTTTTTGGGCATCAAAAAACATTTTAATTTGACCTATTGCTACACTTTGGACAATGGAGTCAGATAATTACATAACACATTGTTGACAGTTAAAGCAATTTATAAACACCTGCTGACATGATATCTCACCTCATTTGTGACCTTTGCACCAAATAGCCACCCAGCCCCCCTGGGACTTATAGCCCAGGTATCTACGTCTTCAGGGTCTGACCAGACCAGGTCACAGAATGCTCCTTTGTGGGGGATTTCCTGGTTCCGCTCAATAGTTCGAATCTGATCTAGGGTTTTTATGTCTGGTGAGAGGCCTCCGTGAACACACAGAATCTGTTCATCCATCAACTGCAAAAGTAAATACACACACATGTTAATGTTTAGGTAAGGTTTACAAACTCAACCTTGTAGATTTAGGTCTACAATTCTATTCTATATTTTTTACTTATCAATATATTTTCATAGTTTTGTATAGTCTTATCTCCAACTAACATTTCCTGAAATGAATAGTTTAATATTGATAATAATTATTGCCACAACTGTAGAATTTAGTGTAATGTGGAAGGCTTATTCTTGATAAATTGTGTTGTTCCCAAGTCAGGAATTCATAAAATTCCAGGATCCAAAGTGATAAATGGAAAGGAATTGCCATCTCTAATACTCACTGCTGCAACTGTTAGCATGTCAAACACTTTGGTACAATAACGCCAGGCATTTGCATTCCCATATTTGGTTTGGCATTCATCTGAAAGATGAAAAATAGAACTGTTTACTTAAAAACAAGCATAATGGCATCTACTCAGACACAGAAGTCAGGGAGTGAAAATGGTTTCATTCGATATCACCATTAAAAATAACACAGTCAGTATATAATTTTAATGTCTCACCATAAAAGCCATACACTTGGGTGATCTGTCTACTTTCATGGTTTCCGCGGAGGAGTGTAATGCGGTCAGGCCATTTGGCCTTCAACACCAGCAGGTATGTGAATGTCTCCAAGCTATAATATCCTCGGTCAACAAAATCACCCTTAAAAATAGCAAGTAAAACAGACTTTGTGGTTATTTTGTTTGCAAATCAACAAATACAAGATCTAGCAGAGGAATGACTTCAAGGTATGAATTAATTTGTAATACCAACCATAAATATGTAATTTGTGTCTGGGACCTGTCCACCGGTTCTGAAGAGTTCACAAAGATCATAAAACTGAAAGCAAATAAGGAAAACACATTTAAAATGAGTTCACTTTCCCCCCACAGGCTGTGGGTGTTGCTGTAATAACAAAGATTTTAATTTAATATTTTATGATTTTTTTTTTTTCAATCAACAACGAATAGCAGAATATAATTAACATACAATAAAACAGGCTGGGTGAACATGCAGTCACTAAACAAGTTGCATGAACACCTGGGACAATATTTCCTTCTCATAGCAATACCATATCACAGTAATTGTGATGCTTACCTGTCCGTGTATGTCACCACACACCGTCACAGGAGTAGACACAGGCTGCACGTTTGATTCCTCCAGGAGAAGATCGCACACATAGTCACATAACCTCTGTAGAGATCAAAAACAAGCAGTTACCGGTAGTCAGTCACATAAACCAGTGGTCACTAGTTCCCAAGCCTTTTCATATGAAGGATATTTTCCTCCTAATGTCTGCTCTTGGTGCCAGCTGTCAACAGCTATTTTCTACACACCATATATTTAATACCATTATTCTAAAGTAAAAACATATCTTTACTGCTCCAGTTGTGATTCGCAAACGGTTTAATTTCAAGAACCCCAGTTTAACATGCATATTCGTCTACAGACCCCCATTCAATGGCATTCAATTCCATCTCTGCAACCCCCAATTCATATTGAAAAGAACAGTGTTAATTTTACTTTGAGTGTGTACATTGGGGTTCAATTCCATCTCTACACAGACACACTAAACGAAAAACAAACAAACAAACGCCTGATAAATAAGTACCTCAAGTACCCTGGGGTCCCCGTACCACACTTTGGGAACCACTGACATAAACGTTTGTTGCTATCAAAACAAACTGAAACATACATAGTCATAATGATGTAACCTAGTAACCTCTAGTCAGTGGAGGTTGAAAAACAAACCAGAGGTTCCTGTTTTAGACAAAACAACTGAACAACCAATGATCGTGACGGGCTATACGTGCAGACCTGGCACCGAGGTGGTAACACCGAGGGGACACGGTCTAAAAAACAATCATGAAACAATATAAAAACGTGCCATTAATGACAACTTAAAAGGGGCAAGCATCAGTCAGAGCTGCTGTTAACGTTGGTTAGCAGACAGACACATTCAGCCACCATTAGCCTTTACTGACAGCTCACACAGAAGAACCTGCTCAAACTGTGACGATTAAGAACCTTCAGATATGATATAATATATAATATTACAATGTATTACAATTTTACTTCCTGACCCATGGGGGTGACGTTAGCAGGTTAACGAACATTAGCCAGAGCCACAGAGTATAGACAGCGTTACGTCCACTTCATGGGGCCAGTCTAGTGGCGGCTATTCTACAGACTTCTTTTGAGAATGGAGAGTGAGACAACAAGTCCTGGACTGGAACTAGGCAGAAATGCAATGGACTCAGGCAACAGCCCAGCGTTAATGATTTAAATCCCTTTATTTTAGATCGTTTTGCAGTAATTGTACCACATAAACATGAGATACCTTAGTTATCATCTAATAATTTAAAACTGTTGTCATGTTGCAAATATGCCCACTGAGCACCACTATTTTTTTTTTTTTTTTTTTTAGATTGGACGTTGATTCGTTTTAGACATTTCTTAGATACAGTACTCAGTGGGTGCGTAATAATTCTAGTTTGTGCTGCCCTCGTTGAAAACAATGCATTTAAACTCGAGTCGAATGTGTAGGCTACATGAACAGCGCTCGGGCGCTCAGTTTCTGACCCTTAATGTCGCAACTCTGACACTAGATGGCTCTGACGTTAGCTAACCTAGGCTAACGTTAGCTATGGTATACTAAAACAACAGAAACATGGGACTTACGCCTTTTTGTATTACGATATAGGCCTATGGCGTACTCAAAAATGCCACAACAAACACATAGTTTACCTTGAGGTCGTTTTCTGGTAGATATTTACACTGCTTTGCGATCTCAGCATATTTATCGAGATCTAGAGGCGCCATTGTAGCCACCACCACCAAAACGTTATTGCGCATGCATGCGACTTCCTTACTACTCTCTACCAGAGCCTTCTAGTGTCAGAGTTGCGACATTGAGGGGTCAGAAACTGAGCGCTCGAGCGCTGTTCATTCAGCCGGAATAGGGAAGTACTTCTGGTCCATAGCTCCACTGTTTCTATGATTCTGCCTTGCACTGCAACTTAAGGCAGAAGAATCAAGCAGTGGAGATATGGGCCAGAGCCAACTAGGGAGTAATTAGGCTACTACACGAATTTAAATAAAGAGATTTAAGATCGTTAAAGCTGGCCTGTGGCCTGAGTCCAGTACTTGTCCCTATCTGTTGACTCCATTCTAGGTATAAGACTCCCTGTGAGACCGGACTTATGGAAGTGAACGGAGTTTGCGTAATTTGAGGATACAGAGCAGACAGTCAATACGACACTGGCATCAAGTGGCTATACCAGATCGCTGATCCGGTCTGGGGCGGATACGGAAATGGCGCGTGATGCGCGTGTAAATTGCACATTATAGAGGGTGAGCGGCGAATATTGCATTCATAGGCGACGCTTTCCAGTCTCGGCTCAAACTCGGCTTGTGATTTGTTGTCAGTGGGCATAGGAATTCCGTGCTCGTTTAGATTGCACTAGATTGCACACAAGCGGGTATGCCCAAACCTACCCTCTAATTTTCGTCTGTGCTGTGCAAAAGGTGAAAGCCTGGTCTAAATCACTGGCCATGGTGGCCTAGAAGAGGGCTGGTCTTGACTCAGATTGGGGAGATCCAATCAGGGCAACTGACTATCTGAGTTGGTCCCCGCCTTTCTTGGCCAAAGATGATCTCAGGTAAGCTCATGGCTATGCCTAAATTTAACCTCAGTAAAACTAGGCCTAAATCTAACCTTAACCCTAAAGCTAACATCAGCAAAAACAGAACCTCACAAAAACTTTGCCTAAATCTAACCATAAATAATTATATTATTGAAAAAGCGGTGCGCACTGCGCAGAGGCGCAGTAGTCCCAGTAGTCCCAGAGCCATTTAGATAGGAACTCTGGTTTCCAAAGCGACCAGCCATCTCATCCTACCTTGTCTGGAACTTCTGGAAGGGGGATAAATACCCACATGATTCAAAGTTAGACAACATTTTGGCAAGGATTAAACACCCATCTCTGTATTCTACAGTGATGTCTCTGTAGCCTATCCCGGAGACCAACTTCAAAATTGACATACGTTACACACCAAAACATGGAGTGCGTTATCGAGTCTGATTTCCAGATGTCCAGGACCAGCACAAAGGCCTCTGCAGAGGACAGGGCTCAAATTCAGATCACCCCTAGATCTCAAAATGGAGCTGGCCTGTCGTGACATCACAATGATGCACAACCTTGACCTGTTTTCAAATGATCACACTTCACCTTCTCAGCCCCCAGCCTCGATCATATGGATCTGGCCTATGTATCACAATTACTGTATGTTGTGACATTACATTGATGTGCAGCCTTGCCCTAATTAGCTAATAACCACACCTGATCCCCTCACAAGAGGCACTGTTCTATAGTTAATTTAGCTACAGGGGTTGACACACTATAAGGCACATGCCCTTCAAACTTGCCCCACAATTCTGATCATTACAATTACATTATGAGCTGCCATGAGTTCATTCATTACATAAAATGGTGTATTTTATAGGCCTATGCTAATCGTTACATTACATTATGAGCTGATTATTAGCCTGCCCTACATTGAGTTTTCTTACATTTGAATTACTACATTTGCCCTGCATCATGATCCCTTATTACATTGAGTTACATGGTTGGTCTCATTGGAAACCTGAGGTTGTGTCAAATCGTATCTCTATCTTTGGTTTATCTCTAAATGTGTGTGCCAGAGTCTCTCTGGAAAACAGTCTCGCCGATGTTTGGGAAAGAATAAAAAGCTATGTTCTCAATCAGGGCGACCACTTTTTCACAGAAGTATTAGTTATCGACTTAACATACAGAAAAAGAAAAAACAAACAGAAAGCAACAAAACAAGACATCCGTCGAGAAATCACATGTAGGCCTACAGGTTACCGGACCGGTATGTTCATGATCCACAATACATCACACTATGTTCAGCAGACTACACATTGTTAATTCAAGGAATTCAAATAATGGACCCCTATCCTTGGGCCTTCCAATGAGTGCCTTCTAATGAGTGCCTGATCTTCTCCAGCTTCACAGGCCTACAAAGCTGTCTCTAATCCAGTAGTAAGTGTGAAAAGGGGAAATGGGATATTTCTAGTTGTTTAAATATCCCTTAAGGGATGACACCAAACAAAGGCGTGGGCTCCATTCTTTGCCAAACTATCAATGATAAGGACTTAATAAAGATACAGTATATGTCCAATTGTGCAATGGCAGAGACAGAATGTGTGGATGAGGTCCTCATATAGGGGCTTGCTTGAGGTGTCCCCCCCTTGAATGTGATGTGTACTGTCTCCTCCTGAATATCATGTCATGGCATCAGACAAAATGTAGCAATTGATGACATTGAATAAGAGCATGCCTCATACAGATACAGGACCATGTAAAGGCCTACACGATCCCCCTCCCAGCGTGTTAAAGAGCCTAGACTCCCGTAAACCACAAATCATAAATGTGTGAGATTGCATTGCACCCTTCAAGGTTGGCATCGGGCAAAAGCAAGAGATGCTTTTGAACTACATTTCAGATGGATTAGTGTAGCAGGTGGCTACAGCCTCTGTCGTGATGGCCTCCAAAGTCCAGTATCTGCCCCCGTACCAAAGGGATGTCCTCTTGGTCTAGTGGTTAAGATGTTGGACTTTCACACGGGAGACCCGAGTTCGAATTCCGGGTTTTACATTGGTGCCGTGACCCGGATCGGGTTTCCCTGTGGAAGGAGGTCAAAAGGGAGGTGAGTGTAGCAGGTGGCTACATCCTCTGTCGTGATGACCTCCAATGTCCAGTATCTGTCCCCAGACCAAGGGGATGTCCCTTTGGTCTAGTGGTTAAGATGTTGTACTTTCACGTGGGAGACCTGGGTTCGAATTCCGGGTGTTACATTATAGCACAACTAGAAATGTATTCGCCATCGAGCTGCCAACTTGTGCAGGGCACATGTGTGCGCAAGCAGAGTGTGCAAGTAACTACAAACATCTACAATTTAGGAATTTAGCAGACACGGTTGCAACACAGTATCACAGGAAAAAGTCAAATAGTGACTTTTTTCCAGACCCCACATAAAGTCACTATTTGACTTTCCAAAGTCAAATAGTGACTTTCTGAAGAGGGCGTGGCTTTCCTTTTGTCTTGCAAAAAAAATAAAAAATGCATCAGAACAGTAGCGGCGCTGATTCGAACCGCCAACCTACTGACTACTGGCCAACCTGCTTTACCTCATGAACCACCGCGCCCCTGCTGATTTCAGCATAGTTTTACTGAGATTAGGGTTAGGCATACTTTTACTGAGGTTAGCGATAGTTTTACTGAGGTTAAGTTTAGGCATAGTTTTACTAAGGTTATGGATAAGTTTAGGCATAGTTTTACTGAGGTTAGGTTTAGGGTTAGAGTTAGGGTTAGGCATAGTTTTACTACGCCTAACCATAATATCAGTAAAACTATGCCCAAATCAGCAGGGGGCGCGGTGGTTCAGGAGGTAAAGCAGGTTGGCCAGTAGTCAGTAGGTTGGCGGTTCGAATCAGTGCCGCTACTGTTTTGATGCATTTTTTATTTTTTTTTGCAAGACAAAAGGAAAGCCACGCCCTCTTCAGAAAGTCACTATTTGACTTTGGAAAGTCAAATAGTGACTTTATGTGGGGTCTGGAAAAAAGTCACTATTTGACTTTTGACATGTGATACTGGGTTCACTCATCACATCAACAAAAGAAAAGCCTGACAGAAGGTGAATCATACTTGTGTTTATAAGGAGAAGAAATAATTGATATAAATAATATATGGTACCCACTAGCCACAAATCTACTGGTGTTTATAATGACAACTAATGCATAATAATATAACTATGAATCTGCTGGTATTTATAATTAAAACTATAAATGAATCTAGTGGTGTTTAATGAGAAGTTGAGAACTAATTCGATTTCTGTGTTTTTCTAAAGAGTCGCTAGGTGGCAGAGTTCAGTCACTATATGGCCTTTGAAGGCCTTTGACAGGCCTCTTAATTTGGTATAGGCATCCTTACAAAATATTGTAGGCCTACATACACTCATGAATCAACTTGTTGACCGTGAGTGTCAGCATTGAGAACTTTCTTTCTCTGCTTTTATGTGTGTCCAGGCCCATACTATTAATAATAATAATTATAATAATATAAATAATAAAAAATAAGTTGACAACATTCTGGAAGTATAAAATCTTTTATCGAAACGTTACTGCCATCTACAGAGTTTCTGCAACTGTGCATACATTTTGACCCCGGTGTTTAGATAATCAGGGTGCCACAACTGAATGATGAGGTTAGGCACAATGTTGAGATGCCTACGCTTCCTCTTTCCTTTCTGACAATTAAAATAGGCCTAAAATAAGCCTAACATTATTAATGTGTAATAACACATTACTGTGTGTAAAGTGTAATAACCCACTCCACACTCCTTTCTTTGTGGTACATCTACATTTAAGCCATCCTGAGCAACAGCAGGCATTTCCTTTGTGCGCATTTAGGGTTTATATTGATTTCCTTGCTCAGGGACACTTTGACACATAGCTGGTGTACCTGGCGCGTATCTAACGTCGAACCTGGCTGGCAGGGTGGGGCCATCATGGGTGGGTGGTCTCTCTCTCTCTCTCTCACTCTCTCTCTCTCTCTCTCTCACTCTCACTCTCTCTCTCACTCTCTCTCTCACTCTCTCTCCACTCTCTCTCTCTCTCTCTCTCTCTCTCTCTCTCTCTCACTCACTCACTCTCACACACACTCACACACTCTCTCTCTCTCTCACACACACACACACACACTCCCTCTCTCTCTCTCTCTCTCTCTCTCTCACACACACACACACACACACACACACACACACACACACACACACACACACACACACACACACACACACACACACACACACACACACACACACACACACACACACACACACACACACACACACACACACACACACACAGCCCCCGTGCACAGACGATCTCCATAAAAATATGATTCCCCCACTCACACCCTTTCCCCTCCTTGTATATTTTGCCTTTTCCTTTTGTTGCTTCTGACATTACAGAAGTAGTCCATTCAGTTTGCAGTATGCCTGTTGTGTGTTGTGCTTGAACTGTAAATATAAGATCTGTAAATAAAATCAATCAATCACTTGGCAGTTCAAACCTCCTGTTTCCAATGACAATAAAGACCATTTGAACTGGACTGGGGTTTAGGCTATATTAAATCTGTCAATTTGACAATTACAAAAAAACATTGACTCAAGACAAGACCTGTATGTGTATGCAGCCCATTGTGCCTTAGGTATCATAAATCATGGACCATTCATGCCTGCCTCTGGGAGGACATGGCTGGTGGCCTTCTTCATCAAAAGATTAATTGTTAAATTCATTGTAATTATACAGTATAATTTACACAGGCATCATGTTCGCAAGCATGTTCTGGCAATTAAACCAATTTTATGAATGAATGAAATATCAGCCATGGTGGTACCGCTTTCTGTTGTTTTTGCAGCAGTGTTATTTATGATTTATTCATAAGAGCTGAGAGAGGACCTGTCCAACCAGGGTGAAACAGCGCCCCCGGAGACGCTCCCTCCAATGCTCCCATTGGCTATGGACACACGCCAGTCAAAGGCGCTCTGTCAAGTTAGGTTGCAGCGTTAGTGATGTTGGAAGTCGAGCTAGTTCAGAGGGCAACAATCACCAAGCGTCCAGCCGCCTAGAGACATCAATGGTGGAGCGCGACGTATGCAGCAGCAGCAGGTCCATTCAGGGGAAGAAGAAAGGTCTGACAGAGACCACCATTAGGGCTTACATGGAGAGCTGAAATTGAATATGAGGTTCACGTCCTTAATGATGTACATATCTCCGCTTTTGCTATTTATTTTCTACGCGTATGTTGGGTTTTCCGAAGCTGCACCTCGCATCAGCGATGCGTCGCCTAGTGTCCTCCTCCTCCTCCCCGGGAAGAAGCCTCCTCGGTCGGCCTCCGAAACCTCATCATCGGGGCTGTCCAGCAACACCACCGACATGCCTAAAAAACGTTCACCCGATCACGGTGGCATCGTGGCTCATCATGTCGGCCCTTTAACGGCACTAGTACTACTCGAACCGTCGCCCACCATTGTTTCAGCACCTCCACCACCACCACCAGACGCCGCAGCAGCAGCCACCTTGCAGCCTGCACCCTCCTCCTCCGCGGATGTTAATACAGATGTTATACCGACCACAATGGAGCGAAAAATAACTGCAGCGGCGACGTCGGACGTCTCCTCTTCCAGACGAAGGAAACGGTCCAGCACCGATGCACAAACATCAGTGTTTCCTCGGGAGAAAATGCTGCAGACCATGATGGTCTCCATGGTTTCCCCCCAGCGCACGGCGAACGATGCCTGGTCTGCGGATCACACTGATGCTACGTCTATTACCTCAACCGAGAGCAGCCGAGGTTAGTAATGTGTCTAAAACCCACGGGGAACGAAAATAAACCCAATGCATTGCATTGCAGTATTCTGTTACACGATGTAACCATACTATTTTCTAGTCAGTGTTAATCTAACTCCGAGGGTGTACAAATAAAGGGTCCATTTGGTTATATTGTACACTCAGTTATGAAGGGATAAATGAACGCTGAGGATTTCAGTGTATATATATAACACATGTTTTATTTATATAAATGCTGCATGGATGTTATGTATGCAATGCTGGAACCCCTTTGCATTCACATTCACAAATTGTATTTTAAAATAAAAGCTTAGCCACAATGTTGCTATCTGTCACCATCACCAGTGTGGGTTGGCTAGGCTTTGACGCAGAGAGCGACCGAATAAACCAGATTGCAACAATGAACATACAGTACATATCCCTCATTTTTTGCATTGCTTAACACAAACACAAAATTATATAGACAGCATCACCTGGTGTGCCGTGCCACCAAATGCCATAACACTTAGCCTATTCCATATAGCATGTAAAAGCACATTTATGTCATACAGAATAAAGGTATTCTATATTTCTGGGATGGATGAGTGTTCTAGATATTTCAGTGGGGTGAAAGGGGGGGCATCAAGGGGTGCAAGGTTTATCCTGTTGTTCTCTGTATTTACCCCCCCCCCCCCCCCCCCCCACACACCACACACACACACACACACACACACACCATCCACACATGTGTGATCCTTTTGTCTCAAAACGAGACACATTCATTTTTATTTTGAAAAAACCTCTAACGCACCTGTTTAGATAGCTGCTTGTCCCCACTCCCTACGGTATCTTGTGTGACACACCATCACTGAACAGAACAAACACCCCAAGGAGGCGTACCCCCCTCACAATCATCCAAAATGGCCAGGCAGGCACTAAAAGGATGGCTGGCAAAGCAGGCAAAGCTATGAATGAGCCCCATGACAGCAACAGAGGAGAGGAGAGCCCCTCCTCCTCCACACACCTCACAGATATTAGCTCCCCATGTGCATGTGTTGTTCTCCAGTCACGTTGGCCAGCAGAGATTTCATGCTTTGCATATCGTTGACTGCCTAGTGTAGGCATAGTGATTGCATCCTACTAAAATGGCCTCACCAGCTGCTGTTGGTCACAGGCCTGTGACATTGTATGTGAAAAGCTGTAAAAAGCATGACTTGTTGCAAATGGTCCCGAAGGCTTCTTCTACAGTGGGTTAGGCTTCCATTGTTATTCTGTTGAAGCCAAGGGCTACTGAGATGATAATACAGGGTATAACGTCAACAAAGACCTCACCTGGGTTGACGCCTAAAGCGGCTAGAAGGCGACATGGCCTAAAATAATGACACACATTCCCTGTCAGGGCAGGGTCCCTTCTCTGACGTGCAGACAGATACGATGACGTGTAGATGTTTTGACCTTTACTTGTACAGATAAATTAGGAGATACATATGACCTACTGGCTTCTACAATGTCACATTGAAGTGAAGGTACAGTAATAGTTTACACACACACACACACACACACACACACACACACACACACACACACACACACACACACACACACACACACACACACACACACACACACACACACACACACACACACACACACACACACACACACACTAAAATCCTGGTTGTAACTTTAGTACCTTACCTACTGTCACCCACCCCTATTGTTATTATTGAGGCATAAACATTGAGGCCGTGAGGAACTGAGCAAACAGCAAAGGAAGCGTTTTCACAATGGTGACTTGTTTAAAATAATAGTGTAACAATAGACAGACACTAGTACTACATGTGTCAGGTGAATATCAACAATCCTCTCTTCTCACCTTCTCGGCATCTGTCTTGTGGCTTCCACAACTGATTGTATCATTTCTCCTGACCTGCTCTCACCTGGTATAAGCAAAGGCATGAGTGAAATACTTTGTAACTCATGGTGTGTGTGTGTGTGTGTGTGTGTGTGTGTGTGTGTGTGTGTGTGTGTGTGTGTGTGTGTGTGTGTGTGTGTGTGTGTGTGTGTGTGTGTGTGTGTGTGTGTGTGTGTGTGTGTGAGAGAGAGAGAAAGCACTGGAGGGGTTTACACATTCTTGGGCTTAATTCAGGCAGACAGTCCTTCAGTGGACATGGCTTCAGTGAACACGTAGGGGCCTGTTAGCGCTCTCCAGGCTTGCATAACCATGGCCTTTCAACTGTTACATAAAAGTCACTGCAACACAGTGGCCATCAACAAAATAGCCGAATCGGAAAAGGATGTCTGGGGCTGGGCAAGAAAACGGTCACATTTGCTCACCCTTCTCACCTTTTTTTGAATGGCAGCTGCGGTATTGTAATAACATTGCAAGTAATACATGTGAATTATACTGGTTAAAAATGTCAGTCGCTATTTTTATGCCGGACACCTCTGCCTCTGCTTTACATTGGACTGGCAAAACAGAGAACAGGGCTTGAGTCTAAACACCCCGGTTGCTGCTCAGTGTGCACTGCAGGCACCTAACCTGAGATCAACTGAATAATAGATGGTTGCTCACCAGTACAGGGTCATCCAGATGTCTAACACCACATCTGCTGGTTCCGTGGACTGTGGCTGTTTGAAAGTAAATCTTAGTTTTTAAGAATAGTTTAGTGGGTGTTATGTATTTCCGATTCACCAGACTTAAGAGTTCTCCTGCTTTCTACAGAGTACTCGTCGTTACAAGTACCAAGAGTACCTTCATTTTTGTTGAGTAACCACTTATTTTACCCCCCTTTTTTCATAAATACAGATCGATCTTCCATCTACAGTTGTTATATTTATGCCTGTAGATTGTCTGTTTTGGGTGATTTGCTATAGTCAGGGGTCACATTTGCATTCATTGTTGCGTTCATTCAGCGTAGTGTCAATTGGATGTTTTGGTACTAGGGACAGAGTATCGGGGGCAGTTCCGAGTACTTAAGTGTGTTAATACCCAATCCCAGTACCGGTATCAGAACAACTGATGTATCTTTTAATAACAAATATTTTTAAAGTCTTAAGCTTTTAATAAATCTATAACGTTCACTGTTCATGGATGCCTGTTAGAAAACAGGCATTAATGTTTCCATATGGGGTTTAGTGAGTACAATTCAGTGTTTTTGTTACCTGCCAGCAGCAGCATGACAATTAGAGCAGACCAAGTCAAGTGACCATGACTAATATTCAACAGCATTTATTAGTTACGGTTCATTTTACACAATACTTTCTCTTTCCCTTATCCACCAACATTCACTTTCCATTTGACACTGCATCACTTTCTATTCTGAACTCTTATTTCTCTCCCGTCCTCTCTGTACAGAGGCTTTGTGTAACTGCAGCAGTGGCAGTGAAGGCATTCTGGATTCAGAAGACTGTGAGCCGAGCACCGGACAGTGTTCATGCTTGTCGGGATACACGGGGCTGCAGTGTGAGGACTGTGAGGTGGGACACTTCACCAACGGCACCACTGGATGCCTGCCGTGTGGCTGTGACTCTTACGGTGCTGTAAACAACCTCTGTGACAGGTGAGCCTTTGCTTTCTTTTTTTATTCTTTCTTTCTCTCTTTTACCTTTGAAATATAATATCCCCTGTTGAAGTGCTCTTTGAGGACGCTAGTCCCTCCTATATCCAGCTTTTGGTGTCTGTCCACAAAGTTTGTCCTGCACAAACATTAAAGATTCTGTTCACAATTAACTTTTTTTTTACATCATAGTATCTGAGCAAATACAGTAAGATGATAGCTCCTCAGCAAGCGTCTGTCACTTCACATGGGATTCCAATATTAAGCTTTTAATATTATTCATATTGGAATCTTTTACTTAAACACCAGTCCAATATTCAATATTGTCCAATTCCAATATTATTCATATTGGAAGTTTTTACTTGAACACCAGTGCTCACTAGGGTGGATCAAAAAAGCACAAGTTTTGATTTTCTTGTGTCTCACCCCCTAATTATGTTCCAATGGACAAAAAACTACTTTGTTTAAAATTTGGTTGAATTTGAAGCATATTTAGAGGTAGCTCAATCACCCAGAAGTTCACAGTAGTACCAGTTCACCATAAAAACCTGATTAAAGGGTGTACCAAACTTTTCTCAGTTGATCCTTATGTATTTTGTCCTGTAGAATTCATTTCTGCAATGTACATCTTTGTAATTTGCATAATTAATGAGATAATCTGCATATTTGATTAATTATGCTAATTATCTCATTAACTATGCGTGATACAGAAATAGATCAAGCAGAATTGGATTCTTCGTTAAAAATCATGTTAAGAACAATTGAGAAAAGTTTGGTACACCCTTTAATCAGGTTTTTATGGTGAACTGGTACTACTGTGAACTTCTGGGTGATTGAGCTACCTCTAAATATGCTTCAAATTCAACCAAATTTCAAACAAAGTAGTTTTTTGTCCATTGGAACATAATTAGGGGGTGAGACACAAGAAAATCAAAACTTGTGCTTTTTTGATCCACCCTAGTGCTCACTCACCTTTCACTGACAATCAATGTCTAGAATCTAGTCATTTGAGCTTTCTCACTAGTCACTAGATAAGGCTGGCAAATGTGTTCATGCAGCTTCTCTAAACCATCTATATATGAAAAGCTTTAAATTGTCCATCTCAATGTGCCCTACCGTAAAATAACAGGATGAAATATGAACCTTTCAAGATTTTAAATTATGTCCCAAAGACGCCATCAAGCTATACTTATTACTTATGTCTATGTGTCTTACACTGGCCACAAGGTCTGCCTGGGAGTAGAGAGAACAGATCCGCACACCGTTTTAAAAGCTCCAAAAACTGGTAAAAAAAATACAACGTTTCGGCCTGAGGTGGCCTTCGTCAGATATACTGTACTGGGGACAGCACGACTGAGTACCAAGTGGAGTTTCCCACGTCAATCATTATGAGCGAAGCAGTTCGGAACCCACCTTCAACGGGGACAGAATATTTCAAAGTTGACATTCTTCAAGTCAAGTATGAAATGACATTCTTCAAGTCAACTTTGAAATATAATACACAATTTCCAGATTGGTATTGTGTATTACAGGCTTATCTTAGCATTTACAGTATATAGCAAACATCTTTACCAAAGACTTAGCCTATGTTTAATCTTATTATGAAATATTTAGTTTGGGTTATCATGTTTATCTTTGAAAGACAAATGATACATCTACATAACTTGCTGAGCGAATACAAATGTAGAAATCCGTTCTGTTATTCCCATTCATAACTGCAGGAGAGAGGTATATATTTTTTTATTTAGGGAGTTTGATTTGTTGCAATGTCCTAGTCTTGAGGAATCATTATGCTCACTGTTCTGCTTCACTTGCTTGGCAATGAGACCATGATCCCACCTTGACCCCCCCATGGAGACTGCAGGGTCTGTTCAAATGCAGAGCCAAAGACACAGACACGCACAAAAACACTCACAAAGCTGCATGTGTGTTTGGGAACAAAAATACATATTTTCTGCCTATAACTGTCAAAAGGAATGCTGCTGGTTTCTAAAAGCTTGACTGAACTTGTGTGTGAAATGTCAGGGATTTGTGACATGTCTCTCAACTATGTCCTCAGTCCTGACAAGCCAAGTGACAATAACAGCTTGCATAAACCATTGTCCATTACATTATAATAAGAAAAGAAACAAAACAGGTTGCCAAATTGCTTTTGGTTAGCATTCTTCAAAGCTCTTACCGGAAAGATTGACAATGTCCCCACAGTTTTTTGAAGAAAGGATCTGGGTGAAGGTGCAGACAGACAGCTCGGGTTATTTCAGGGACAGGGCGTATAGAGAGCGCTTACACACTAACACACATAATACGATCCTTCTTAGACTGTCTGAGCCAAGACACTTCGTTCTAAACCAACAAGCCTAGCTCACTCCCGGTCGGTAATCGCTTCACACTCGACAGATTAGCTAGCTGCTTGAGACCTCAGCCAACCCCCCCCAGCCTTGCGCTATAGGAACGTAGAGTATCTAGCCACCAATGTGAAACACTCATGCTTTATTCTAATTAATATTAAAATCTAATTAATATTCAATATGACATTGCTACGGTAATTCAGCTAGGAAATTATGCTGATCTCGGAATCCACACAGAGACGGATCTTGGCCAGCCTCTAAAAGTGGTGTGATTTTTTACTTCATGTGGCATCAAGCATCTTACTTATTACGTACCTATGACATTAAGTTATGACTCCTTGGGCAAACATTTGGGCAAGGTTTCAGTGCCTTTGACTACCTTAATACTATGAACACGTCTTTGTCTAATAGAATACTGGCAGCGTGCACAAGCTGATTGTTCCCGTGGTTTAGCTTTTGACTTTAGCCTAACTGACTGACTGACAGACACCAGACAGACAAACGCCATGAGCTAACAGCCAGCAATTAACCTCTTACAGTGTAGACTACTGTAACAATACCCTTCTATGACACTCTGTATATGTAATCTTAAACATTGATTAAACGTTCATTGATTAAACGTAAACATTTAGCCAATATTAACCAATATCTTAAATCACAGTACTGGAAAGTACCATTTGTTTGGAGGTTAAGGTGGGGTGCTTAAGTTGCACTTTCTGTAGATTTCCATTGGAAAGTCACTTTGCTTTCATATACCATAGTTAGTACATTCACCATTCACCTTTAGTGTCCGGCACAGTGAGAGGTGGAATGGCTCGTGGTCACTTTGCCGGATGTTTCACCAAAATAGATCCCTGCCTGGGCTGTCAAAACGAGCAGGACAATGGCAATGATGTTAGTCAAAACAAGAAATGCTGATCTCAGAGCCCTGGGCTAATGATTAACTGGGCTTGATTACTGTCTGACTCAACCGTCCTTTGCTTACCATTGCAATAGCTGTGTGTGCGTGTGCGTGCGCGCGTGAGAGAGAGAGAGAGTGAGAGTAAATGCACACGTGCCTGCTGGAAACACCAGAACTCCAGTCAGTGTTATGCAATATAGCGGTCAAGTGTTGTTGAATGGAAAGGAACAAACCTAACAATGTTATATGATTGGGAAAGCTAGCGGTTGCTAAAATTGTAACGTGTGTGGCAGAATGGTTTATCGCAGGAAAATAATATGATGTGTGATAATTAGCAGTGCCACTACTGCAATTAAACTTAATTTGTACTTTGTCATATGACCACATGATCGCTTGCCGAACATAAACCAGTATTCATTTAGAAATTAGTGGCATGGTCATATGACCAAGTCCAAATTAGGGTTTAGTAGGAGCACACTGTTATCCCATTTAATCTTGCATAATTCAAAGATTATGACATAAATCCCTCTGTTAGAATCTGCATAACTATTGCAAACTATTGCAGAGTTTTTACATCTTTAATCATTATCAACTATTAATTATGAAGAAATGGTTAAAAAGCCTCCACAAACATAGTAGTTAATTAATTATGACTTGTTAATTCATGATGGCTTTAATTGTTATTTTTGTATTGTTATTATTACCGTTATCAGTTAAATACTGATAACTTATTAACTTAAATAAAAATAGATAAGGGTCATGAATGTAATAAGTCAGTTATCACTACTGGCCATATGGAGCCTGTCTTGAGTGTATAGGGTTTTATGAGGTCAAATCAACATGTTGAATGTCAAAACAGGTAGCTCCATCTATGGGTGCCCAAACCTCAGTCAGCAGCTGATCCTCCTTGCAATAAAACAAAACACACCTACAGTATGCAACTCCTTTCAACATGGAATAATGGTTTCAAGGAGCTCCATGTTGCAACAGCTCTGGTGAGGTTAGGGCTTTAGGGTGACAGTGTGGGCAGTGTGTGTCTTGAGTGTACGGGGTTTGATGAGGTAAAATCTATATATGGAACAAATTGTGCAGTGGCCATACATGGAGCACGTCACAACATAAGACAGACTGACCAATACTAAGCAACCGAATGACAGATTTTGCAGGTTTTCATAGTAAGCTGCGATCTACAGTTGCCTACTGTATCACTAACATGTGGTGTATCTCATATGGCAAGGTTTGGTTTTCAGTGTGATTATTGTGAATTCAAATAGCAGCATATGAATGTATGGAAAATCATATTGCTTGTTGCTGTGTTTTTGCTCTGTTTGTGGGGTCAACAACCACTTACTTACACCATAAGAGTTCTATCAATACTTTATCTGGGTCAATCCTTTTGGGGAATGGTTTGTAAAGTTGCACATTTATTTCTCACTGTGCTATATTGAACAGTGCCACAGTCTGTAATGAAATATTGATTCTGGGTGCAGATGTTTCCGTCGGTCAGTCAGTCCATCCTGCCTGTCTGTCTGTCTGACCCAGTGACACACAGCTGTGTGTGCGTGCGTGCATGTCAGAGAGCGAGAGTGAGAATGTTTTCTTTTTTTCTTGACCTATCCCTTACGGCTGTATAAGACAAAAGACCATATACAGTATTACATTCACTTCCTGAACAATTTACAAAGAAACTACACAAAAAGACAATCATCATTTAAAACTGAAATTATACATCACATACACCTATTACATCACAATACCCACTGGACATATTTTGGTGTTCATATACTGTATTTTCTGGACTATAAGGCGCACTTAAAAGCCTTTCATTTTCTCAACAAACAACAGTTTGGCTGTAGTAGCTTCTATTCTATGTTTACTGCAGTAGCTTCTATTATGTGTGCCTTATAATCCGGTGTGCCTTATACAGGTATATTGAAACAGTTCTAATAGGCCATTCATTAAAGGTGCGCCTTATAATCCGGTGCGCCTTATAGTGCAGAAAATACGTTATTCAAACAGGTAAGGTAAGGTCCTAGTATTGAAAATCGAAACCAGTCTCTCTGCATCACTTAACAATATCAGATTCAGTTTCCTTTCCATCCACACCTACTACACATTTGTTTCACATAGCTAGCGTGTTTGTGTGTGTACGTCATGCGGCGCGCACACGTCATATTAGTAATAGCTGTATCAATCAACAGTACAGAGTCACGTGATCATACAATTCTTCTACATACTGTAGCATGTTGTCAATGCATTACCTGCTCTTCCGGTTTTCAGTAAACCTTCTCAGCTGCTACATACTGGTATCACACGCTTCAAAGCACCGGTCCTGTATCCCTTTTCATGCCGGCATGTGATTGAAGGTGTATTACTGGCTAATCAATATCGAAGGCTAGGGAGCTGACTCTCAGCATGTCTGTCTGTCTTTGTCAAGGGGCTGTGTCATCAGAAAACAGCTTAGCAGAGAACTTTCATGATACCTTCTCGGGAGACATGCAGTACATGCAGTCAAGTGTCGACTCACTGTCTATACAGTAGTAATTTTATTAATGTTTTCTATCTGTGATTGGTTGTTTTGAGCCGGTGAACTCCAAGGGACTGTTCTGCCGTCAATTTTGAGACTGAACAGTCTGCATAGTGCATAGCCCTGTCTAGAGTTCTTTGCTGCATCGCAGCAGGAAGCCATTGGCCGACTAACTGGCCGCACGTTGACTTTCATAAACATTTCACTGTGTTATGACTTTGGCCCAGCATCAAGGCTTTGTTGGCCTAATGGCCGGAGCACAGAGCTTACAGGTTCCCAGTCACCGCCAGGATAGGTTATATAACTAGCTTGTGGTCCTGAGCCAAGGAACTGAAGAATGGATCACAGCTTTCTTCGAGCACTTCAATCCCAGCAACCCCCATTCTATGGGTAACACATTCAGTGATGCATTGCAAGTTGAAGTTCACATATTTACTGATCCAAGAGTGAACTGTTTTTCATGGCGTTTAGAGGGTTGAAAATAAATCATGTAATTATGACCTTGAAAATGTAATGTAATAACGAAATCCAAAGTGCAGTACATTTTTGGACAAACCAAATGATTAGTGATTTTTGGGGGGATAAACAATTACCCCAAAAACATATCTACAATTCATGTAATGTTACTTAACGGTATTTGCTGATATCTCATTTGGCTGACCGGTTGAAACATCCAGTTTGACTGAATGTACTAGAATTAAGGGCAGGATATAATTTGTATTTCATTTGAAAACAAACAAACAAAAAACGTATGCCAGTGTGCCACTGATCACTGTCCCCTGTGCCAATGTTGGAACCTGTGCCTATAAGTCTGCCTACCCGTGGGTTAAACGCTCTCTTTGAGGCACATGCCACAGCAATGCAACTAGACCCGCTTCTAGTAACGGGCTATTCTCGCTTTTCCTGATGGTATTTGTCGCCCACTCCCCCTCTAAATTAAAAGCACTTAGGCGCTCCACTGTTTTCCCTGCGGATGGAGAAGGATGCGCTTGTTGTTGTGCACCGTCGGGCGGATGTGTGTGTGTGCTCTCCATGATGTGGCAGGCAGGCAGGCAGGCATCACCGCGTCTGGTGGAGGAACGAGGTTAAGCCTCGTCTCCCTGTACCACTGACCTACTTAATAGCAGGATGATCCAACACCAAGCAGTGATGGCAGCGTGGTCCTCTCTAGTGGAAAAACTACACAAAAAAAAAACAATCGCTAAAAAAGGCAGTCCACCCATACACCCCACCCCTCTGACCAAGGAGGGGGAGACAATGTAACACAACAACAACAGTAGTGGTGGAGTGAAACCTTGGATTACTGTTGACTGTGGGGGAAGGGAAGCAGGTTTTCACTTCTAGCCGGTGTCTAATTGTCTCACTCACTCACTCCTTGACAGCCCCTCGCACCAGAGCCAATAGGTTAGCAGCACCACAGTCCCTAATGTGAAACGATGATTTAAATACATAATAAGAAGCATACTGTGTACACTGTGCTGTATTTTCCCTATGGGTGTTACATGAAGGCTTTCTAGCACTAGTACAGACAGACAGACAGACGTCCCAGATGGCAGGTTGAGCGGTGTTGCCACAGGTCACTCCTTGGGGGACTGCCAGATAGTTAGTGAGGGGGAAAAATACAGAAGAGAACATTGGGCTATGGACTGGTTCTCTCTAAGGTTTCCTCTGAAGATTTGGAAAATATTGACAAGATATACTTTTGATGATTTCCTGCTCTTTCAAATACGACAATTTTAATTATTGTTATTTATTAATAATAATGGTTTATTTATAGGATATACGGACAATAATGGTTACTTGAAGCATTTCATCCTTTAGGTGATTGTAGAAGTTAGAACTACATGATTATGGGAACATTCATAATATGGATTTGATAAATAATACTGTAATCACAATTATGTTGTGATTTGGTGGAGAAGTAAGAAATCATAATTAACTAGTGAAATACTACTCCCATTACTTCTTATTTAATTTATTTAATACATGGCACACCTTTGGTGTGTCAACCTACAATACGATTGAGTCACTGAGAGATTTGTGGAATTTAAGAGACACAATAAGCATCTTTGATGGTTATTGTGCTTATCAGTGTTATACCAGTGTTATACTACATCTCTTCTAACGGTTGGCCTATAATGGCCAATGTTGTTTTATTGTGCTTCTGTGAATGGATGTGTTCTGCTTATTATTATTTAGGACTTTGTGTACTGGTGGTGGATTTTCAGGATTAAATAGGCTAATGACATAAAGTACAGTATGTGGAGCTCTATTTCTTTGTTCAAAAAATATATATACTGTACATCAATTTGGAATCATCTGGCACATTTTGTTGCTCTTTTGTTTACCGCCGCTAAGCGCTCCCCTGTTGACTCGTCTCCATGAGGCGGCCATGATATTGACAGTCATGTTTTTGTCTGCGCTTCTTCCAAACATTATTAGGACGTGTAATCCATTGTGCAGCGTCCGTCAGCTGTTGATCTCGGCCTTGTCCTCCTCAGTCGTGGGCCCACCACGCCCCACTAAGCGCTGTCACGGGCCTCCTGATTTGCATCAAGTGCATTTTGTTTTCAACAAAGCCCCGTTTGTGTCGGAGACCAACCTACGCACACACACGCTGGAGGAAAAGTTCCTCCCCGCTCACTCTTCATTTGCTTGATTGGTTTTGAAGTCATTGTCCGCAGATTAGATTTTTGGGGGGCCTCTCTCTGGACTAACTTCCCCACTGTTGTCTTCTCCCCAGGAGAGAAGGCGATTAAACCTTTAGGGCAGTTAGACCCAGAGCCTGTTTATGTGCAACGGATGATTTCTCATCTCTCTCTGCCACTCTCACCCCTCCCTCGTGTACATAAATCAACCCTGGCCTCTGTGTTTTATAACCCGCAATAGAGAATACTCAGAATAGGGAATGGTCCAGGTGCGACCTACAGTCCTGCGTACCCTTAGCGGCAGTATAAAGAAACAAATTAAAAAAAATGTTGGTTGAATGAGTCGTGTTAAAAAAAAAGAGGCTCTGGCGAGGCATGGGAGAATGTAATTAGATTTATGCCGTCGGGCGCTCTCAAAAAGCATTACCGACCGAGATATTTCCAGCCGAGTGCAAATCATTCACAGTTATGTAAACGTTAATGTATGAACTCAATAATAGCATGTTGTTTAGTTACCATTACTCACATCTTCTGCTTTACTGCTTCTAGTGCCATCTTCTCAAATGTAGGCAGTGTAACCTAGTTAAGTAAGAATTCTAATCTTGGAAACAGTATATGTTTGTAGATCTGCTCTAAAAAACTGGGGGAAAAAAAGAATGGAATGTATCTTGAATTCCATGCTTTGCCATTTTATCCCACATCCACAATCCCAAGCAACCTCACACACACCCCCACTTTACATTCCGGCGGCTGTTATGCGTTTCTCCCCCTCCAACTGTAAGCTGATGATGAGAGAATGACTGATTGCTAGGGACAGATCGTTCATAAAATGACTCTTTTGTCACCACGACTACGCTACTGTGCTCTGTGCCCTCGCTCCGACCCAGCGGGAGACGGCACTGTGTGCGCAACAGGACTTTAGACTCAACACAGAGCACTTAAAAAAAAGAAATCTGCAGAACATTGGTGGAGTGTCCCCCAAAGGTACAGCCTGTGACCCGTTCAACTCCTCATTCTGCCTGGGCAAACAACAGTCTGAGAAAGACTGTGTCAACCGACTACGTGTTGATGAGGTTCAGGGACTTACATAGCCGGTTTAAGATTGATACGAAGGAATAGAGCTAGTTAAGACTGCTTAGTTTGAAATTGAATTTTAAAGCTACAGTGAAACGTAAAGCGTGGGCATTTTATTATGAAATGTACCTTAAACACTGGCTGTGAAGTTTCTGAACCAATCAGAGTATCACATCCTTTCAGGTGATGGGGTCGGCAGATAGGTGATAGCTATGATAGTTTAGCTATGCTAAACGTAGGGACATGTGTGTGTATTTCTTTACAAGACAGACAGTGGATGAGCTCTAGTAGGTTACTTCTATGTGGTTTATTTCTAACCTATAATGTTTTCAGATACATATTTTAGCATGATGATTAAGTTTAAACGAGTAATACACTATGTGGATGTCAGCCTGAATGAAAAAAAAAACTAGTCCTGTAATCAAAGCTTGTGTGAAGAAGGGCTTTTGCCCGAAACGTTACCATCTGAAATTAAAAGTAATATTCGGGAGCGTCAAATGGTGTGCGGATTTTCTTTCATTTGTTTTATTTAGTTATGTTCCATTTGTAATCCAGCACCCTACCCAAATTGGGTTTTTTGGATGTGCGTGTTCTTTTTCACTATTACAGCCTAATTTCTGCCCAATAGAAAGGGAAACCTCCCCCTTGCAGGTGAAAAGAAGGCAGCTTGGACTCCTCTTGCATTGAAGGAAGCATGAGGGCAGCGCACTGCACCCCCAGTGGAGGGTGTGTAGAGCCCAGGAACACATTAGTTAATTGACACTGGGTGAGGAAAAATCGTTAGATAGGGGAAAAAAAATATTAATCACTGTTTTGTAAATGTTTTGGTAAGAAAAGAATACTAAAAATGATAACCTGTAAGTGATTTCTATATTTAATATATGTGTCATATCTTCCCTGTGCGATTTGGGATTGTAAAGCCTAAAAGCAAACAAATGTCTAATGTTCCATCTAGAAAAAAAAAAAAAAAAGAACGACAAGGAATCGTCAACTTAAAATCGGATGGAATGGAACCCTCTGCATAACTAGCGAGTTCTGGGAAGCAGATGGATTGATGGGATCTCATCCTGCAGGATATCATGCATGGCCCATTAGTTGGCATGACTCCAGGCTCCACCAGGGGCTGCCCATAGTATTCCAGACAGTACAAACATGCAGATTTGGGGTAATTCTCATATTTCCGTCATGTCTGGTAGGGTGGTACTGTAGCATTTAGCGGTACACAAAGGCTTTCTTCTGAGCCTATGCTTTGCACTGTCACACATTTTCATGATTTTCCATAATTGTGTTTTGCCATTTTGTTGCATATACGGTATCAGTAAAAATAAAATAAACTGGGGCTCTAGCTTGTGCATTCACAAGCACAAGCACATCTATGGTTGCTTTCTGTTATGACTTGAGATGTTTTGTTTATCGCTGCTCCTGTAAAGAGTGTTCCCATAGTGACATGATTCCCATCTGCCTTTTTTTTCCAGCTCAGGGATATGTGTGTGCAAGACCGGAGTGTATGGGCCAAAGTGTGACGAATGCCACCCCGGGTTCTTCCGCTTCAGCAGCACAGGCTGCCAGCCATGCCAGTGTAACAACCACACCAACTACTGCCATCCACAGTCTGGTAAGCCTTCACTCGGTTCCTCTGGGACGTAGTTTTTGTGTACCAGGGATTACATCAGGGGCGGATCTAGGCATGGGCATGGTGGGCAATGCCCTCCTAAATACCCAGTCTGCCCCCCCCCCCAAACACGATGCCATGCAAAACAACCCAAGATATTTCAAATTAAAGTGCTTATATTTACAATGATTTGAAACACTAATACTGCTACTAACTACAATTGTGTCACCACTAAACCAACAGCATTTCATCATTGAAAACAGAAAACTCTCTGAGTCAGACCTTTAGCTTTATGCATGCAGCGTGTCTGTTGCAACTTCAACAACAACTGATGTTATTATTGATGCTTTACTTGACTAATAAAAGTCCTGTAACCGAAAATGGTATGGGGGCGACTTCATCGCCTGTGTCGCTGCTTCACGCCTCGGGCGATGAAGCCGCACCCATACCATTTTCTCTTGCCCCTCCTACATGTTCTCTTGCCCCCCCCCCCACCCAAAAAAAAAAAAAAAAAATGGGACATGCTACATCCGCCCCTGGATTACATAGCAAATCACAACAGGGAGGTGAAGTTAGAAACCACAAATGTGGCTCTTCTGTCACTGGTCAGGGTGCCCATTCAATAGAAACAGTAAGAGTTATAAAAAATAATCCTTGTACCGTTTGGATATATAAACACCAAATGATGTACAGTCAGTGTGGGCAATGTGATTTAATAGTTCATATTGTTGATGTGTTTTGAGAAGCACTTAGTCTAAGGCTGGAGGGGGGTGTTGGGATGAGCTTGGGAAGTTGGCACGGGCACAGAATTAATATTATTATTAGGCAGGTGGTCCGCATAGCATGGGGGGTGTTCTGCCTAGTACTCGCTCAGAGCTCAGAGACATTTGTGTCACACACACACACACACACACACACACACACACACACACACACACACACACACACACACACACACACACACACACACACACACACACACACACACACACACACACACACACACACACACACACACACACACACACACACACACACACACACACACACACACACACACACACACACACACACAAACTGTGTGAGGTAACTGAAGTTGATAGGCAACCAGCTATGGTGTAATGCAATGTGTACCCAGATGTGCATGTGCAACAACAACGTTGTCTCAGACAAACATGCCTGCTGCGACATTGCTTCCTTCAATTATAATTTACATAAATGGATTTCCACAGTGATCCAAAAACAGTGGGTAAACTTGAAGATAAAAATAAGATCTGCACAGTGTTGCTGCTCCACAGGGAGCTAACACAACCACTGTGTGTTAGTGTTTATTTATGCTGATACTCTGTTTGCCCTGCACCTGATCACTGCACGAACATATTATAAACTTGAGTTTACTCTAACTGTATGTAAGGGAAGTTTGCTGTCTGCGCTCCCTAGCTTGTCCTGGAGCTTAAAGTCATAAAGGGAAAAGTTGTGTTGTCGCAGGAGGGCAGGATCCTGTTTGAGAATGCTGTTAGTGTTCAGACCACAGCTCAGCTTTCAACACTATTCCCTACCACAGGGGTTTTCAACAGGTGGTCCCTGAGAGGATTCCAGGTGGTCCGCAGGCTAACTGATGGAAATCTGGTTAACCAGATGTTAACTCTTTGAGAGTGTAAAATTGAATGTTTACACTCTCAAGAGTTAAAATATTCATCATCTGAATTAGCCCAAGTCTACACAACTAGAGAATGTGGAAGATTAATGGTCATTTGATCTGTATGTTTGACTGTTTTGTTTTCTCCGCAATTCAGCCTGGAATTGTGGACAAAATCTTTAGCTTTGGGGTCTGTGGGGCTAAAATTTCATCAAATCGTGGTCTGTGGTCCCCATAAGAGAAGATTTTTACAGCTCTAGCAGTGATTCCGAAACACATTAATTTCATGGACCCCCAGTTTCACATGCATTACACTACGCAGCGATTTCTTCGCACTTGTAACTCTAGTACTCCAATTCATATTGTAAAATCAAAGTTAATAAGAGTCTGAGAGTTACAGGCCCATAAGAGTCTCTAATTTAGCTAGGGACCCCCTGGAACTCTCTCAAGTGCCCCTAGGGGTCCCCGCACCCCACTCTGGAAACCCATGACCTACAGTATATAGGACAAGACACCAGCCTGTGCAGGCTGGCGTGTAGGAATTTCTGTCGGATCGTTGCCAAGTGGAGCGGATGATGTCCAACACCACTGGCACCTCTGGTCCCTGTACATCCAGAACTGCAAGGCCATGCAGTCACAGCTCCAACGTGAAAAGTTCACTGTCGACAGGACATCGATAGGCTCACTTGATCACTGAGGACGATGAGACCTACAAGTCCTGCAGGAGAATCTAATCTTCAAAGTCACGCAAGAGGCGCCCCCTCAAATCATCTTGAATCTCTCTTGGATCCATCTGTCTTGCCACCGTGACCTATAGGATTCACATGGAACACCATAGGGCCACTGTGGGGGCGGATCAGAGGTGTAAAAAGTGCGTTGGATTACCATAGCTCAGGGTTGACAGCTCCCACTAAAAACACATGACCCTGACCTCTCTCTGTTGCGGGTTGCTTACATAAGAGCACGGTGCTGAAAAACAACATCCCATATTGCTTTGGGTATTTACATGACAGCGACTCGGTCATTTTGATCCATGACATTAGAGACTCGGCAAGATCAACACCCTCCTCTCCTCCCCTCCCCTTCAACACAGGTGTTGTTTTCCGTTAGGTCGCCACGACAAACCACGGGAGTCCTCTACAGTGGAAAGACAGAGGTAAAACAATGACAGTAAAAGTATCGCGTATCAGAGCCTCTGCAGAGCCTGGCCAACTCTGTCATGAAGTTGGGACAGAGTGTTCATTGACTCTCGGAGACAAGACTCTGTGTCAGACAGACAGACATACATAGACTTTGCCATTAGCTCATTTCAGCACGCGATTGAGTTTAACTAACCTATAGCACGAAGAAGGGACAGACAGCTGAGTCAGCCGTTTTATTCTTTTTTTTATGATTCAAACTTTTTATTGATTTTCAGTTTCCAACACAAAAACAAAAGGAAAGAGAAAAAATAATAAAAAAGATCAAATATACACTGCCATTCACTGTTAAAACAATTAAGATAAAACCTTGCAGTCAAAGCATTGCAACATACCACAACAATAACATAAAAACAAAATGAAATAAAATAAAATAAAAATTACAGAATGCCTTTAAGCCTGGGTCAACATCAACTTACATAGTCATAAAAAAAATTAAGGACAAGGGAAAATGTTGCACTCACACCACACTGGTACCCCTTCCCGCCATATGCATTATATAGCCTCCCCATTTGTTAATGTATTTCAGCCGTTTTATTCTTTGTTGGATGGGCTCTGCCTCGCCCTTATGCGGGCATAAGTTTCGGCATATTGCAAAGGCATAGGTTTCTATATACAGTGGTAACACTCACTAGTCATTAATCCGACATGCTATCCTAACCCTAATCCATAGCATATTTACCTATTTTGTAATTTAATCCTATTTTGCCATTTAACCCATAGGGTTAAATGGCAAAATAGGCAACAAATAGACAACACCTCTTCTACAGTGAATGGGAAAGTGACTGATGTTGTATTCCTCTCAAACGTTACTCTTATCTGCTTTTTACTAGCACTAACTTAGAGAATAAGGCTGCTGTATGTAGTAGAAGAGCTGAGCTATATACAGTATATATATACAGTATACACTACACGCACACGTGCGTGTGCATGCTTCATACACCTAGACGGCGCATTGCACCATTATCACCCTAGTTGTAAATACATGGATGACCCCAAACTTGACCACAAAGTGTGGAGAAATCAATATCGAACAAGCCTAGGCGGCGCACTGACTGTGCCATTATTATGGCCACGGGAGGAAACACATGGGTGACCTCAGCCTTGTCCGCCAAGTGACGCAACATATCATCTCTTCACCCCAACCCTTTACTCGGCTTGACACAGGGGTCCAGGGTAGACACATGACTCTAATTTACTGAAGTGCAAAACACTGACTTGGGGCTTCATGAGAGACTGTACTCAGCATCACTGATGGCGGCAGGTCAACAACCATCCATCTGTGACTCAAGTCAAAGGGGCCGGGCAGACGGCAGCAGCGACCACAGTTCAGAGTGACCTCTGCTGAGTGACTTCTGCTGGGATCAGCAGGTGACCACTCAATGACCGCTATGATATAATGGAGCAAAGGCCACAGCTTTGCTACAAGAGCTGAAATTCCACCGGGCGAAGAATCCGTATTGGATGTTTGTGCAACTGCTACCCAGTAGCATGGTTCTATCACACATTCAAGCAACTGACACATAATAATAGTACTAATACATACACTTGATATAGCGCTTTTCAAGGTACCCAGTCGCAAACTGTTTATTAGAAAAATAGATATAAAACCACCATATGATGTTGAGTTTAGCCTCTCTGACCCAGAATTTTCAAGTTTGTTGGTCAAATAACAATTCTTCTACATTTTCTAAATGTGTACATACTTGAAAGTAAAGTAAAGTGAGTAATTCAGATGTTTAAATTGTTTAAAGCGTAAGATGATACATTCATTTTACAATCTTTATTAAGAGTTACAGATATACTGTATAAGGGTCTAGTATTTAGTGACCAACTGTCCAACATTTAGCTGGGGACCACCTGGAATCCTCTCAGGGACCACTGCTGGGTCCTGGACCACTGGTTGAAAACCGCTGACCAGGTACATAGGAAGTAATCTGGAGAGGTTTTACACAGGCATAAAAATGGGAGGGGTGAGGGAGGAGCACCTGATGTTTGATGCAGGAAATATAGATTCAGGGGCAGCGGGTAATAACATTTGCCGTACCAATATTTATATTACCCTCCTGGTAGAGTTTACAACTAAGGCAGAGTTTGGGTGTGGTCTACAACATACCATATGGCTGCCCTTTTTTATCACAGACTTGTTTTGTGATAAGAAAACTTTCTGAGGAAAATGGGCAAGTCCTTTGCAAGCCCTGAACTGATCACCTGTCTCTCTTTCTCTCTCTCTTTCCATTTCTTCTCCAGGTGTGTGTCTGAACTGCCTGAACAACACCCAGGGAGCCAACTGTGAGGAATGCAAGCCCAAGCACTACCGCAGCGTGAGTGCTGCGCTGGCGGACGCGTGCGTCCCCTGTCCCTGCCTCAACACCACTTCCACCGGCAGCTGTCACTCTGGTGAGAATCTGAATCTGGGTCGCTCAGTCCAGGAGTCAAACGATTACAGTTGCACCATTTTTGCAAAGCAAAAAAATATATATACACGTTAAACAATTGTCTTTTGGTGCGGGATTGAAACAGCGATGTCTTGGTTATGGAAAGCTAAAACTGAACATCCCAGAGTGTCGTTAATCATGCCAGTCTTGTCAATCTGGCCTTACATTGATGCTGTACAGATCTGCTGCACAGAAGAAAAAAAAAACTCTGGTGCCGGTCGTACATACAACAGAAGTCTTTCCCATATACAGTATAGACACTTTCGGCTTTATCAGGTTTTTCTCCTCATGAGAAAAGCCCTGGAGCAAGGTTAACTACAGGCCAACCCCCGAGATTACAGCTGCAGGTGGTTTCAGTTCACACTGTACACACGCATAAAACACTCACACACACACTCTGAAATTCAGGGGAGCACAAGTAGGCCAGGTTTTATCGAAAGACTACACTAACACTACACATTCTTATCTCTCCCTGAAAATGTGTCCCAACTCTTTTTTTATGTTCCATTGCGTTCTTTTAAATATTTATTATTGGCCATATATACCTGTTGGGTCTGTGTTCAATCCCCAATGTTTCTTTGTTAACGTTGGCATTGGCGACCAGCATCATGGTGCAATCTATAGTCGTGGAATTTTCTGAGTGTTTCACGGACGTGCTGCCAACAACGAAAACCTAGGAGCACATACAGTAAGGTCGAACGTGTGATTCAGGAACTCTCATTCCGTGCTAGGACGACAGTGCCTAACACACTGCAGACGGTAGACTATACATAAAGCCTCTACTGCATATACACACACAGACGACTCGAACTACTGCTCAGCATGAACCCTGACATCCCTGAAGTGCATTCCCATGTGGCTCTCCTCTCGTTCCTGATTTACACTTAGTTTTGCTCCGCCTCACACACCGAAACGTATAGCTGTAGTTATCTGCACGGCGTAGATCAGCTATTTTTTGCCACGTGGCTTACATCGCTGGCCGTGCAACCAAGTATAAATCAAGCTTCACCTCTCCCTCCTGTCCCTTCCTGTCCCCTCCTCCCCACCCCCAATGGGGCCCCATTGGCGGTGGGCTGCCTGCCTGGCAACAGAAACTGCCAGGTTGTGTTTGCCCCCAGCCAGAGGCAACTGGCTAGGATGGGAATGGAGCAGAAGGGCCTGTGCAACGTCACCATGCATGTTGTGCACGCACATGCATGCATGCATGCATGAATGTGTGTGGAGCAGTGGTGAAACTAGAAGCAGTGCATATGTCTGTTCATTCAATGGCTGCTGTATGAAGATTTGCGTTGCACAGGGAAAAAAATATATATCGGAGATTCTGCACAGAATCATCGTAGCCTATAAGGGCTGCTCTTATATAAGAGAGTAATGTGACTGACGATTGTGGTGTGGAGGGGGTTCAGCTGAACACAGACGTTGCTGTAGCAACAGAGAATAATGGGAAAATGCCACAGTACACTATGATGGTGCCGGGATACATACATACATTCTTGTCCGACTAGCACTGATGGGACAAGAAAGACGACCATCTGCAAATGAAGGGCCTCTCAAATTGACAGAGAGAGAGAGAAACGTTGAGTCAAGTGGCGACGAGCTCTGGCTGTTGCGTCCATATGAGGGAAATGTGGGTCACACATATCAAATGATCCGTGCAAAGTCGAATCCTTTTCTCAATGGTATAGATAGGATGGCTGGGCTCATTCATCCAGAAGGCTACTAAAACATTGACTGTTTTCATGTGTGCATGTTCGGAGCACTTGTCTATGTGTTTGTGGGTGTAGTGCAGTGCACGCGGGCTTGCGTGTATACGAGTGGAAGTAATGATGCTCGTGTGGAAACGACAACGTGTGTGGTATGTCCATTTTAGCAGTTACAGAGGCATGTGCCAGACTTCACTAACTAGGCCACGGGCACGACTACTACACGCGTTGTGTATAAGGCTTCAGTAGAGGCGGATGTAACATTTCCCAACTGGGGGGGGGGGGGGGGGAATGGTATGGGGTCGAATCGTCATGGGCACCCATACCATTTTCGGTTAAAAGACTTTTATTAGGCATGTAAAGCATCAATAACATCAGTTGTTGACACACAGCATGCATAAAGCTAAAGGTCTGACTCAGAGAGTGTTCTGTTTTCAATGATGAAATGGTGTTGGTTAAGTGGTGCCACAGCTGTAGTTAGTTAGTAACAGTAGTAGTGTTTCAAATCATTTTAAATATAAGCAATTTGAAATATCTTGGGTTGTTTTGCATGCCATTGTGTTTGGTGGGGCAGTCAGGGCATTTAGGGGGGCATTGCCCCCCCATGCCCATGCCTAGATCCGCCCTGCAAAGGGTTATGTACTGTATGTGTAAACAAGCGGGTCAACTCCTGCACACAGAACCTTGAACCCCATACCACTGCTATATCACGTTTCCTCAGGGTGGTGATATAACACATCGGCAACTGGCTGCCACTGGACTCTCTCAGCAGGGGTTAAATCCAGCTAATCGCGCTCAACAGTCTGAGCACTAGTACTAGTGAGTGAAGCTGTGTCACATGATCATTCCGGATTGAGATGTAGGGCATTCGTTCAGGAAAAGTGGTACGAACTGAAGCTAGGCAGGCTGTCGCTGTCTGGAGTCATCACGCGCATTTGTCCGGTGGGAGCCTCTGGATGCCTGAAGAGTTGAGACCAGTGGTTTTCAACCTTTTTGATACCAGGGACCACTATTTATTCAGCATTTGAGCCACGGACCACCATTTGATGACATTTTCACCCCACAGACCCACAACTAAAGACTTATTTAGCTTTTGTCCAAAATTCAAGGCTGGATTTTCATGAATGAAACAGGCAAACATACAGGAAATGACCATTCTTTTACATTGTGTAGAATTAAGTGGGCTATTTCAGATTATGAATATTTTAACTCTTGAGAGTGTAAACATTTTTACACTCTCGAGAGTTACATCTGGTTAACAAACTTTTCATCTGGTTAACCAACTTAACTGGGGACCACCTGGAACCCTCTCAAGGACCACTGGTGGTCGCCGGACCACTGGTTGAAAACCACTGGTTGAGCCCAAGAACCTTCATCTAAGTCCATAATAACTATGCATAATGTATAAATTATAGATTTATGCTGCATTAGCTAGTGCAGCAGGCATGCACGCACACCGTCACTGTGTGCACAATGTTATCACTGTATGCACAATGTTATCACTGTACTTGAGTACGCTGTTGGGAGTTAAGTTAACTATATTAAAGTCTTAACCACTTAAGGTCCATTAATATCTCGTCAAATGAGACACAAGCTCCCATCACATCACTACGATAACTACGATATTTGTAAATTGTCTATGGTGGGAAAGTAGGGGGTCTTATTTAGAAAAAAAAGGTATTGGGGAAATAAAACTAAAACAAAACTATTGAATATTTGAAAACACACTAGGCTTCCCAACCGGCTGGGAAGCACAAAAGGGAGTGATCTGTCATTCTCCCCGGCAGGTTGGGACACTGTGGTGGACGGTGTCTACCATATGGGTTAGCCACATCCAAGTTACATGTGCTATGATTTCATAGCCAGAAATATTTAATAACAGCGTACTGTAACTACTAGCAAACAGTATTTATCTTTGTATAATGTTATTGGCTTTAGACTTAATAACTACCTATGCATGCATGCATACAGATATAGCAAGAGTGTGAGGACAAGCTACACATTTACACAAATCCATGTATGCAGTAATTTAGTAAGGAGATGAGTGGAGTTGAGATGACCAGCCATTTATGGATTTTGTACTTCAAACACTCAATCTGTTGACCAAGTTCCCCAGTGTAATAACTTAATTTAGTTATAGTTATTTCCATATTGCTTTACTGCAATATGTTGATGGCGACCAAGGTACATGGTATAGAAATAAATATACAATTGAGTCCTCAAACAAGGAATGCTTAGAAGACTGCTTATATTCTACCTATTCAGTTTTCTATGGTCCATAAATATTTAAACCGAGCAAGACTTGTGTAAGTAGGCTAATTGCATGTTAGGCACACAGCATCGCAGGCTAGACAACGTCCCCCCCCCACACACACACACACACACACACTATAGTCTTCGTCACCATATTTTCCTGTATAATATTTATATAACCATTTTATGAAAAATATTCTAAACATGACCTAGATCAAATTCCAAAAAGGTTTCCCACACTCATATTCAAGTTCCCTATATACACAGTAGTTTCATTTCATTTCAGTAGTTTCAAGTATTTACCATGTCTGGATCATAGGAAGATAAACAAAATGTTCCAAAGAACACTGATCATTATTCTTCTTTGGACAACAAAGCAACAAGCTATAGAATTATTATTCATTTGCAATGAAATTCAGCGACATACTGTAAAGCTACAAACAGACACTCTTAACACTTGACAGGTCGTGACGCAATACAAAAAAACGTTGAGCTGGTTTTGACTTTTTTGCAGTGCTCCAATGACGCAGTGAGGTGTCAGTCAATCACATTTGTCTCACCGTTTTGTGTCCTTAACAATTCCAACTCTATTGTGTAAAAGGAAGCAAGATCTCAATCGGGCCAGTTTCTCCTACAGTTTTCATTCACGCAATGTGGCATGAGCAGTTACATGAATTGGGTTCTGTTCTTTTCTGTTTGTTTTTCGTGTTGCCTGTTGCTACGAGTTGGAATAAAAGATGGACATACCAAACAAACTACTCCAAGATGTTAGTTGAAGAAACTTGTCGGATTCATAGGCCACATCAATTTTTATTGGGTAATGAGCCCTTCTCAAAACTCCACCCTTTGGGGCGGAGTTTAGTTACTGTCCAATGCCAGTCCAAATAGGTTAGCAACTGTTGCTATGCTGGTCAAGCTCTCCTGGTCAGGCTTTCCTCTTCTAACATGGCTATTGGACAAGGACGAATTAGTGAAGGGCTACTTCTGATGCTCTTGATCATGGTCATGGGGAATTTGTGGTAATACGGTTTAAGGTTTTGGGGGCTCCTGTCTGATGATTATTAGTGCAAACCAGTGACTACAACATGACGCAAGAGAATAATCCACTCCCGACCGGATCGTGAACCCGAAATGGGATACCCGCTTAGGCTAACCAGGGAGTCACGACCAAATATAAAATCTTCATTATTATTATACTCTGTGCCCTTGTTATGGTGCCCATGGGGGGCATGGTGCAACGCAGCGTGTTGTGGTATCAGACCCCTATTGGTCGTGACACGGGCAGTGTGGCGTCATATTACCATGACCGGAGGCTCCAGTGGAAAGCTGACCCCAGAGAGGACACTGATGTGATGATAATGAAGAATAATGATCCTCCGTAATAAGGGATCGGGCAGTGAGATCCATTTTAGTAGCACCCTAAAATCTATTTCTGTATGTTAATGCTCTGCGGATGTGGGAAAGTGTTTTGAGAGCAGAGTGCGTGCGTGTGTGCACATTTGTGTGGTTGCGTGCACGCCTAATATAAATTGCATTATGTAATGTAATCATTGCTGTCAATAAAATCAACTTTTAAGGAAATTAAATAACCTAAACAATCTGGATTATCAAATCTACAAAAGACTAAAAAAATACTATTTTCAAGGTGTGACATCCCTATTTTGTTATTGTCTGTGAGCAAAATGTTCCAAAAATAGTAAATATACAATGGATTGTGAGCTTGTAGATCAGGTGTTTGAGACCTCTGCACAACACTGCTAGGGAATTCATTCATGAAAAAAACATATATTCTGCCCTACAGAATCTACCCCCACATCCCCATAGTTATATTCTGGTTCTGTGCCAGTAACTTGCCTGGGTTTCCCCAGCCAGTAGATGGTGATCTTGAGCCATCTAGTGGCCAAGTTAGGGATGACTCAGGCAAACAAGCAAACGGTAAAGAAAAAAACATTTACCTTTTAATCTGGTTTAGAGCCGCAGATGCCAGGCCTGTCAGACTGGTCATGGTGAATGTATCATCTAAAACCACACATATGGGCCCAGGCATAATAAATCCCATTGTCTTTATGTCTCTATACAGACGCTGACGGCCTCCCAGTATGCGACCAGTGCCTTCCCCAGTACAGCGGTTCGAGGTGTGACGAGTGCAGCGCTGGGTTTTACAAACTGGCGGGCAAGTGTGTGCCCTGTGAGTGCAATGGGAATGCAGACCCCAAGGGCCCTGCCCAGATCTGCCACCCAGACACGGGGCACTGCCTCCGCTGTGGAAACAACACCACAGGGCCCCACTGCCAGCTGTGTGCCCCTGGCTTCACCGGGGACGCACGTGCCCACAACTGCAGCCCTGCAGGTAATGGTGTAACCATAGCCTTCTTTCAGATAAGATGTTTTTTCTCCTAACTTTGTTTTTTGTGAAATCAAGAACAAAAGAAAAGAAAAAGAAATAAAATAAAAAGGACACATTCGTTCTTACAACTATAAATAATCAAAAACAACAATTAGACCTCTGCAGCCGTAGGGAAAGCTTGAATCATCCTTTCAATCTGCACAGTGTTTGTTTAAACCCCATAGACATGTTATGGGCTAATCCCTTTTAAATAATACATTCTTTCCAGTATGATCTTTGTGTTGGCGTTTGGAAAACAATCATTGTAAGTCACTGAATGATTCATTCTATCATTATTATTCTCCATCATTTATGGTACAGATACAGCCTTAATCTAATTTTATAAGTCATCCATTCCATTTGTTCTATACCGTCTATTATGTCCCACCATTGTCTATATCCTGGGGATTCTTTTTTTGAGCCAGTTCTTAGTGATAGTCTTTTTCACTGTGATAATAAGGATCCTAACCAGATACTGATCTCCTGGATGAACCGTCCCGTCTAAATATCCCAGATGCATGACAGGACCAGTTCTAGGTACATCATAACCCGAGACCTCGCATACAATCTTATGTATAGTATGCCACAAATGTTTTATTTTAGGGCGATCCCAGAAGATATGCGAGTGGTTAGAATATGTATTGCAATCTCTCCAACATGGTTGTGGAATTCCAAGTTGCTTACTTTTAATTTGCTACTGGGCTACTAAAATATCAAATTTGTTTTTTCCAAGCAAATTCCCTCTATCCTTTGGATTGAGTTGTTGCTTGGTGTACTTCCCACATATTCTCCCATACCTGTTCTGGGATCTCCTCTACTATTTTTCCCCATGGAGTCAAAAAAGATCTCAACTGTACATGTTAAAAACAAATTCTGTTTTTAACATGTACAGTTGAGATCTTTTTTGACTCCATTAAACATGTGGAGGAGATATGGCTCTGGGTGTGACTACTTTGTACGCCTGTTCAAAGATTCGTATTAAAGGGTGGATATCCTCCTTTGTTTTTGTTTTTTTTTTTTTTTTCTTTATTATAATAGTCTCTTATTTGGGAATATCTAAAAAGGTCATGTTTATCTAAGTTGAATGTTCTCTGAATTTCTTCAAAACTCATCTTTTCTCCCCCTTGAATCAATTAACTTATAGTTGTAGGAGTCACACCCTGATGATTCCATTGTTTGTATTTCAGATCAACCAATCAACAAATAGTTTCAATTCTCTGTCAAATGCTACCCACTTCAGCAGACACAGCTCTTTTCCAGTTTTTAATTGTTTTACTATGTTATACCACATATTTCAAGTGAAAGGCGTGCAAGTCAGTTTCAATCTTTATATTGTTTTGTAGTTTTCTCTCTCCAATAGTTATTTGGATTGGGATTGTAAACCCTTTCATCGCCATATCCTTCCACTTGGCTATATATGGCAGACTACACCAAAGAAGCATTGATCTCATTTGTGCTGCATGCAAGTATTCTTTTAAGCTTGGGAGTATAATGGGAGGTTTTGATTACACAATGAGCTGAAGACTGTTTGACCGCAATTTGACCGCAAAAAGTCTTGATTAACACTTGACATGTTGTGACGTGGAAGAGGATAATGATTTAGTGACAACACAAAGATCATACTGGAAAGAATGTATTAATTAACAGGGAGTAGCCCGTATGGGGGTGGATTTTATTAAACAAACACTTTGCAGATCAACAAGATGATTCAAGCTTTCGCTACAGCTGCAAAGTTGGTGAGTTTAGGGTTGACGGTGAAAATCGAATGGATGAAAATTGAATGAGTAAGGAGTCAATGGAAGGTATTGCAACTCTAGATTCACCCCATTATCAAAAAATCTAGACTAGAGTTGCAAATTGCAGTTGGAAGACTATATGAATATGTATGAAATGATATATTATATGTCGGCCCAGTCACTCAACTGGCAATGGCCCCAAAATACAATATCAGGATGTGTCCACACTAGCTAGTTGAATGTTAACATACAACTATAACATTAGATCGGGTGCAAGGAGGCCCAGCAATCAAAATTAAATTCATAATAAGAGGGAATAGTATTAATTTCACAAGTAAACTGCATAAGCAAATACATTGAATAACAATAAATTCCCAAACAAAGAAAAATAGCCCAGGTTTTGTTTGACTCTCAGTTTATGGTACCAGGCGGTGTTGGCACACTGTTGGAGCTCATAGGAAAATACAGTGAGGTAGATGGTCTGTACTCACAGTTATTTAGCTAACCTGGTTTCACCTAGTTCCAGGTGAGCATGCTGTGGTGGCGGCAGACTCAGATACACCATTCTGTGTGGCCGTGGACCCTCTGTATACAGCAGCAAGATCTGAGCACTTCTAGTGCCACAGTTGATGCAGCGATGTCCTTAAGCACACAATATTCAAAGGAAAACATAAACCCCACACTTTAATTAACTTCCTATCCTCATATCATCCTATCATTCCTCAAATGCTTTTTTTTAATTCTCACATGTTGTAGTGCTCATACTCACTCTTAAGCTTTTCTCAGACACACTTCTCTTCTCTCTTCTGTTGGTGGGACAGCTTGTTTTTAGCTGTAGCTTAGCATTCATTTGGTTATACAGTGGTGGTAGACAGCTGACTGAAACATACAAGTCATGTTTTGCCCTTACAGGCTTCACTAATACAAAGCCACACTGGTGCAATCCCTCTGGCTCTACACTGAGATACAACAGGATTAGACAATTTACTGAATTTATTTCAACACTTGATATCCTTGTCTGTCTCCAGGATCTCCCAGCTTTCTCATTTTAGTCCCACCCCATGTTGTTCTGTGTAGGTTGGATTAGGTTGATTGACAAGCCAATCCCCAATGACATTTCTGCCATAACCAAAAAGGAAATTTAAAGGAAAAGTGAATTGAAAAAATACATTTTTCAGACAACATCTGTGGTCATTATATAGCCACTCTCAACAATACATGCAAAAAAACCTCAAGAAAAGTTGATTTTTAATTACTTCCTGAAAATGATAACGTGCTGGGTGATGACATATCCATTATCACATCAATAAAAGAAGCTGAGCTGAGCTGAGCTGTTTTTATCCCATTTCTGCTCTCAATGTCTTTTGTCCTGCTCCCAATTCGCAATGTGGACCCCCTCCCATGCCGCTCCCCGCTTGCTCACTTTTATTTGCACATCAGCCACTCCGCACTTGGTTTTGTTTCCAAAATGATTATGGGACATCAGGTTATTGATAATGTTGCACTGTGTGAATGGGGAATTTAACATTTGATTCCTCTGCTTCACTTCAGAGGAATTAAACTGTGAGATGCAACTTTGTATTTACCCATGGAAAGCCCTTAGCCAACGTGTTGAACATGAGTGGTAGAAAATGATTTATTTCTGCAACTCCTGCCGCATCAAGGAGGATGTTGAATGCCTTGATCATGTTGCTGGCACTGTATAGTCGCCACATGAACTGCACGTTTATGGTGAACATCACATTCTTTCAACATACTAATTATTTTTGTTAAATGTGCTCTGCTCACACTAAACACGTGTGCCGTTGTGTGGACTGAGCAGCTTGGAGTGGTGGTTGCTTCTCGCTCCAACGTGCACTCCGGCCCATTTTAAAACCCACTCACCACTCCCGCTCGCTCGCCACTCCGCTCGTGCTCCACTTTCATGCTCTTGTGTATGTAAATAAAATTATACCGTGCCACATCTACATGCAAAGAACGTCTTAACAATTGGGTCTGACTTTGTGACTTTCTTTTATCACTATACAGCATCACGGATCATCCCCACACCGGCGGATGTGACCACGACAGCTCCCACGAAATCCAGCACATCCTCCCTGTCGCCGCCGCCAGCCACCAGCACACCGTCTACTACAGCCGGCAGCACCTCAGCAGCCTCCCCTCAGACCACTAACACCAGCACTGTGCCACCCCCCCGGGCAGCCTCCTCCACCAGTACCACTGCTGCCACCCAGACCCTCCTGACCAGCCTGGGCAGCCCCACAGACAACACCACGGCGGCGCGGACCGAGGTGTCCTGGACCCAGTTTAACATCATCATCCTGGCAGTGATCATTCTGGTGGTGCTGCTGCTGCTGGGCTTCGTAGGCGGCGTGTACACGTACCGAGAGTACCAGAACCGCAAGCTCAACGCACCCTTCTGGACCATCGAGCTCAAGGAGGACAACATCAGTTTCAGCAGCTACCATGACAGCATCCCCAACGCCGACGTGTCGGGCCTGCTGGAGGACGAGGCCAACGAGGTGGCACCCAACGGCCAGCTGGCCCTCACCACGCAGGGCAACTGCTACATCAAGGCCTAGCGGCGGTCCCCCATGACCGACTGACTGACACCCCACTCCCCCTGTCCCCCAACTTACTTAGCCCCCTCCTCCACCCCGTGCCAGGGGCCCAGCTAGGGCCCCACTCCCCGCTATGGGAGGTCACCACAAAGCTGCTGGATTGTACCAAAACAAAAACGGAAAAATAAGAAACCCCCACGACGCTCCACTGCGCATAACAACTGCTTTAAACTCCACCCCTGGCTTGTCTGCGGTGCTCCAGAACACTTTGTGTTAAAGAACCAGGAGAACAAGCAGGGTGGGATCAAAGATTGGAGATGGTGAATATAGAAGAGGATAAGTCTCTCTGTTCGGTATGTGACGACAACAATAAAACTAAACAAAACGGATCAGCAAAAATGGACCCAAAGAGAATAGTTTCTTGTTTCTTTTGTGTCCTGTAGAGGGCATTATTCCAGATCTGGCACACTAATGGACAAAGGTAATAGACAGGGATTAGATAGCCTGCCTGTTGGCTGGTATGTTGATTTCTGCACGGTTCTGTGTGGACACAGAAGGACTTGACGTGTGATGATCCTAACATTTCAACATGTTTTCAGTGGGACTAATGAACAGCTTAAGTTATAACCTCGATCACATGAACAGTGGTCTTTAATGGAGACAATGATTGTTATTTAATTCATTTTTATTCTGTTATTTATTGTTTCACCTTTTTATTCTTGGGAGAAATGCTGCACACGTGTTGTATTTTTTCATGGTGTTTTACCTTTTACGTGCTATTGAATGGTAATTTAATCAGGCAATATGTTTTCATGTACAGTATGTGTCTTTGTGAGCATTGTGAGAGTAATAGGGGGGATTAAGGCTGCTGGCGAAGGCAATTCATGACCTCATTCTTTTGTTTTATTGCTTGTTATCATTTTATTATAAGTTGCCAGGCGTATTACCTTAACTTGAGTATTAAAGAGGAGGGTTTGTAACTTCCAGCACAACTGCAGGGCGGTGACTTGTGCTATTTACAAACCACTGATAACATTGTGATCCAGTCTTCAAATCTAGTAATCTAATCAACAATTTGAATAAACAAGTAGTCTATCTCCATCCATTTAATCCATGTATAGATTGGTTTATGACCCCAGCTCACTATGCAATAAAAACCTGTGCTAATTTGACTTTAACTCTGAGTCAAATTGACATTGATTATTTTACTGCGTATGTTCTGTATAAATAATACTCAAAACATTAATACAAAAATGCTGAAGTGAAACCAATCTATATACGGTAACCTAGTAGTAGCCTTGTGTAGTCGCACATTTTTGAAGGAGGCAAATACAGCAATTTTATGTAAAAGCAATCCACTTTATAGCGTAAGAATTTATCCTGGGGGCCTTGGTGAAATCTTTTGAAATCTGCTGTTTGTGAAACTACCACTGACACTTTGATGGCCTCTATTTGTTTTTGTTTTATTCTTTCTGTCTGGTAGATGATGGAGGTAGACGATGGAATTCACTCCTCAGGTATACTGGCCCTTTCCCCGACGTGATCACTGTAAATATGATATTGTACAGATGAATGTGAATAGTAGCGTTATTATTATTAATGTACAGGTTAGAAGACAGTGTACACACTTGACACTCACAGACTTTGGACCTTTCACCTTGAAGGGGCTGCTTAATTGTGGTGGTGAGCACTCCCACACAGCATTTCTTCTTGTTTTGTTTTTTGTTTTGTTTTTTCACTAGCAACAACATTTTTCCCATGTATTCAGCCGCTACCTGGACTGGAAACATGACCCGGACACCCAATTTGTTGCGTTCAAGACAGGAGTATAGAAATGGTGTAAATATTAGTCCTCATTTAAACTCTCGACACACGTTATCGAATAAAATTGGGTTTAACTGTTCGACTAACTTGTTTCTCTGTTTACTCTGATTCCCACAATGCCCACATGAAGTACAGCCTGTTTGGTATTTGTTTGTTCATGGTCTCATGACTCACGGAGACAGTGTTTTTTGTCCCCTGCCCCCTACATGTTTGCACACACACACACACACACACACACACACACACACACACACACACACACACACACACGATGTCATGCATTTTTGACATCTAGGCCTGCAATTTTCAGCTGCATTTCAGCAGGATTTACAGCAAGGGATTCCTTATAATTAAGCCAAATAAAGGCAAACTGGTTAAACACTTGCAGTAATGTACTGTATCATGATGGTTTAGGACATTTGGTGATACAGACAGTGACAAGCAGGGACGGATGTAACATTTCCCAATTGGGGGGCAGGAGAAAATGGCGATGAAGTCGCCCCCATACCATTTTGTTTTCATGCCGTTTGTTTCCATGCCGTCATCCCCCCCCGCCCCCCATGCCCACACCTAGACCCGCCCCTGGTGACACGGACGGTATGCGTCACTGTTCATTGTTGCGCCTTTTTTGGGGTGACCCTGAATTTGCACTGACAGCCAAATCCAGCCTGAACCAGGTCTGAGCCACATTGAGGAGAAAATGGTAGGGGGCGGCTTCATGAAGTCGCACCCATACCATTTTTGTTACAGGACTTTTATTAGGCAAGTAAAGCATCAATAATAACATCAGTTGTTGTTGTTGAAGTTGCAACAGACATGCAGCATGCAAAAGCTAAAGGAGAGAGTTTTCTGTTTTCATTGATGAAATGTTGCTGGTTTAGTGGTGACACAGCTGTAGTTAGTTAGTAGCAGTAGTAGTGTTTCAAATCATTTTAAATATAAGCACTTTAATTTGAAATATTTTGCGGGGCAGTCAGGAGGGGCAGTCTGTACAAAACACATGCAATAACTACTTACTGTAGGGAGATTATGTACAGTAGATATTCATTCTAGGGCTTTTGGAGCAGAGGCAGGAAGAGGGTAAGGAACTCACAGACACACTTTTATGACTGTTGCTGTTGGCAATTTTGAAAATGTGAAATAGGACATTAAGCATAATGAATATTTTTCCCTTCAATACTTGTTTTATCATCTACTCCAGCTAAGTAATTTGATATTAAGTTTAACAGGCAGTTAAAATGTATGTCATATATTATGTCTTCCTTCCGTGCAAGATAAGATAAGAACCTGTTGAAGCAGGTGTGTCGTGTCGTGCGCGCGCGCGTGTCGAAGTATTGTCTGCCAACTTTGTGAATGATTTCCCGCGAGCGCTCCTCCCTTCCGCTCTCCGGGAGTGTGATCATCTGTGATGCCATGGCATGTGATGTGCGTGCGTGCGTTTGCATGTGTTGCCATGATGTCCGCCTATTATAAGCGTCTTTGGGCTTCTTTTACTGTAACGTTGCTGGTAAATATTTGGTTTATGTTGGTTAATAGTCTAGTTCAGTGGTTTTCAACCTTTTTGACGCCAGGGCCCACTATTTATTTAGCCTTTGAGCCACGGACCACCATGTAATGACATTTTAACCCCACAGACCAAAAACTAAAGATTTCTTTTGCTTTTCTCCTCAATTCCATTCTGGAAACAGGCAACATACAGACCAAAATGACCATTTTATTATCTACATGTTCTAGTTGTGTAGACTTGGGCTAATTCACATGACGAATATTTTAACTCTTGAGAGTGCAAAAATGAAACCAAATGGACCCGCAAGGGTCCATTTGGTTTCATTTTGACGCTCTCAAGGAGTTACATCTGGTTAACCAACTTTCCATCATTTAGCCTGAGGACCACCTGGATTCCTGGAACCCTCTCAAGGACCACTGGTTGAAAGCCACTGGTCTAGTTATTAGTGTGTTTGATTGTTTGGTTGAACATGTTATTCACAGTTTGTAGAAAGACAATAATGGCCACAGTTCCAACAACCACCACACAGGTGTGGGCGTTCGTGCGCGTTCTTTGTGAGTGAAGTCAAGCGCGTCTGTAGTCATGTCTGCGTTGTGCGGTAAGGCTCTGGTTTAGATATGCTATGGTGGGTGCAGGCAGACCGCGATAGGGTGTGTGACTGAAACCACAAACTGGACAGGATACATAGCCTGTTATGATGACGTTCCAAAAGAGGAAGTATTTTTTTTCTCCACTGTCGTTCTTGAAGCCAAAGGGTGCTTTAATATAAGTGTGTGTGGGTGGGCGCACACACACGCACACGCACACACGCGCGCGCGCGCGCGCACACACACACACACACACACACACACACACACACACACACACACACACACACACACACACACACAGATAGAACACAACATTAACACACGTGGTGCATAAAAATGCTGGACAATCCGGGGAAGAGGCACTTGGTTGAAGAACTTTCACTGACACAGATCACTGCTTTGCTGCTGCTGCACCACCCGAACCGACCGGCTCTACCTTAACCTGCCTGCAGCCTCTGTTTTCTAACTAACGTTTTTAACCAACCATACCCATAATGGATCATCATCAAATTCCCATGATGGATCACCAGGACGTGGATGAAGAAGGAGGTTGTCGCTGCCAGTCTGAGACTCGACGCACCGTTAATAACAGTGATCACTTCATGCAGCAGGCGCGCCTAATGCAGCTGACCAGGTTCATCGTGACCGGCTTCCTGCTCGTGGTCATGGCTCTGCTGGTGCTGCTGGTCGTCTTGGTCTTCGGGAATATTCGGCTCGGCTGTCAGCAGTGGCAGGTAAGAACACGTACCGGGATCGGCACGTGTTTTTAATACATAGGCTAGTTGCGTGTTGAAATTGGGTGCAATTCCCATTTAAGTAGGCTAATAATCAATAGCTATGCTACTATACTGCAAAGGAGAAATACTATTGTTTACAAGCAGAATTCGGAACTTTACTTGAGTAAAGGCACAATGTATTGCTATTAAAATGTAGGCTACTTAAAGCACCAATAGTAGAAGTATTTATTGTTATGCGCAAATGCGGAGAATGTCCCGTTTCAAATGAATACAAATCTTTTGAAAATTAGCAGATCTACAAGCTTGCAAATAACGCCCCAAATGGTTATAGGATACTGTATGTGCCGTAGAAGACTACATTAGCTCGTGTATACAGGTGTTTAGCCTACTACATGATCACTGCGTGCAGGGGCAGATGTAACCTTTCCCAATTGGGGGGCAGGAGAAAATGGTATGGGGGCGGCTTCATCGCACATACCATTGTCGGTTGCAGGACTTATATTATCATAAGCATCAGTAATAACATCAGTTGCAACAAGCACGCAGCATGCATAATTCTAAAGGGCTGACTGACTCAGATACTGTTTTCAATGAAATCCTGTTGGTTTAGTGGTACCACAACTGTAGTTAGTAGCAGTAGTCGTGTTTCAAGTCATAACCACTTTAATTTTGGTGAGGCAGTCAGGGCATTGCCTCCCATGCCCATGCCTAGATCCGCCCCTGACTGCGTGCTGTAAGGTACAGGCGGGCAAAGGAGTCATAGAGGCGCTCCTGCGTGACGTAGTAGGCTACTAGGCCATTGGCCTCTTAAGTCAATAAATAACACTTGCTGCTGCAACTTAAAGTCATGCAGTCTGATTTGTTTCATGTAATATCCCATTGAAGGTCAGGGCAAAACAAGTGCTTGTACTAGTTATATTAAAGGTAGTGGTAGCCTAAATCAGTGGTTCCCAAAGTGGAAAATGTTGCACGCACGCAGCTAAATTGACACGGTAAGTAGGTCAGTAACCCTGAATGCACACATGGATCCGTGCGTAGGCCTACACTCTGAATTCAAGTAACTCTGCGTGTAACACCATTGACATATACTCTAAGTGTAACACTAGGGGTCTCCATCTTACCGTTTGTCCAGCTCTTTAATCAACACAAAATACATTTTCAGTTGGTTGCTACATTTAAATCAGTGATGACATACAGGCACAAGATTAGTAGACTACTATGCCTATTGCCTACTGAAACACCCATTTATCAGATTATTTTATAGCGTTCCAGTAACCAGTAATCCATTTTTAATTTTGTCTTCTCATTACTTTTCTTTAGATTGTCTCATCATGAAATGTAGGTAACCTCACAGTCAGCTTAGATTTTATTACCATACATGAATGTTGATAACAATGTTTGTTTGTTTTTTTGTAGCATACACCTTCTGTTGACCCTTCACCAGGTAAATAATAATTATAAACATTACTTACAGTTACACTGTGCTTTCCAAATAACACCTGTGTGTGTGTGTGTGTGTGTGTGTGTGTGTGTGTGTGTGTGTGTGTGTGTGTGTGTGTGTGTGTGTGTGTGTGTGTGTGTGTGTGTGTGTGTGTGTGTGTGTGTGTGTGTGTGTGTCTGGCATTTTTTTTGTTTAATTTTGGGCGATTGGGTTCTCAGATCGATTCTGCAATGTAATAATTTTGTCATGTGCCTACAGATTTATTCTAACCCAACATGTTTATCATCTATCCTGTAGCCATGAGTGCTCAAATGCAGAAACAAGATGGACACCCTCAACATGCAAGTGCACACTTGACAGGTAAGATCATAGATAAGCCTACTGTGAAATGCCCATTTTAACTTCTGTTGACTACTAACTAATCAGCAGATTAGTGTAATTCCATTGTTTAATGATTTAATTGCACTCTCGCCAGCATTAGAAGTCCAATGCCCTGTATCAGTGGGTGTGAATAGCATGTCAGGATTAGGTTGCTGAATAATAGACCTTTGACTAAGCCTCGCTCTCTCCCTGTGAATGAGCCAGGCTCATTCATTCTGGTGCAAATATGGACATCTAATCTAAGATTAAAACACGAAAAAACTTTCACTTTATAGACATTATTTAGATCTGTGCTCAGTGGGTTGTTTGACTATCAGAACAAGTACACTTGGGATTCAAGCATGTGTGGCCGAAACCCTCTGTCTATCACTTCCTATTTTTTACACAGCTCGTGGATCGGACACGCTTCCATTTTCCGCAAAGGATGCGTTTTATTTTCCACCCACCAGGTGACTAAAACCAGAGAAAACAGAGCCGACCACTTTTATAAAGAAAAATAACACATGACACAACATCTTTATAAAGAAAATGAGTGAGGAATTCACTTCTGGGACAGGCACTGGGGGAAGGACTGCGGCACTATAGAACAGAACATTGGGTTAGGGACTAGGGGCTAGGCCTTTTTCTCATCTGGATTACAAAACAAAAGGAATGTGTTGCCCTGTTTTGGTATAGACTGAAAACAAACCTTTCTTATTATTGTTCTAGTACCTTCCAAGTCTTCTACCAAGGATCACCACCTTGACTGGGAGACCAAATATGATCATGCCCACCTCCTCGGGGGATTCAGGTACTGCGACAAATATCTGACTGTGCCCAAAAACGGCTACTACAGAGTGTACCTGCAGATCACCTACGAGAAAAATGATGACAACCACAACTGCAGTGATGAGGATCCCGATTATGTACTGAGTCATAAAGTGTTAGTCTTTGCAGAAGACTACCGCACAGACACGGCACTTCTGTCGGCAGTTAACACAGTGGGCTGCAAAGTGGATTACTGGCAGAGATCCATGTACTCGGCAGCTTTGTTCAAGCTGAAAGAAGGCGACAAGCTGTGGGTGAATTCAAGCAGCCCCAGTCTGATATCGCAAAAGAAGCGTCAAGACCAGGTTTTTTTCGGTGTGGATTTCCAGTTTCCAGATTGAGTGACCCACCCCCCTCATCCACCAGACAGGCTCAAACCGCTTCTGTTGTTGCTTATTGACAACTGGAGAATTCCAAAGTTAAACTGTCCCATTTTCACAAGAATGTTTATATAATAACACCAACACCGATTTCTGCTAGTGCTGGGCGATATTAACGCGACTGCGCAGCAGTGGGTCTCTGCGGGACAAGAATCTGATATCTCCATAATAATTTTGTGTTGTAGTTTTACAACTAGAAGTTAGGTTGGAGCTTCAATATTTTCAAAATCTATTCAACCTGGCCTGCAGTAGGCAGATCCATGTGTAGGCCTGGGCCTGGGCCTGGGCGGGTGAGTCATGTAACTTTCCCGACATTAAGCTACATTAAATATGTGCCACAACAATAAAGCCATGCGAAATACCATTTACCACTATGAGGAAATCTTGGCATCTTGTTTGCTATACTATTTGGATTGGTATTGGTGTGGGGTTTAGCAAAGGAATTTCGCCATACTCTTCGACACTCTTTGAACTTGTGGCTTCCTGAAGGCATTACGGCAAACCTGGTGCTTATTTGTCATGATTCACACTAATAACGCAAAGGAAGGCTCGTGAGGCATGTGGAAATGGCATTTCTTGTGTGCTGGCTATTTCTTCATTCCTATGAGTCACACACTACAGCCTAGTGTCCTGGTCTGCCACTGCCCCTACTATGGCATTATTATTATTATATTATTAATTTCAAACAAAAACGAGCTGAAACAGGTCCACAACAACACATCAGCAGTAACCACAACAATAGTGTGAGACAAGAAGAAAGGAAGTTTGAGTATTCTTGTCAATATAATGACCGAAAACGCAGGTTATGATTGTATACATGTTTATAATTTTGGACAAGACTGGTTTTAATGACTTCCAGTGCACAGTGGAATTTGTTTTAATTGTACCATCAGAACCCTTATGTATAAGTGTAATTGTTTTACATAGAATATGAATGAATACATGTTTTAATATATCATGCCTGGAATAGCAGTAGAATGTTTTCTTATCTACAAACTTGAATGATTAACTTCCCCACTCCCACAGGCGCACAACAATGAGCTTGTGGCGTCACATACGAGACTGTGTGTGACATTGCCATCATACACAGCCAGATGTTTTGCAGGAAAGACCATTGTATTTAGTGGCAAGAAAATTGCTTTTGGCATTGACAGCCCATACATCCAATGCAATCATGGGCAGAGGCCTTTTAATGTCTGACTAGTGGGGCTAACGGTTTCCGAGTTACAGGAAGTGTATTACAGCTGTACACACATGCATACAGACAGATGTATAGAGACATGGTGCATTTTGTATATAGACGTATTTTGTGTATACTATATTTGATTTCCAGCTATTGTTTGTTCCCAAACTATTAGTTTGTTTTTTGACGGATATTTTGATAAACTTAATTGTTTATTTTATCGAATAGGGCCAGGCTATCTATAATTTAAGTAGGCCTAAATACCGGAATTGCCACAACACTCGCATAACGTTTGAGCCAAAGAAAACATTACACACATTCCTTTTCCTTTGCTGACTAATCAGGAAGAAGTGCAAGTGACTGACTCACAGCACTGCTGTGTGGGCTAATCAATAAATAATAATGCCATATAGTAGGTTTTATAAGCTATACATTTTTATTCTCATTGAGGTTGAATTGCAAAAAAACGTATTTTAATTGCAAAAGCACAAAAAATGTGAAATTATGTGACTTATGAATCCATTTTGGTCAGAGATGGACTATGCATTTCAAATCCTTTGATATTTATTTTTATATATTATTTTTTTACATTTTGTATTTGGCTGGTACGGAACAAATTAAGTGCAATTTCTATATATAATATAATATACTTTCAGATCTTATATTTTCTGTATTTTAAATACATTTAAATAATAAAAGAAAAAATATATACTTGATGTTGATGTTTCTGCCTTTATTATGGATAGTACAAGAGAAAGAGACAGGGTGGTGTCAGGGCCGGGGAGGTTGATATTTGTTACTACACCTACTTCTACATCTACAACACACACTGTGTGTGGGGAGGAATTAAGAATGGAGAGAAAAAGGGTAAAAAGCAAGGGCCTATGACAACTACTCTCCTGACTAAAGTAATTGCGGCACACTTTACGTAAACGTTTTAAGTACGTATTTTCATGTCAAAGGACAAATCTTTCTTGATTTGAGTCGATTAATTTGTCGAGAACATTCACATACAGCTAAACTAGGCCTCCTGTAACCAAGTGACTCAAGTCCAAGTCACGTGAGGCCATTACTACTGACCACTTGACATACAGGGCAAACACTTGGTGCCCCCCCAATGAATGCCCCCCAACCTCTAACCTTACTTTTTTTTTTAGCAGGGAGGGATGTTTTTAGTGAAAAGTGATGGCATTATGGCTTGTTTGTGGGCCTCGACATAGTGGGCAGGAGAGTATCTGCGATCTGCTTGCAAGTTGTGCTGGGGCGGTCTGAGCCAAATGTCAAGGCCTGCATTCTTGACCCACTCCAGCCCTGCACTACTATGCAAGCCGGATACTGCCATTTACTTGTGCTAGAATGTGATTCCAAAGGTCATAAAGAATAATTTCTCCAAGGTCCCCTTCCCAGTCTAGTTGATCTGATTAAATGGCCCCATAGATAAAAGAGATTGGGCTTGGCACTAATCATCCGGATCTTCACAGCTGTGACAGGAGTGGGTGATCCGGATGTCACACTATTATATTGTACAAATTACTGTCTACTCTACACACCCTGTGTGAAGTTCTGAGGAATGTTACCAAAGTAAGCCTGCATTTGGGAGCAGCAATAGTGGTTTGCAGACTTTTACGTTTACTTTTTGATCAAGTACCCAGCCTAGCAGGACTGGAGTGTTTGTCTTTTTGTTATTTTACCAGCAAAATGACTTCCATTATTTTGAAATCCTGTTGTCATGACCCCTACGGATTGCTTATTACTTCTTATGTCAGCAAAACAGACATCAGAAGCAATGCATCAGCGATTAAACTGCACGGTTCATTAAGAAAATTCAACATGGGTTTGTTTATATCTTTTTGTTATTGTTGCAGCATTTACAGTAAAGCTCTGGAACCAAGTCAACCAGTGTTGTCAACACAGCAGTTTCCACTCAGCAGTACTTGCAACATTCTCCTGAGTTAACGCATAAATAATTTAACAACAAAGTGTTGTCAGAATTAGACTATTAAGAGAATTCGGTAAATGCTTGAACACACAGACACACACCAGTGGTCCTCAAGATTTTCAGTCTGTGACCCCCCCACTAAAAGATTGATATGTGAACTGGTGCACACCAGCACACACAAGCACTTGAGTTAAGCCATTAAATAATAAAATTAATAATTTGCTCAGATAGTCATCAGATGTTCAAGCTGCTTGTAGATCTTCTATTTTCACAATCTTTAGGTGGTCCCAATTTTCACAATGATTTATTATTTAGCCAATGTTTGACCAGTTTTCATAATAGTAGAGTTCACTACCACACATGCACGCAAGCACGCGCGCACACGCACACACACACACACACACACACACACACACACACACACACACACACACACACACACACACACACACACACCTCTCAATTATTTAAATAAACTGAGACAAACAGAGGGGACACATGAGCCACAACCCTTGACCTAGAGAACCATGAAATGAGCCGACTCCTGGTTTCGTCAGTATCAGATTCAAACGGCAAATGGCCACCGGATGCTTGCCTTCTGTTTTCAAAGTGGAAGCAAGATGCCGGACACCAAGAAGCAGGTGAGGCCTAGTTTGTTTAGTTTTTTTTTTATCGCTGCTCATCTTTCACTTTATGGTTCCTGGAATTAGGAATTATTTGGTCTGACAGAATTGTGTATATACAGCGTTCTCAGACGAGGCTGTCCTGTCTCGATGGATAAACAAAAATCTCGATGGATAAACAAAATTCCACAGCGAAATGTCCTTAAATCATCCTGAAAAAAAGTGAAATAGTACAAATAGTTGAGAAATACCATTGTACTGTAATGTATGTACTGTAAGTTTCATTACAGATGTTGCCTGGTTGCATGGGACAGAGTTATTTATGAACTTTTAAATTTATATGATGGTCAGTTACTGACTGTAATGGGCAATAATTTGTTTTGGGGGTGCATATGGTGAGAACAAGCGGTACCCCTGTGTTGTTTTACTGCAAAATACTATATGTATGCATTGTTCTCTATGGGTTTTGTTATGGTATTTCTTATCATTTTCTTGATTTGGTATTGCTGCTTGGCATTCATTTTATTTTTATTTTAGCTTTTATAACCTCAATTACAGTACCCACACAACCTGAACATTCAGTGGATGTTCAGTGGTCTGTGCTTTTTTTGTGTGTTCTGAAGCCTTTTGAGCTACAATGAAAACAGGCAAACAGGCCTCGGCAGTGACATCTGCTGGCAAATTGTTATGAAATGTATTGGATTCGTGGACTCTTACATCACAGTCCACAGGAAAATCAGAGCACTTGTTTGATCCGGAAAACCACAAGACCACAGAAAATCTACTGAATGTTAAGAAATCTGTTGTATATTTGTTCAGAACATCAAGCTCCAATTACAAATTAGAAAACCCTTTTTTAAGGGACAATCCCTTAAACTACTGTGCTGCCTCCTCATGGGTGAGGGAAATTCCCTTGTAGATCAATAAAGGCATGCATCTATGCATATCTATGTCTGGTCATAAAGTAGTTAATATTTTCTTAATTTGTATAACCAACAACTGCCTAGTGTGTGAAGTAACGATCAACAGTCTTAAAGGTATAGTTCACTTTTCTATTGACTACATACCCCATGAAACATTGATTATTATTTTTTTGCTAGCACTTAGAGGCAAAATATATTGAAATTATTGGTGTAGTTACGTGTCAAAGAGACAAATAATCGCTATGAAGTATAGGTTGTGACCACTCAAATATTATTTAATAATATCAGACAGACACACGTCAGACAGATGGACAAGATGAAAAACTGTAGCTGTGGACAGCAAACAGGTGTATTTTGCAATACAGTTCGGAAAGGAAGGGCCAGTGTACTGTTAAAGGGATAGTTCCGATTTTTGGAACTTAAGTTGTGTGAAATACAGTACATGCCATTAATATAATGGTGTCAATTGTATTAATTGATGTCCAGATTCCCTGGTGGGAGTTCTGCTCTGGTTTTGGCCAATATTAAGTAGGAGTTATGGTCATTTTGTGGAGGTCACTGGGCCCACGTAAATGAATGCACAAAAATAATGTAATTTGTATTGTATTGTTGAATTCTCTCTAAAATACAGTATTATTATGACCTTAGTTCATTTGATCTATCACATGGAGCTACTTTTTGGATACAAAATACGTAATTCCCTGTGATAGAGTGGTCAAAAATTCACAAAGGACCTACTAATATTTTACAAAAAGGTCAACAATACAAATAATGATTTTTTTTTTGTTTAATTCGTTTTACTTTTACTGTGTGGCCTCAGTGACTCTCCAAAAATGATTGGAACTACTTCATATTTCACCAAAACAGGAGCAGAAGCCCCACCCACGCCACCACTATATTTAATCTATTTCATGAACTATACCTTTAATGTGCCCAACAGTAGTCATAGAAGCATCAGCAGATGTATAGAATTGATATTTGTTAGGACAACGTGTTTAATACATGCATGACAATATCCCTCCCCACAGGTATAAGGTAATCTGGTTCTGGGACCCCCGATGAGTCAATAAAGACAGAAGTGGCTGAGGCTGACCCAATCCTCAATTCCCAGGTCAAATGGGAACCTTCAATCCTCAGTCCCCAGGTCAAATGGGAACCTTCAATCCTCAATTCCCAGGTCAAATGGGAACCTTCCATCCTCAGTCCCCAGGTCAAATGGGAACCTTCAATCCTCAATTCCCAGGTCAAATGGGAACCTTCAATCCTCAATTCCCAGGTCAAATGGGAACCTTCAATCCTCAGTTCCCAGGTCAAACAGGAATCTTCAATCCTCAATTCCCAGGCCCACTGAATACCATAGTAAGATTGATTGATTGACTGCTTGATGAACTCTCTTGACTTGGGTTCTGACTATTCTGACTATCACTCTACAAGAGTCCAGAGTGGGGAGTGGGAGCTGCTCGGTATTTTACATGTTGCGTTTGTGTACGCTAAGAGTTACTTTGTCGCAGAAACGGCCAACCTATTTCAAGGAAATTTAGACCCGAAATCTTGGACTCTTGTCACTCTACAAGAGTCAAAATCTTGGGCTAAATAACACCCTTGATTTGTCCTCCTGTTACTGTGTTTATTTAATGTTTAGGGGATCAAAAAGTAACAAGTTTACCCAAAACCTTCAAAACACAGTGGATGACACATTATCAAAGAACAGATGGCACAACTAAAGAGTCCCTAAAATGTTCACACCACTAAATCAACTTAGTCAGTAAATGCAAGGCATAAACTAAACAAGCTCCCTTAAGTCATTGTGCGTTCAAGTTAGCATAGTGTCCACAATGGCAGCCATCAACAAAGAAATCAGTGGCCAACCAGCACTGGTTTTGAGCTTATCAACCCTGCTCCAATGATGAAAGATCTGGGTGAAATCTGACAAGTGGTGAGTGTTGTGGTTTGGTTTAGATTGACAATTCTGAATCGTCCATTGAGTCTTCATCTAAAGCAAAGGAGTAGTGAGTCAGTGTTTCGCCACTGAGTCAAGCATGTAATTGTCGTAACAGCGCGTGACCGAGCTTCTCTCTTTGGAGATGAGTAAGGCTGGGAGTGAGGCTAGTGCGTAGTAGACCTGAAACATAAGCTGTGTCCTGATTCAGGAAGGACGCAGACTCTTTATTAGGGCACAGCTACAGTGAAAAGGGCTTCAAAAGAGGCCATATAGAGCTGCAAATCCACGCCCCTTTCATGACGCCGCCTGTGTTCCAGAAACACAATCCGCATTTATTTCCCTCAGACTTTTCGAAAATGGCTAATAAAAAAAAAGCGATTGTGCCATGGACAAAACCACTTCGGGTTGTGACAAATCATGACAGCAAACACAATATAATGATATAATATCTAATTAGCAAGAAGTAGAAAACGGCAGGATACAACACTTTTTTTTTTTTTTTCGTTTTTCATCTTAGAAATTATTTGATTGTCATAAAGGTTTGTGTGTGTCACCATGATTTGCCACGACCCGAGTTGGCTTTGCCCACAGTCTAATCATCTTTATATGAATAATTTTCAAAAAGTCTATGGAAAAAATAAATGGGGGATCCGTTTCTGGAACAGGGGCATTACGTCACTGCACAGCTCTGTATGATAATTGTTGACAGGGGACCCAAGTAAAGAATTTAATGTAACGGCATGAATGATGTTGAACCACTGACCCCATTTACCCCCACTGTATGTTTTCGCATTATTTTTTGCCTGTTTGATGATTTTTTTTTGCTATATATAGTAGTGTGCATTTTTTTCATATCTAAGTATTATGATGAATTAAACAAGGTGGACCCTCTTGTAAACAATAGGGGTGGGCAAAAAAAAAAAACAAAAAAAAAAAAAAAACGATATGCCAATATATCGCAATTCTTAATGACATGGTATCACTATCGTATCGCCAGGTTCAAAATGAATTTTCTTGCCATTTATGCATTTATTAATTTGTTAATGCCAGGAAGACTGACTGATGGTTATGTAGCTGCATTGAAGTGTATGATTGAACTTTTCATGGTATACAGTATATTGTTTTGAAATGTTGTAGTTGATTGAACTTTTCATGATAAAAGCAAAGTAATTTGTGGGGATTTTTTTTGCATTGAGTTGTACTTGAAATGTACTGTAATTCTGCAAACGGTTAATAAATACTACGGTTAATCAACACTCAAAATGCACCTGGTAGCAACACATGGTATTTTGTGTTCCAGTATATGGACGACCCTCGCCAGGGTGAAGAACAAACAAGCCGGCCTCCTAAGGACTACTTTGTGGAGTCCCTGCTTGCCACAGTTTTCTGCTGCCTTGTGAGTGGTGCCGTTGCACTCAAGTATTCATATGAAGTAAGTAGGACCAGAACCTTCTATTGGAGAGTTGCTTCAAATTATGATGGGTCAGAAACAGTGCACCGGTCACGAGGTTGTAACTCGAAATGGTGACAAACGCTCATAACACTCCAGTGTATTCCGTGAAGTTTCGGCCCAGGCCTTTGTGGTATTTGCCAATAGAAGGTGGGTGATGCAACTCTTCTTACATATATGTGGCTTTTTATATGGCTCCGAGTCGAACATTCAAGTTGCGCGGCCGGCATGCTTTCATGACCCCTATCTGAACTGCTGCCATAGCCGATACCATGCGGCAGGCTTTCGCTGCACGCCTCAGTGTGGGTGGGTATGTTGGAATGCTGTGACGCAATTTCTCACCTAATCACAAAGAAACTCTGTGGGAGGAAGAGTGGGCTGTTTGGATCATGTATGTTGTTCACTTTCTTTTACAGACACGTGAAGCACTTGCAAGAGGCAACATCAGAGAGGCCAAGAGTTCGTCCCGCAAGACCCGGGCGTTGGTTATATTCACTTTGATATTTGGCTGGGTCCTGTACAGTGTGATTACCCCACTTGTTATTTTGACATGTGATCGATGACACAACAGCTTGTTGTGATAATGAGTTTTGTGCTGATTGTTGGAGCATGTGATGCAATAAAGTTTTAAATGTAATAAGGAGTTATGTAGCTCACTCATTAGTTAACATATAGCCTTTGCGTGTCTGCCCAGTTATATTTATTATTTTTGAATGTTCGAGACATTTCTGATCAACCTTTTGTGTCTGACTACAACCAATATGATTGCTTGCTCCAGTACTATGAGGGTAGGATAATGGTGGACCAAAAACAAGCCGTGAAGAAAACATCTGACCCCATCTGTAGGGTCGAAACTGCAGTGTATTTAAAAAAAATACTGAGTCACAAACACGAACTAACATTATCCTCCAAAAATGCTTATATAACATTGCATGGATTAAATCAAAGTACAATCTCTGAGAAAATTTGTACAGCCATGTCCTATTGTGTGATTTGTCAAACATTGTAAAAGAAGCAGCTCCTCATTGTCTCCTAAACTACGGTAAGTAATAAATTACAGATTGAGCCTTTAATCTTTGTTTTTATGAAATAGCTAGACCATTCTTGACCACTCGACTTCAAACACTCTAATCTGTGAACCGAGTTGTGCTTAGTGTATGCTGTATTGGTGAAACAATGCTAAGTGTGGGGACATAGGGATGGACAGATGTAGATGGGGACAAAGCCGGCCACTGGCGTGGTTGCACCACTTATCTATTTTCATAAAAAGGTAACGCCAGAATATTTAATGCTCTCATTAGTTTTTAAAAAAGGAAACATACATGAGAATGAAATCCAAATAAAGGTTACTTTTAATTCAATTCCATACATTTCATTCATTCAGCATGGCTTAGGGACCGGCAATAAATATATTGAAAAACCTAAATAAAAATGAAAACAAACAAACAAAAAGATAAATGTGAAGGGGGGAATCACAGGAGTGATGATAAACCCTCGACAGAGTGCATGCATGTACAGTAACACAGCTCTGTGTGCAAATGCTTTGGTACTAAAGATCAGAGAGAAACAGACTTTGACGTATACATAAAAACGTAGGTACACGACTAGACAAGCTACTCAAAAGCAGCACATGCAGCACTAAGAATCAAAAGACACTTCAATGACCTAACAGGTGGTGGGAAAGAATGTTTGTGAAGATGGGTGAGGGAGGAAGGAAAGAAATAATAATCAATTGCATAGGGGTCACAGAAACTAAGATGACACACAAACAGGCATATTCACATCATAGTAGTGAGTTACAGTCTTGCATGCCACACTGTGTAGTGTACAGGATTGTGTTTGCTCGGAGACATGTCTTCTGTTGTAGAGAGTGCAATGGACATTGCAACACAGACAGCATGATGTCTGGATTATAGCAGATGACCATATGAAATGTAAATGTCCCTTCACTTTAAGGCAGTTAGTAGTTGTTGGACTTACAATAAATATTTTTTGCTGTAGAACGTGTCTGTAATGATCAAGAGGAAGATATCCATATATCCTACTGTATATGCTATGGGAAGGGGTGAGCCAAAGTGGTAGTGAGCAGAGCACGTACTTACATACTGTATAGATGCTGTACTATCTAGAGCAGTGATTCTCAATTGTAATTTCAATGGCCCCCGGTTTGGTATGCATTGGGCCAAAGTCGTTTGTTAGTCAGAGGCCACAGTTCCACCAATCAACTGGGGATGTTTCATGGTGATACATGACAAAATAAATATATTACAATAAATTCATAATTAACATTCCAATTTCGGGGGTCTGGCTCAGGAATGAAAGAAATCGGGCCTGTTCAACACAGGTGGAAAATGTGCCAGGAGTGTATCAAAATCATAGGTTCGATTTGCACTTTATCCGACTTAAAAAAAAATGCCTCAAGGATTCCTGGGCGTGCCTGGACCCCACAGTGAGAACCACTGTTCTAGGGAATAGATGGTGAGGGTGACGATGCCATAAGTGCAGAATTAGTAAATATGCACAGGGTGCCAATTCAAGTTGACTAATCAAGATTCAACTTCAACCCTCATTGTTATATCAATGCCCCTCGGAAACAACTGCATACACAAAGAAATACAACACAACTAGGAAAACAAATCGAAATAACGAAACAAAAAGGAATGTTTTACATCTTCCGGGTGATTCATCACTTCATTTGCAATATTTACTGCTCTTCACTTCGATTCAAGTTGTAAATGCAACACTTCCTCCATAAAAACACTGCAGTGTAGTGTCCTTGTCGTTAATTTTCCAGTGCATTCAGAAAGGATCAAATGAGTGTTATGTATACCATATCAAACGTGGGGTTCCCCAGAAGTCCTCATTATCTATATTATTACCAGAACACAACTAGTGAGGACGTTTTTGCTGACAAGCGGAATAGGATAACGGTAAACAGTGTCCTCAGAGTTATGCTAGTACAAATGTCTGCGCCATTGTGTTCATGTATGTTAGCGAGTCTGTATGTATGCATGTTTGTGGCGTGCGTGCGTATATGTGTGATAGTGTGCATGACTGTGTCCATGTGTGTGTGTGTGTGTGTGTGTATGTGTGTGTGTGTGTGTGTGTGTGTGTGTGTGTGTGTGTGTGTGTGTGTGTGTGTGTGTGTGTGTGTGTGTGTGTGTGCGTGCGTGCGTGCGTGTGCATGTGTGTCCTCTTTAGCTAAGCAGCTCCAGATACGTGACAGGCACTTTTCCTTTCTGGTTACCTCGCTCTCCAATCAGCCAATCACAGTCCATGCCTGGCAGCGTGTATACTGTGATAAGCTGTGGAATGAAACACAATGTAAACCAAATCCGTGTTAATTTATGTGTCTATAGGGGCTGCCACGCCCAATGCTCTATGTTTACTACACCAAAAGAGGTGAAATACATTCCGTTGGCCCAAAACTACGATATGGCATTCAGCGCATCATTGGGTGGTGTTAGAATAGATTTCGGATGTTCGGTGCTGCTGAGATGTTGCTAGTGGCTACCCAAACCAGTTTGACGACTGCGTCAGACATTGCATGTACAGTATCTTTCCGCATTCAGCTTCAAGTTCATTCTGTTAGTAGTGGAGTGAGTGAGAAGCAGCAGTACCTTGGAAAGAGACAAAAGCCAATTTCCAGGAGAGATCTCCTTCTAGTTGGTGCAATTATTTCTGTGTTTCTGGTGTAGTACCGATATGCAGCTTTATTAAACAGAGGAACAAATTTATATAAAAAAGAAACTACAGTCAGCCTTTTAAACTTTATAAACTTGCACAGGGAAGATATATAAAGAAATTACCAACCTATTAGCTCACAACATTATAATCAATTTCAGCTATTTTTTCATTATCTTAATTCTTAAGTAACTGTGATTAGGAAACCAAAGGTCAGGCAACCTACCCCAAACCTTAACTGCAAGCACTGGCAGACATAACCCTACAAACAGTGGTGAAACAGTGGTGTGCGTGTGTTCTAATATAGTAAGTTCTGCTTCCTTCTCAAAATCCTTTGGTTTCCAAAAGCAGCAATTTATAAAGAGTAAAAAGCTGTTTGTGTGCTTACGAGTGTTGGGCGGTATTGATTTTTTAATATTGGTATTGATAACGTGTTAATTAGCTCGATATTCAATATTACCGGTATTGACCAATAAATGGCAATGGTGTGCAATCAGAGTGCACACCATTGAACTCTGGCCTAGGTCTCAGAATTGCTACATTGAGGGGTCAGAAACTGAGCGCTCTGCTGCTCAAGCAGACTAAATAGGGACAAACTGGAGTTGGAAATACATTGTTTCGAAAAAGCCTAGCCCAAATAAGGGCTATTTTTATGCATGTGTGTAACAATTAAAAGTGTCATTGCTCATATTTTAATAGATAGAGTATAATGTGAGTATTCTGTATTCAATATTTTTTATAGACCCAACGATATTACTCGGTATTGATTTCCAATATCGCAATAAACGGTAATACCGGTATATTGCCCAAGACTAGTGCTTACAGTAATTTAATTTGCTTCATGGGGAAACAGTTATGATATATTTAGATGAAGACCTTGCACATTGCAAGACACATTTGCACAAATGTTTTAAAACCTGATGTGTTGTATTGTTTTGGTATACTGTACCAAAATGCTATTTTTAAGCATTAGGGCTATTGGAGGGTTTGACCAACCCCAAATTTTCACAGGGGCGTTGCGGACACTTATTTTTGTTAACTCCCAAACCACTTTCACCACTGTCTACAAATAATTAGTCATAATTTCACAAAATGTGGGGGGAAAAAACAACAACTTTATGGCTGCCGTCTGCATTTGAAAATAGGGACTTTAAGCATACAATGTTGATGGTGTCCACTATGGCAACAGTAAGTTGCTCCGTGCTCGATAGATAAACCTGCTTATCATAGCAGCCATTCTTACTATGGCAGAACCTACACTTTAACGTAGTGTCCACAACGTTTGACACATGCTGCATAGATGCATCGGCATGGTAACCCGTCACCGTTCGGATGGCTATTTTGACAGCTATGGCGTTGCGTCATAGCCCCGTACTTCACCAAGGAAGCGATTGTGAAGAGATGTGACTCTGGCACAAAAGTTGAATATTTATACTTTTAGGGGCCTATAAAAGTGCTATAAATAAAAGCAAGACGTGCAGAACGGCAGGGAGAGGTTTTCCATTGCTGTCCTTGCTAAGGTCATTTAATTGCACAACCAATGAGGAATTTAGCTGCAATGCCAAATTCTTCTTTAAGAAAAGGACATTCCACGACAAACAGGCTTTCATCATCACATGATGTGCTGACGGGTGCAGTTAAAAATAGAAATATAAGGCAACATTCCATTCCATTAGCATTGGGCTTGGTGAAAAGCTAAACATTCATGCTATATTCTCTTCATGCTGAAGTCTTTATGACTGACCAGAAACTAAGTCCAAACTTTTAAATGTTCAGCTTTTTAGTTTAGTGGTTCTATTTTAGTTTATTTGCTGTTATTTTTATTTTTTATTGTCGCCACTTGGGCATCCGGTGCTTTGGTACACTCACCTCATCTGCTAAAAGGGAGAGCTCACTGGAGTCGGCTGCGTCGTAGTCATACAGGACCTTGGCCTTGCGGGTGCCTGTGGCTGGTGCCTGCACTTCCTCAATGTTCAACGTGTCCCCGTCGCTGGCGATGGGGCTGGTGGTGGTGCTTGGCAGGGCAGAGCCAGCAGCGGCGGTCAACGGCGGGCCAACGTTTGTGGTGAACGCATTGGGAAACCTGAGGCAGAAATGAAGAAAGATAAGGACTCACAGGGCGCACAAACACACACACATCCCTGCTATAGAAAACAGTAGTCAGACACACAAGGAGGTAATAGAGTCATACTCACACATCTCCATTCGAACTGAATGCATGCAAGATAGTGGAGATGAATGGGTCATGTATTTTAAACAGTGGTTCACAAAATCAGTTCAGAATCTGACAATGCAATTAGATATTTGTGAGAGGTTCCAGCAGTCCAAATTGGTGACATATTGCTCGGCCAGAAAAGTAGCAGTATTTCGTAAATATATTCTCCAATATTTTAACCATGAAAAGCATTACCACGACAATGTGACAAGAAATTACTGCATTGGAAAAAAACAGGTAATTTCCTGAAAGCCCATGGTTTGCACATTTACAAGTCAAGGCTACGAATTTATGTTTCTGGGATGGCAATGCTCATTCTGCTTCAAATTCTAGTGAGCAATATCCAACAGCCTCTTCTTGTATACTATATTACATGTGGAAATTAAAAAACAGCAATGTTCTCAGCCATTATGGTCCTCACCTTCCTAGCTCTTTCTGGAGGTCCATCATGTGCAGGTGACACTGCTTGTAGTAGGCAGCCTGTGCCTCCACAAACTCATGGAGGCAGCGCAAGTGGTTCACCTTTGCCAGAATAGGATAACAGTAAGTCATTACCAACCTTTTAGCATTGTTAAATATGACAATAAGATCAAACATAAAAACACACGTTTCATTTCAGCCCGAGTTTATATCAAGAAATGTTTTACATCCATTGAAATTGCATGTGGTGAAAACTTACATGTGTACTGCTGATACCCTCCAGCAGCAGCCTGGTGACCTCTGCCTGTCTGTCAAACTCGGTCTGGGCCACGCGAAGCTCATGCTCTGCCTAAATGCCAAAGTAAAAGAATTATTCATACACGGCCCAACACGGGTGCTCTCCAGTGTCACCCACCGTAAATAGCTGATCTACAAGTTCTGCCTTGCAGATTGGCTAGTTTGTGTTTCGACACTGGCGCGAAATTATAAATAATTGCTTATACATTCACGTCTACAAAGCATTCTCCTGTCATTGGCCAGCGGTCTTCATCTTTTCAATTACAAAGAATTGCAAACCGAAAACAATAGACTACTTGTTGCCCTGTTCCTGGAGACAACTTGTACGGCCTTTGTTACCGTATTAGCTAGACGTTTCATCATGGTGGAAAACTCCCCACAACCCCATGACACATACAATATATAGGATATATTTAATTATGTCAAGTAGGAAGGAAACAGATGCTTGCTGGGTGGCTCCCTGGAAACATTCTGTAAGATGTGGGGCACATTCTTTACAGACACGATCACAGACAGGTCTCATGGCCGAAGCAAACATATTTCCTTTAGGCGGAGACGGCATATCCTGTTCTTTACTAACACTGACTTCACAAAGATGCCCAGAACATTGGGACGAACCTGTATAGTGTTTGAGAAAGAGAAACGGAATGTCCAAAAAAAAAAAAAAAACATGGCAGAGACCAGATCCATAAACTCAGTAATGTTTGAGACGTGTCATGTAGCACAGAGCCTCAAAGTATACAGTCATAAAAACTCTGTTCACTTCATGGGGTCATAAAAAAAAAACTATGCTCACTTGATGGGGTCAGTGCAATGGTGGCTTAGCCTCTTTTACATAGACTTCTATAGAGAATGGAGACAACAAATAGGGACAAGTCCTGGACTTGGAAGTAGCCAGAAATGCATGGGACCCAGGCAATGATAAATCCCTTTATTTTAGATTGTTTTGTAGTAACAGAACAACATAAACATTCCAGACTTTAGTCGTGCACTGTACTTTAAACAGTTGACATGCTGCACACATGCTGTTGGAGCGGTTAAATGCTACAGAGGTTCATTGTGATGTTAAGGGCATCTTTGTAAAGTTAGTATTAGTAAAAAGAAGGTAAAAGAGGAATGTTTTGAGCAGAATACTGTATATCAGTCACTTTCTCATTGACTGAAGTACAATAGGTGCCGTGTTACCCCACTCAGTTCACTCTGACCGTGAGACCAATCTCTGAACATGTCTATACAGTTTAATGAGCCACCCACATATCAAGGCTAATTGTCCAGACGGTCATTTATAATGTGGTGGCATATCAGATGGTGGAGCGACTAACTTCTACCAGCAGTGTTTTATGATAATTATTTTGTATTTTTATGTCTACAGTATTTGTTTTTGTCTTATAATGTACCCTATTGGCCTGAATATAAGACAGGGTTTTTCCCCCAATGGAATTATCCTAAAATGGAGCAGTCTTATATTTGGGAACTATATTATTTGAATTCAATGTTCTTTATAAACAAATGAGACTTATAACCAGGGTCTTCTTATATTCGGGACAATACGGTAATAATATAATATCTTGAATATTTCATTGTTCCTAGTTTTTTTTTTGTATACAAACATTTTCAGATTGTGAAAAACAAACAATGGCGGCGCTCAGGGGTAGAGTGGCCGATTGATAACCAAAGGTTGCCCCAGAGTTAGTGTTGCTGTGTCAATGAGCAAGACACATAACCACTAACTTCTCCCGGTATGCTGGTCGATACCCTGAATGGTTTTCAGCGCCATTGGTGTGAATGGGTTAATGTAATGCACCTATAGATGCAATCTATGTAAAGCACCATGGATATATATAATACAAGGCACTATACTGTATAAATGCACATTTACCATTTACCATCACAAAAAAAAAAAAAAAAAAAAAAAACAGCTGGGTAATCAAAACCAGAGTCAGCACAGCCATGTTGCATAATAGTATTACAGTAGGTATATGATGCTAGTGTTGACATTCATTACGGGGTCATAACATGCAACCAAGTCTCATGATCATCCGGACAACGCACTGATATTACTCACTTTATCCACTTCCTCGCTCCAGAGCTGAGAAACCACGGCAGCACAGCGAGGAGAGAAGGGGAAAGAGACACGTTCTGATGACATCACAGGAAAGACATTATTGCAAAAACACCCAAGAGAAACATTACCTACGACAGTGCTTTTCAACCAGTGATCCTTGAGGGAGATCCACAGCTAAATGATGGGGAATAGGTAACCAAACCGACCCAGTGTTGACAGAAGTCTCTTGCAAAGCAAAATTAAACCAAAGAGACCCATTCCAGTTTGTTACATTATTGTTTATGTTATTATTGGGAAACTTCTGCTTGAATTAACATACAAGAAATCTACATACACGATTAGACTGTAGGATGATTGTAATTTTGATCAATGTTTGCCTATTATGTCTCCTCTCGTAAAACATCAATACAACGTGGAATTGTGAACAAAATCATATCCAGCGACCATAAAACATTCTATGTTTTGGGTCCAAGAGGATGAATCCGAGAGAATCAAGTTTTCATCTAGGTACTGTTGACTTTGTTCAGTCTTTCATTCAATCCTTATACCTCTGTGTGAGGTCCTGTGATTTCTGAGTGCTGCAATCATCACACACACCAACTGGGTAAAATACAGGAAGGAAAGGTTATCCGTATTATATGGGAATTGGTGGACGGTTCTCTATGGTAATTAGTAGTGATGCGCGGGCCGGCTTTTTTTCACAACCCGCCCCAGTCCGCGGCGCCAATTCTGCCAACCCGTCCGCAGCAGCCCGCCCCGCAAAATTTTAATCAACGGCCCGCCCCAGCCCGCAGCCCGCAATTAAAAAAAATGATATAATGATTAGCGCATGTTCTTGTGAGTACCCCAAGCTTTAAAATACTATAGCAGCTTTATAAATGATATTGTCATGGGCTGAATAAACAAGCATGTTGTTCAGAATGGTTCTGTAATGACAGCAAAATCGACAGTCTTGGCTCTAAATAGCTATGTCTTTCTAAGACGCATGGAAAATAAATAAAAGGCGGCTGTCGGTGATCGAAAATGATAAAACAGAATAGCCTATATAACACAAAACAAATTAAACTCTGTATCAACAATTAAGACCTGTCGCTTATACAGTAATGGGTCATTTAAACATTTATGCAGCGATTATTTCGCATTGATTTATTAACAATGAACCATAGGCTACATTTAAAGTTGAGCATACAGCGATGATAGACGTCTTGCCATCTCTTTTTAAATAACCAGATCGCCACGCATTGCCACAGCATGTGAAGGGTCCCTCGTGTCGTGCGTAACAGCCGAGAACGCACATACGAAACCATACGGCTTAATACTCTATTAGCTGTGCGTCCAAGCCAGTCTCCTTTGCGACGGCCGGCTGCGCGGAAAAAGAATGGAATCAAGGGCTCCAGGATTTAATCTATTTCTACGTGCTTCAAGTTCAAGCACACGACCAACTGAGCTGAATGCGCGCTCACTAGATGCTGGAATGCACAACATGCATCTAGCAAGCACGGGAGGGGAGCGGGAATGTAAAGCGGTGAGGATGGCACTGTTCCACGGTGAAGTGAGGCTGTAGGTAGGCCTAATGCTGTACTAGGTCTGGTGTGTCCCACTCCATGAACATTCTCCGTCTTCTCAATGCAAGTTCTGGTAGTAAAAACAACTGCCCGTCATCACTAATTACCTGTCAATTTAGGCTCATATTTACGTCTATTTCAGGGGTTTTCAACAGGTGGTCTGAGGACCACCACTGAGAGGGTAATAAAAACAAAACGAGAGCATGTGATTTCTTTGTTTTATCTTTTGCATGTGCAGCGGGGTCAGCCCGCCCCGCCCGCGGGGTGATAATTACTTAAAAATCATGAACCCGTCCGCCCGCCCCCTGCGGGGGTCCGCGGGACCTGCCGGGTTCCGGCCGGCCCGCGCATCACTAGTAATTAGGATGCCAATTAGGATAGGTGGGGTGATAATTTGAAGAATCTGCCAAACCCTTCAAGTTATGTGGATTTGGATTCATCAAAGAGAAATGCTTTATATATTACAAACAATTTGCAGACTTTCAAACATGTTCATGAATCTTATTATACTTCTTAGAAAACTCTCGAAATTTAAGAGAAAACCTATTGGCGCATGAGGCCCAACATGTGGCACAGTGTGTTACGATTCAAGGGTGGTTTTTTTAAGTTAGAAAACTACATAACATTATATAGCTCATTGCGGTGAATTGCTTATCACATTTACCATACCTTAACCAGATTGCAGGAGAGACAGTTAAGGCATGACAGAGCGGCATGCTGTGAGGTTTGTGAAGGTTGCGCCCTCCGACTTCAGAATGTGCACTTGATTGAGCAACCTCAAACTGCCCAAACACATTTACCTGCCATAGTGTCATTCAGTGGTTCGAATGGCATCTTCGCCGATTGCAATATGACCAAATAAGGGCATATTATACAGCGTTCCCATACTGGTATCGGGACATGTTAAAACAAGAAACATTGTTTCCTACAGTTAATCTTTTGGAAATATGGTTTTGTCTAGTTCCAACCAATTCCACCATAACAAGTGTGATACACAAGTCTGGTATGCATGCTGCAGCGGTCTGCTGCAAACCGCTCCCTAATTCTAAACAGTGTTGGTCAATATTACTTAGGAAAGTAACTTCTTTACTTTACTCGTTACCCCTTAGACAAAGTAATATCATTACTTTACTTATTACTGGAATCGAAGAGTAATATATTACATAATTACTTTCCCAAGTTATCAACTCCCACCTTTGAAAAAATAGAGATGTAGGCTACAACATAATCTGGTTAGTGAGCTCTTTTTAGAACTGAATCCAATTTATTGGAATAATAATAGTCTCCAATTCCGCAAACTGCACCTAAAAACAAAGCCAACAAAATCCGACATTGTAAATGGCTTTCTTAGATGAAAAAATAAAAATAAAGGGAGCAGAGAGAAGCAATGGGAACATTTTAACGTTGAATCACAAAACAGACCTGCAACTAACAAAACCAGATTTCGAAATTTGTCTCTTTGACTTTTTAAAACTTTTTCACAATTGTTTTCAAAGACAGTTGAGGTCTTGTATTTAAAAAAAAAAAATACAAAATAAAGCAGCAAGTGCTTTGTAGTGTAAATAACTATGCGCAGGATGCAGCGTGTGGACTGGATCTACAAACTATTGCACATCTCTGTTGTTACAGTACCTGTCCATAGCTTGTAAATCTGTTCTATTTTTGCATGCAACAACAAGCTCATTTTAAACAAGTAACTTGGCATTACTTGCAAAGTAATGCGTTACTTATTACCCATTTTTGCGTAATTTGAGTAATCTCGTTACTTTACTTTTTGGAGCAAAGTAATAATATTACAGTAATATGTAATCTAAAATTAGTTACTGCCCAACACTGATTCTAAATGATGGTGAAAGTAAAATGGTTTGTGAATCATATGTGACACATATGATTCCTATCTGACACACAAGTGCATCATATGTGACACACATTTTTAAGTCATGTGAACGATCATCCAGTATGATAACACATTTGAAGGCATAATGCAATGGAACACAACAGAACTGTTGTTTAAGACAGCACTAGACTAGTTAGTCACTGCAGGAATCAGTGGGAAAAAGTCAATATTCTGCAGAGCACATTCGTGGCTTAAGTTAATATTCTGCGTCCCTTAAAATAAAAAAACAAGCTAAAATGACCAGTTATGAAGCAAGCATTTTTGTAATAATGAAGTCAGAACTATTATTATTATTGATGCAATTTGTAAAATAATTGACATTAACTTTGTCCATCTTGGGCGATTTATTATTATTTGCAGCAATGTCAAGGCATATGAGAGAGAAAAACACTGATGGCACTGCAGCCGTCATTTTCATTCCCTGCACACATTGACTACAGTAGGACTACAGTTTAGATATTATGAAATGTAGTGGAACAATAATAAAATGAAAAAGGAACAATACTATTTTCACAGTAAGTCTACTAAATCAACTACACTCCTACATTCGGCATTACAACAGCATCCTATGACTCCTGTCACGCTGTTATCTGCATGCCACAGTGTTTTGTGCGTGCGCAAAAGGGTTTGTGTGTGTGTCAGCACATCTGTGATTACTAGAGTATCGATAGAGTGACGCAATCTCCATTCATGTCATGTGTCCAGACTCCAGTCCAGTTGCAGCTGTTCTACATAGACTTCTATTGAGAATGTGGACAACAAAGGGGCAGTCGGAAGTTACAGGCCAAGTACATGGTTTTCGCAACTGTTCTACAAGTTGGCTCTGCTTCTGCCGCATAATAAGAGTAAGACCCACCCTAGTCTGTCAGACTGTCTGTTTGGCTTACTCTGAAATGTTCAGAAGAAATAGAGCATGCACTTCCACTCTAGCGCAGGTACTGGACAAAAAAAGGTTCAAGAGAAAGAAAGAGAGAGAGTCCGCAACACTGGTGTCAAAACTCAGCTCCTCTGGATTATTCAAACATTGAATTAACCAAAGGAGCTGAAGTTTGATACCAATGTTGTGGACTCCATTTCTTTCTTACTCTGAAATTACTTACTGATGAAATAAATCCGCGATCACGGATTGAGGAAAGCTGCGGGGCCTAACTAGAGAGACTTGGGGCCCGATTTTCGTAACATGCATTGTCCATGACGCAGCCCCCAACGAATTCCCTTATTGCTATTTTTGTCACCTTTCCCCTTCCCTTAGCTACTATTCCTTATGCCAACACAGTTTGCGACTGGAGGTGTGCTCATAGGCGTGTTTGTCATGCAGTCCTTTAAGTTTCTAATTTCGTCAAATAGATTTGGGAAATAGATAACGGGATTTCAAAAAACCTGCTAACCTATACGAGAAGACAGAACCATGTGCGTCTGTGCGCCTTGGAGATATCCAAGGTACCGCTGCTGCATCAGTTCATCGCTTTTTTATTGATTGTCCTATAAACAGCTGTAGATTGCTGCTGTTGGTCACTTATACGTAGGTAAACTATTAAAGACATTAATTAACTTGTAACACATTTTCTCCAATCCTAGACGCTCTAATTTCGTATAAAGGGTGAAATTGGACCCCTAGATGTTATAGGGTTGTATTCAAAAGCAGAGAGCATGTTAATGCTCTATGATCTTAAGGCAGATCTTTTTAAATTTCTGCAAGTAACTATACGAGAATATGTTTAAATAAAAGGATTATGAGCTATACGCTCCACTATAATATTTATTCTCACATCAACGGTATCGTATATCAAAGATTATTAAGGTTATGAGTTGGTGTGTCGTGTTGTGCAGTTGCATTGTGTGAATGGTGTATGTGATAGGTGAAATATTTTGTGGTTGAGAGACCACAGGAAGAGCACCTCCTGTAATTGCACAGTAAGATAACGGAGATGAAAAATCAAATCAAAGTGCATGCTAAAGAGGGTTACAGTGCATGGCACTGTGTACATCAGTTACTTACCGCAGAAGCACTGGCTGAGAGCACATAGTTCCGGGGTCTTTGCTCCTGAAAGTCAGGTGCAGTCTACAGAGGAAACAATGCAGGGTTTTAAAACACTGCATACACATCTTGGTCTTTACTACGCAAACAACATGCACAAGACCAACGGCTAAAGGATCAAACAAACAGCAAGCACAACATACAACACAATATACCGTCACAGTTAGCTGTAACTATAGAAGAAAACGCTAACCAAGAAGCTAACACTGATCATCACTGTAAATGGAGTCTACCTGCTACCATGAACATCAGTCGCACTGGGACCTGATCTGAACTGATTTCTCAGCAGCAGGCATAGTAATGCTGCACAATGAATTGGTAAAACGAGTAAAATTCTAACGGACAGGGTAATCATTATGAATTAATTTGATTCATACCGGCAAGCCTAATAACGTCATGATGGTGTGATGATGACATCCTCTGATAGACGTTCAGGACTATGTCATATCACAGCCCATGCAGGGATGATCTTTATGTCATTTCCAGGACGTCTTCACCAGTTTAAATAATACAGCTTATTCTGGGCCAAAATTGACTATTTATATGACAGTATACAGTATGATTTAAGTTGATCTGGCCTCGATCAGGCTCTCTCCCGATTCGTACAGGGATGTGACTAGTCTTGGTTTGACATGATCTGGTGTGACGTGATATAGACATCACTAATTCGTCCAGGTCCTGACTGCGCTTGCTGGGTTAGGTTTGATAAGATGTTTAGATAAGAAGACTGTTTCTCACAGTGCTGATAATGAACCAATTGTGGACAATAAACTCTGTGGTTAGTAATCACATTCACGTGGTGAGTACTAACCACTAAAAGTGCTACTTTCCTTACTGTCTCGCCTGCCTTCATAAATCTGTCTACGGCTTAGGTTTCATCATCACCTTTCCCTCCCCCCCCAGGCACATTTGTATTTACTTAAGCCAGCTGTGTAGGCGGGTGATGCAACGGCTTGTGAATTACACAGCGCCCACGTGGTGGAAGGCATAAACATAGGTTAGGAGTTCACGCCAGCAATTGTTCCTACACCTGCAACCGAAACCGACCTGTCTGTCGAACAATAAACCGGACATTGACTGCAGGTGACATGTAGTGGATGAGACAATTGATAGGGACTGCGGAAACTTACAGCATGGCTACACTGGAGGAAAACAGGGTAGGGGCATGTACGCATGTACAGTATGTATTGCAATGTTATATTCAGATTTTGAGTAATTGCCTGCCACACCTCTCCTCACACACGCAGTATCTCCAGTGCTACAAATCTTAAGTATTTTTCCAGGATGTGGGAGCCATGAGCCAAGCCACAGTACTATAGAGGCTAGAAATGCATGTTGGTACCCTGCTCAATGTAGTTATCACAGTAAAGGCAGGTCAGACAACTTCCCACCTTCATAATCCGGCGCTATCCTCATTTGTTATACATGATTCAAGTAAATATACTGTACATAATTCTGTCGGGAATGGTCACGATGCCAATTTAATTCCAAGTAGTAAAAAGAAAAGAAAAAAAAAACAACAACAACCACCCCTCATTCTAAATAGCAAACAGTTGTTTCTCCAGCTGTCTGAGATATACAGTATATTTCTACATAAAGAGCACATGCTGTTTTCATGCGTGTACACTAGGCTTCAAAAGTCTGATTTGCCAGCAGCCAGCCAGTGTGGCTTCCATTTGCGGCATTGCTGTCATCAATCAGACCTTTGACACCCCAACAAACAGAAGAAAAAGATCATGTCAGGAAAGCTATCATGGAATCTTAAAAACGTGTATAATATATTAGATAAACATTCCTGGGTTATTGTGTAATGGGGCAAGCACAATGACAATCAAATGTAATTTATTCTTCTGTGAAAAAAGTGTTGCGTGGGATGTCAACTCATGACAAAATATTACATAATGAAATTAAATGAGCAACATGTTGCAATTGCAAGGCACCTTTTCACCAAAGCATAAATTAAGCTTTAAGACCTTTGAGACCAGGTATTTCAGCCCTTTGTGGTGCATAAATGGATGGAACAGTTGCCAGGGATCGTCTGGATGTATGGAGTTGCATTTGTGTGTTTGTTTATTAAATCAAACAAGACAAAAAGATTTGAGAAAAACAGAAGAAAATAATATAGTAATTTTAAAACACAAAAGCAAATCGACAAGCAGTGTGTGGGTCCCAATATCCACTCGCCTGGAGGCTGGAACCAACAGAAAATCTTTCAATTGATTTGGATTCAAAGGTCATAATGAGATAGTTACACTTATAAGGGTAGGAATTCAATTTTGGGCATCAGTATTTTAAAAGTAGCCAACCACATTTACTATTTAACAATTATTGGTGATTAGTTTTTAGGAAGGAAGTAGGAACAACATTCACGTAAAAGTGGCGGGTGTTAAACTCATACTTTGCTAAAGTACATTATGTTCACTTCTAAAATAGTTAAAGACCATTTTCCCCCAACCCACTCATTGCCTTTCCACGCAGCCATGTGAATAACCAGATTCCACAGTGCCAATGGTGAAACTGCCAAAGCATGTGAGAAAGGGGGGGAAAAAAACAAGGCAAGAGGGGGATAACACAATATTTCAAAAATACTCACATCTCCCTCGCACTGTGAACATTAGAATAAAAACACATGTTAGTCAGGGCTAAAGAACATCCCAGTGCCAGCCAGTACACGATTAAAAGGGGGATGGGTGAGTTGGGTGTTTGGGGGGGGTGGCAGAGATGGCAGATCGGGTGGCAATAGGAAGGAGGTTAGGCCTGCACGTGGGAACTCACCGCAGCCTTAGCTTCAGCCAACTTGGCTTTCTTCAGGCGAGCCTTACAGGAATCCAGATCCAGACGACGGTTCTCCAGGAGACGCCTCTCTTTCTGAAAGTGACGTCGATAGCATAAGAGAGACTTGAGTAACTACTAACAAAATGATGCAAAATGTACTTGATGTGAAGTAGTAGGTTCTAAAATCCACTCTATCAGCAAAATGTAATTGAGGTGTAGTCCTTTGACTGTGAGAGAACTACAATGCTACCCTCTAGTGGCTGCATTCAGACAGATCTTTGACTGGAAAAGGTGAACATCTCAAACTAAATACTGTCTTATATCCATTTAATACAGTATACTAATAGAAATTAAAACCAAGATAAAAAAACACCTACAAACAATGACCTAAATCGGTTGAAAGTAGAGTTCAAACTCACTGAGATCGTCCTCCAGTCTCCTTCCAGAAAGTTACGGAGTGGGTTGAGGAAGCCGATGGCCGAGGCCTGCAGGAACTCCCTCTCTGCGCCGCCAAGCCTCTTCTCACATTCTCCCACCTTGATCAACGTTTGCCCTAGTGGGGGGGATGCATAAAAGATGCACAAACGCACACGATTAATTTCTAATAACCATTCACTCAAAAAGCCTGACGTGTCAAGAAAGTACATTAGGATTAGGCTACGGCTCATACCGAGTGGTTGCTCTTCACAATCTCGCAGACTATGAACTTATAGTGGATCTATAACACTTGAAAAAGATATCCAGACAATAGAAATTGAAATAGAAAATTAGACAAACCTACTTGTTAGATATCTGGAAATTATCAAATTTAATTCACATCCCTTCCAATGGATCTAACAGTTAAACGACCTAATGAATTAAATTGGTTATAAAACAATTTGAAGTAATAATATTTAGAGGGGACATAATTATTTTAAAGCAGTACAAAAGCTCAGTGTCACAATGCAACATGTTATGCTTGCAGATCGGCCATTTTAAAAGTCTTATATCATAAATGTAATACTTTATATTAGCCTTTGATTTGTTATATACTGTATGAGACAAGCAGACAGTGGCATTTAATGGAGCCACAACTGTTGCTAGGTGTGTTAACAATGCAATGTATGCCGATATGAGGAGCCTTGCAGCTCCAGCAGGTAGCTGCACATACATGAATAATGGATAGACCGCAACCGAGATACCAAACTACAACCACAACAAGACACAATACACCAACACAGAGACGGCATTGTTTTTACTCTTAAACTACAAAAAAAAGGAATAAAAACGTAGGCATGTATAGTGGGTTGATTATTTTCAATGTACAAAACAGAGCTGTGAAGCATGTGCATCCCGATTCCCAGCCCATTAAACAGATTCGGGACATGGCAGACTAAAATGTGCCAGGTCTACACAGACCCACACATTATTAATGTGATCTGAAATAGTAGCAGTGAAAGGCTGGTGCCAAGAAACGAGAATTTGCTAGTGCCACTGGCCGATAGTACGATTACTGAATAATATTCTCTCTCTAAAGTGACATAAAACACCTCACATGAGAACTGTCATGCCATTTGGCGAAGCTTAGGTTTCGTTTTATTAGATAATAAGCCATACCTCAAACTAGACTGCATTTGTATAGTGCCTTTCTAAAGGTGCTTCATCTAAATACGGCATTACATACACCCATTCACACACTCACTCACACACACACACACACACAAGCGGGTTCTGTATCGTGCCCAAGGACACTGACATGTAGTGCTGACCCACAGATCATTGGGCGACCTGCTCTACCTGCTCTACCTCCTGAGCTGCAGTCGCCCTTGTGTATGTGTGCACGCGTGTGTGCGTGTGTGCGTGTGTGATCAATGTAAATGCAGCAACAAAATTGTAACATTTATAGGTGCCAAGCACTCAAAGCATAGTCATAAATTGTACTATGTCAGCACATTTGGTCTTTTAAGTAATCTTAAGGATTTGGAAGTGTGAGTGAGCATAATGCATATGGTGTTCCTCTGTTTGTTGAACATCACAGCACGGCGATCCTGCGAGAAATCCCTTTCCACATATAATCTAGGACATGCTATTCTTCCATAACATTGATTATGTTACTTGATAGGACTGCATCTCTTAGTTCAGTGACGAAAATAATTTGCGAGGAAAACAATGAAAAAACAAAAACAATGAATGAATGAAATCAATCAAGAATTAGTAAATGAATTGGTTAATGCAAAAATCAATTCCTATTCCTTGAAGCTGCATGGACAAGACGTTGATTTTGGATTCACTTTACAAATGTATGAAATGTATCACCAAAAGTATTGTCACGCTTGCACATAAAGATCAAACAACTACAAATGTCTGCAAAATAAGTCAAAATTGGTCAAAGAATTGTTGTCTCCAATTCTTTATTAAACTAATATATATTATTATATACTATATAATAGTATAGGAACTTTGTTTTTTTAATAACATAAAATATAACATAAAATTTTAAATAATAGATTACACAGAAAATGCTGTGACAAAGGTATTGACACCCTTTTAGATTAGCAAAGAATAAATGAATTTCAAGCAGGCCATTCACCTTGAACAACCATTGGTGAGTTTAGGTGACAGCAATATAGTAATCAGTCATCCAACCAGCATAATTGGAGCAAACCCCCAAATTATGCTGTCAAGTGTCACTACACGATCCATACTGAGCATGGACAAAAGGGGGAAAAAAAAACAGATAATTGTCTGAGGAGGTCAGAGAGAAGATTGTAGCAACAATCTCAAGTCTACAAGTCCATCTCCAGAGACTTGTGTCCACTGTGCGAAACGTTAAAGAAGTTTAGGGCTCATGGTACAGTAGCCAACCTCCCTGGAAGAGGCCGCAAGAGCAGGATGGACCAAATATTGCAGCGAAGGATCGTTCGAATGGTGGTAGAACAACTTCAGACAACGGCGAAAAGCTGACCTTCAGACACAAGGTACATTATTTTCAATGCGTGCCACCCGTCACCAACTCAATGAAAGAGGGCTCTAATCGTAGGAGACCCAGACTCTGGGGTACAAGTAACGGTGTTGTCGTCATATTGGGCAGTTACCGATGGTAGAAGAGAATTTTGCAAGCTGTTTAGCTGCTTTTTTGACATCCCAAGTTGTTGGAAGTCCAGCCTATGTACAGTATGTACGTGTCCTAGGCTGCCAAAGATAAACACAAATAGATTGTAGACAAATGGATGTGTAGACAAATGGATGTGTCATTCTATAGTAGCACAATATACCTATATACCAATATACCACAATATGCATTATTGTTGTTATTGGAATTGGCCGATTCTGCAGAAAGGAATCAGTGATCTGTATCGCCCCCAAATTCCTAATGAGAAACCCCTAATGGATATCCTAAACACATACTGTACTGCTGCAGCCTGAGGAGACAAGGCTGCAACTGGCTGATGTTAAAGAAGAACTACAGTATATTGATCTCTCTCTCCCTCTCCCAGAGAGAGAGAGAGAGAGAGAGAGAGAGAGAGACAGAGACATAGACCATGATTTATTTCTATTAGGCTGATGAAAGGAGGCCAGCATTTAGGGCCATGGGCAGGATGAGTGGCAAATAGGGGACGAAATGCAATAAAGCTCAATGGCTTTCATTATCTATTAGGCTTTATTCTCACCCTGTAGGCAAATAGCAGAAGAAAGTAAAATAGCACACTGCTGATAGATTAAGATAAACATTACATTGGCATTTGGTGGATGGTTATGTTAAGGCTAACACACACTACTGCCACCACTGCCAGTGAGAAATTCTACACTAAATATATTTATTACCATCGTAACTACAGTGTTGACACCATACTGAACACACAGTAATGAACTGTGTAGAAAGGAGAAAAAATGCCACTTTTTGGGCAAATGCCTACATTTAAAGGGGTGCCACCATGATTTTTTCAAGATTTTCTTTACCTCCCCAGTGTATTTTTACATCCCCAGGGGTGTCTAGGTTTTAAAACAGTCATACCTTCATTGAGAATTTTTGATTTTCTGAAGGGGTGTGTCTGAATGGTCCCTCTCAGATTCTTTCATGTGATCTCATTTTCAGGTACAAATTTGAATAACCTTCCTCCCTTTAAGACATCGGTATGCATGCATCAGTCGCCCTATAAGTGGTGAGGAGGACAGGGGGCAAGGGTGCCCCTTAGGTGGGGAAGGGGGGGAAATTTGTGGTACTGTAGCTCAAATGGCTTGCTAAAGCATACCGAGAGAGGAGGAAAGTGAATGATTGTTTAGACTGCATTGGGTATAAAGAGGTATTAAAGGCCAACATTTATATAATATAATAAGTTGGATTTTAAATTCATGGTGGAGCCCTTTAAGGTGAAATCTAAACTTATTAGCATCCGTGCACTAACCATAAGGAGCTCCAGCACCAAATTCCTTGGCTGCATCCTGCATGTACTGCCCCAACAGTTCTCCATTGGTGATTCTGTTTGGTGCCTTTCTGTCAAGCTTCTCATAGAGGTACTCCTCAATCCTGGCGCCTGTGGACAAAGGAGACAGAGACCCTGATTTATGGCAGGGGCAGGCAAATGGAACCACGCTCTCTCGAGTCCTTTGGCTAACCCCGACCCCCGTTCATGCAGATAATTAATTCACCAGAGGTCACATTAGCCAAGTAGCAGAATCTGTAAATGTTGACAATGGCAACACATTTGGTGGAGAAAACACATGGATTGACATGATGGTGTGGCCTGTCCGATCTAGTCCTAGAATGGCTGATATTCCATACATTTTATTTCATGAACTCCATAAACCGTCATAGAACACTGATGTGTTTATTCTTAAGACTGCATGTATTCACCCATTCATTAAATGCTGCTACTGGTATTGAGTTCTTCCTGTCATCCTGTTGAAAGTTCCGGCAGAAATCTTAAAAGGTAGTAAAATATATCTGCAATAATAAAATACCCATGTGAAGTAAGGGGCACTCTTACTGTCACACTTTTGTCTTTGTTGTTTGTGATACTCAAAATTGGCCCCTCATTGTGAATAGCATTTAATGTTTGTGTAGGACAACGTTTGGTTTTGCACATACAGTAACACTAAAAGCTGGACTTTTTCTGGTTAAGAAAAAAAAAAAAAAAAAAAACACATTCCCAGTGACAGACCACTTCTCTGTACATGGCAGGATGGCATTCATACTATAGTAGCACCATAAAACATCTGAAAGCAAACTTCAATGAGCTCATACATATGTGTTCATTGAAGTACGTTCACAGGGGAGATTGTGTGCACATCTTGTACCTGTTTGTAGGCCGGCTGGACATCAAGGCAAGAATCAAGGAGAAGAAAATAAAACAACCACAACACTGGCTTAAAGCTCCAATTAGTTTTTTCTTTTATGGCATAACGTTTTGAGCTTGTGGGTCTTCATCAGCCAGATCATTTGCCTGACAAAGATCATTTTTTGGGTGGAGCTTTAAACCATTGAAGCAAGTTTTCACATGTTTAGTCTGCTGTGAACAGAATGGAATATCTGCCGTTCAAGGACTACGTCCGTAATATGAATGATGCATGACATAAATTAAAGATTAAAGGCATCTAAGGAATCACTCACTTATAAAGCAACTAAGATCAGACTCTAAATGCTCATTCTACTATTCGGTCTAAAGGTATGGGGGAGACTTGTTCTAAATTATGACTCGCCAGACTATAATTCTAAAAGACACTAAGACAGTGAGACACACACACACACACACACCAATACACACCATAAAACTACCTTAGATGCAGCTACGCTGATTAGCGTTACAGGATCCTTGATTAATAAGGCATTAAAACATTATACCTGCATACCTACAACAAAAAAAACACCTTTAATATGTATTTCTTTCATAAATAGAGGTTTTCACTCAATGGGAGCTGCTCCTGTCACAAGTTGATGATGTCATGTGCCTATTATGATCTAGCATATTATGGAACGTATGTAATGCAACGCATATGTTAATAAAACAACTTTATGATTCCTAAGGATAACATGAGTACAAAAACAATATTTTAAATACTGTTTATTAGCATGTGCATTCCATATATTCCCTATAGCTGGACCACACATCGACATGTGACAGAGCAGTTCCTATTGAGTGAAATATTCTCCATTTATGAAAAGATGCAATATTGAAAGTGTTTTTATTTTATTTTAGTTATAGAGGGCAGGTATAATGTTTTAATACATATTTGTCTTATTAGCCCAGGATCCTTGTAGCAGTTCATCTGGTCAGAGATATGAAAGATAATGCTAAACTGAGGAATGTCTATGAACCCGTCTAACACACAATGAGTGGGAACTGCATGAATGACAATAATATGAGAGAGGGAAACCAAAGAGTCCCTCATAAGCGATTAGGTAGTATAGAGAAACAAGTTAAATAAATCATAAACACAGAGCTTTGCTAATGTCCTGTGCTGGTTGTCTATCCATCACCACAGTGCCTGCTGGCCCACGTGTGCCAAAATGAGGCACAACATTGTTCACTGGTGATGCTAGAATGGTAGATACTGTATATTACACCACAGTAAATTATTGAAGAACGTCATGATTTGTGAGTCTCTTTGTTCGGATAAATAAAAGTAGTCTACAGTCTAGAACAAATCGATCTCATGGTTGTTATGGTAAGGAGTTTATTTGGTCTGAGTGCATGTCCAGGGTAGGAAACCAACGGTTTTATACCACCTACCAGAACAGCCGCGGGTTCCAAACTCAAGCAAAACAATTTCATTTCGCTCCCAAATTTGGGGTGAGTGTGTGAGTGGGTGGGGGGGTGGGTGGGTGTTTGGACAGTAATCAAGAAATGTGTGTTAACAGTAGATATCTTACCCTGAGCCACAAAGATTTTGGAGCATTTTGAACAGTGGCTGGTGTTCATTTCCCACCCTGTTCACTGTAGACCAACAAATTGTACTAGCAGTCCACACACATGAGAGGATTCCATGGCAGGGTACTAGAGGTTTGGTTCTCAACCTTTTCAGGCCGCGACCCCCCAAAATAATCATGTGACCTGGGACCCCCCACACCGGCCACTGTGCTAAGCTAAATTTTCAATTTTGAAGTGCAGATACCCTGTATACACTTAAAACTGAAGTTTGGTTTCTTTTACAGTTGAGTGAGAAGACCCTAAACTAATCATCTGGGGACCCCCTAAATATCATTCGGGGGTCCCGACCCAGAAGTTGAGAACCACGGCACTAGAGGAGGAGGCATAATACTCACCAGTATGATCAACTGTAGCATGGAGAATCAAAAAGTCACAAGTTAGAGTTCCCTGTTTTCCAACATGATACTACTACTGCATATCATTGTGAAACTGCTTCTGCTGCTCATCATCCGAGCAGAATTCATTAGTGTGTCAATTGATCCTGTTGCATATCAGTGCTTTGTAGACATTGTAAAAAAATAAAAAATAAATAAGTAGTGCTTTGGCGATCATTAACCCCCTACATAATGATGTTGTCACCAAATATGTCTGTGCCCTATCAAATTAAGGGGGCTTAAGTAAGTTTGGCGCTTGTTTGTGTTTGTTTTCTTTTTCTAGGGGGAGCATTCATTTGTCTAAGTGGAGCCACATGGGACACTGTGCCACCAATGGACAGGATTAATCCAATTTTAACTTAATTTATATACAGAGAGTGAGTGAGAGAGAGAGAGAGAGAGAGAGAGAGAGAGAGAGAGAGAGAGAGAGAGAGAGAGAGAGAGAGAGAGAGAGAGAGAGAGAGAGACGGAGACAGAGACAGAGAGAATTGTCAGGAGGAACGGGATATATTAATAGAATAATGACAATCTCCCCCCAAAATGGGCTAAAATGCATCGACAGAGGGTATACGTTTTGTCCAAACTGAACATATAAATTGCCATGATGTATGTTGTGCACTGATGCATATAAGGTTGGCTGGTCTGTGAGCCGCCTGTCAGTCTCTGAACCATGGCCCACGTTGTGGAGTCTTACTTGGGTTGGGCTGCAACAGGTACTCTGTCTGCCGGAATATTTTCTCTGTCCAGTTTTTGGTGCAGTCAGCACGGCTCAGCAGGTTCTCAAAGTGTGCGTCCAGCTCCGTCTTCTCAGCCTGCCCCAACTTCTCTTCTGTAAACTAAAGCGGGAGTCAATGGCATGACATCATCATCATAGAAACTCTAGAGCTGTGGGTTTCAACTATTTTTATGCTGCATTTCAGCCACGAACCACCATTTGATAAGGTTTAGTCTCTCAGACCCAAAACAGAATACAAGACTCGATAACAATGATATGATAATCTTTATCCAAGGCCAGATGCTCCCTCACCTCCAAAACCTTTTGAATCAGGATCATCTTTATTGTCATTGCCATTTTATGCAAATTACAGAAATACCCGTTACCGGTATGGTATAGGCAAAAGGAAGGCAGGAACCCAGTAGCAAATACTACTTTCTGGCCTTGACAGCACAAACATCCAAACAGAAAAGTCCAATTGGATGCATTAGACTATGTTGAACTCACTTTGTCAGTTGATTTGCTGACCTCTTTTTGCATGCACATATGCTCTAGTGATTGATTGATTGATTGATTGATTGATTGATTGATTGCAGAAAAGGTACTTTATTATCCATTTGCAGAAAGGAAGGGGGGGGGATCACAGGAAAGTGCAGTTCAATACTGCCAGTGAAAATTAACACCCAAGAAAACCCAAGCACGGCATGACTTGTTTCCATTGGGGTCCTTCATGTTCAATTTATAGGAACATTTAAGGACAAATATAAAGTACTATACACCACCTGTTATTATGGTGCTTACTGCTTAGACTCTCTAGCCAGCTCAGCAGCCATAATAACAGCTATACTCTGCAGCTGAGCCTCAGCTGACACTGACAGCAACAAGCCTCAAGAGGAACTGAGCCCTGGGTTCGTCGTGCAGTGACGCAGTGGGATTAAACCCAAACCTGTAACTGTAATGGTGACACCGCAAGTTCGAGTCCTGGTTTGTGTCCGTCACTCACAACACAAGCTCTCACTTTGTCATTCGTCCTTTGAACTTAATGCTCCCACCGTCAACATCTCTGTATAAACAATAAATTGGAAATTCATCTGAAGCAATGATGGGGTGGGTGGATGGATGCATCAGATGTATGTGTGTATGCAACGCACTGTACTGTATTCTAGCACAGCGACGGCTAGAGCAACCAAACGGCACACATCACATCCACAGCATTAGCCCGTTGAATGGTGGTGCTTAATGGACAGAGCAAAAAAAGCTGCCAAATGTCTGGAGCTGCACGGTTGAAAATCGCAATCTAAACACGTTAAATCACCTCAAACGTATTAAAGTAACGCATGACACGGCCATTAATCTGCTACTATAGACTACTATTAGTATTACAAAATGACTGAGCTCGCGAGCTAGCCAGCTATCAGCAGTCAGAGCCATCTAGTGCCAGAGTTGCGACGTTGAGGGTCAGACACCAAGAGCTCGAGCGCTGTTCATGCAGCCTGAATAGGGACAAACTGGAGTTGGAAAAATACATCGTTTTCAATGAGGGCGGCAAAAACAGTAGCTACTTTAGGCGTGCGTGCAACCTGTCATGTTTATGTTGTACTATTACTACAAAACGATCTAAAATAATGGATCCAAGAACATTAAAGCCCGACTACATTGCATTTCCGCCTACTTTCGTTCCAGAAGTTGTCCCTATTTTGCCGCCCGTCCCTATAGAAGTATATGTAGAAGAGTCGCCATTGGACAGGCCGCATGAAGTGAACGGAGTTGGCGTAACTCTGCCTATACTCCAAGGCTCTGATAGCAGCTAGCCTAGTGCTAACGCTGCGGTGGTGGGGCAGCACCAACAACTACAACGTTACACATTTAATTCAACTCGATTGTCAAAAAAGACAAACCGACAGTGTTTTCGGAATGGCCGAGTTCCATAATGATTACCTGAACTGCCCGTGTGAAAAACACCCCGGCGTCGCAGGCTAGTTTCTTGACGTTGAAATCCATGGTTGACTGTGTGTAGAAGTGTGGGCTAAATGTTGAATGTTGTTGGGTCTGCTGTCACGACCCAAGCACCACTACGCACAATATGAGCGGCCGCTAAGTGTCGCTATTGTTACTTATTTGTGTATGACTTATTTATGGGACTCTCATTATTGAGTAATAATATAAATACCGGTAAGCAAATATAAAGGGCACATTAGAAGGAAAAGATAACTTGATCTTCAGATACTAATTATTTCTATTTACTTCACCTACTGTTCTTTCTGACCCCAATGCCCCTCCCTCGCTGCCAGTGCCAAACTTTTCTTGTCAGCCACTCCAATCAATTTAATCCAGTTTCATAGGCCTATGTTTGGTTGATTGATTGATTGATTGATTGATTGATTGATTGATTGATTGATTGATTGGTTGATTGATTGATTGGTTGATTGATTGGTTGGTTGGTTGGTTGGTTGGTTGGTTGGTTGGTTGGTTGGTTGGTTGGTTGGTTGATCGATTGATTTTCTGGTTGATCGATTGATTTTCTGGTTGATTGACATTTTGAGGACAGTTCAACAAGATCTGATTAAGAGGATTGAAGTACTCAGAAATGCACCCAGACTTGTCTTGTTTACATTTTGGTTCTGCAAGATTGACTGCTCACTCAGCTTGAAACCTAGCCTTTAAATTCTAAAGTTTAGAATAGCTCTCATAGGCTAGTATGGATTATTAGACACACAAAGTTAAGGCAAGGAATGGTGATTTTTGTACAGCATGATCATTCTGAGCTAAATAGGCCTGCTGTACACATAAACAACATATCAACAAAAATACATGTCAACATAACACATAGAAATACTTCAATATTACATCCATTGGCCTGCCGCCTACTGTATTTGTAAATGGTGAATTTATTTAATGCCTTCATACAAGGTGCTTTACATTCACATTCATACACTGCTTGCGTTGGAAACCATGCAAGGCACAGCCAGCACATCGGGAACAATTTGGAGTTCAGATCTTGCTCAAGGACACTTCAAAATGTAGACAGGAGGAGCTGGGATTTGAACCAGTAACGCACAGATCATTGGACGACCTGCTCTACCTCCTGAGTTACAGTGTCTCCTCTCCCTTCCTATTGATATTTTCTCTTCATATCACTGGGTGTGTTTCTGTACCCACTGGCAGAACCTCTGTGAATAGGCCGGGGGGCTGACGGTGGAGAAAGCCCTGCCAGGAAACCGAGACCTTTTCCACAGATTCTCAAGTCTTTTTCTCTGTCCATAAACTGTGAAAATGTCTATGATACCAACAAAGTAACGGTGCCGAGGCCCATCTAAAACGTGAATTGCATTTTCAAAATTAGGCAGCAGACGACGGTGCTGGTTGTGGAATTCTTGCAATTCAATTTCAGTCCTGGTTCCAGCTGCCTGGCAGTAGATGTCTTGGAGGGCGTCTGCGTCACCAGTATTCTCTCCTCGTATGTGTCGGTGTTGGTCTGACCCACAGTGTGTAGTATGTCGACTGTCACCCAGGTTTCAAAAGAACAGAGCCAGGGGGAATAGGTGGGACAAGACAACAACATAAGCACAATAAATAGAAGGTGACACATTTTAATTTTTATGATCTTGTTCTATGTTACTACTTCCTCACTTATGCACTAAAATAAAGTGTTAATGTTAGGGTCAAGCCTAATTCTTGAAACTCCTGCTCTGCTTCTTAGCAGAGCATTGGCATCAACTGGAATGTATTACTTGGGTATGTATCCCGGTGTTGTCCACTGGCCAATAAGGAACTGCCATTCTTGGCGATGTACAGTAACTGAGGTACATTTGGTCAGACTGTATGTACATACTGTATAAGTCAGGATAAGGCCATGAGGCTTACCTCAGCAAAATGATTAGAACTGTTATTACCATGCACTGCACCAGAAAAACATTTTTTTCAGAACACCATAGGCCATGTTTTATGTTATAACTAATGTGCTTACACAAAAACCTACCTTGTAGTGCGAACAGTGTTGTTTGCAAGGGAATATCTCCCTTCTAGCTCGTCTCGATGCAGAGGCTGATTGGCCAATAGGAGACTGTAATCCAGCACGTTCAGCCCACGGAGAAAAGTGGTGTCGATTTTCACCTGGTTTATAAACCAGGATTTCTGTTGACCTGGCAACATAGACATTTAACATTTAAACCTCCCAAAACCAGTAAAGTGTTTTTGTTTATTTATTTGTAACCCTGAGAGTTTGATGGGACGATGATCGGATGCCCTACAGCAGTGGTTTTCAGCCAGTGGTCCGGGGACCACCAGTGGTCCTTGAGAGGGTTCCAGGTGGTCCCCAGCTAAATGATGGAAAGTTGGTTGACCAGGTGTAACTCTTTGAAAGCGTAAAAATGAAACCAAATGTTAAAATAAAGTTACAATATTCATCATCTGAATTAGCCCAAGTCTACACAGCTAGAGAATGTAGAAGATTAATGGTCATTTTGATCTGTAGGTTTGACTGTTTTGTTTCCCCAAATCCAGCCTGGAATTGTGGACAAAAGCAAAAATAAATCTTTAGTTTTGGGGTCTGTGGGGCTAAAATGTCATGTTGGTCCGTGGCTCAAATTCCGAATAAATAGTGGGCCCTGGTTAAAAACGCTGGCCTACATAGCTTAAGTTGGAACACTGACACAGTGGTGCCAGGATAACACGTCCCCCATACCCCCATAGGCCCCACCCCTCCAGCAAATACACAAACGACTTTGTGAATATGGCTGAAGCATCATCAGGGGCATTCACTACCAGAGTCATATCGGTTTGAACCACTGCCGCATCCACGTCCAGGAAACATTACAAGAGAATGTACAAAAGTATCTGGAGCATTAGCACAAGACTCTTGAACAGCTTTTATTTGTGGGCAATTGGACTGAACGAGAGTTACTGCACAGGCTGAACTGAAATTGTAAATGTATTTATAACGTACACTCATGATTTATTCATCAGGAATTTTAGTCACAAATGTATCATTCATGCCATGCCGAATAATGTGTGATGCATGCATGGACGCATGCATTTCTGCCTGACTTACATATTAATTTGGCTCACTGCCTTCATAAGTATATGCACTTCATGCCAACCCTCTTTTAACGGCAATGGTGAGCCTGCACAACTAAGAATTTCACCCTTGTTACAAGTAAGAATTTCATACTTGTAATGTGACATGTGTCAATAAACACTGATTCCAATTCTGGATTTTATTGTGGAAATGATACGATCACTTATTAACATAATATAACCTTACATCAAATGTATCTACGGTATGCTTAATTTTCAGTGAGTAACGTGGTCATAAGAAAATGTGTGTGTGTGTGTGTGTGTGTGTGTGTGTGTGTGTGTGTGTGTGTGTGTGTGTGTGTGTGTGTGTGTGTGTGTGTGTGTGTGTGTGTGTGTGTGTGTGTGTGTGTGTGTGTGCTTATGTGCAACACAGCACAGCCCTTACCCAGTGTGATGTGCTCTCCTTCAAAGTTATTATCCTTCAGCACCTTTATAAAGTGGTTTCCCTTGTCAGGATCAGTCCATCTGCCCACCTCACAGCCCTTGATATCATACCTGAATAATCAACAGCATTTAGGTTGTTTTGTTTTGTTTGTTGTTTTAAACATGTTTTACGAAGATATAGATCCAGTATACAGTATAAAAGAGAGGTGTAATAAACAGGAGGAGATAGACTTAGGCCTACCTAATATTGATCCTTTCATCCGGATAAAACACACTCTGCATCACAATGAAGTACTTCTATAGCAGATTGAAACAGAGAGAGAGACGGTAACATGAAGAAATGTAAGCAATGTCACAGTCCACGGTGAACAGTGCACAAGGTACTTAAACTGTATTTGTTATATATCAAAGCATACTATACCTTTATTTTGTTTGGAATAACAATTCTATGGACACCTGAAATGTAAAAAAAAAAAAAAAAAAAAAAGTTTTGGATCATTTCTGTAACCTATTTGAACATCCCTAACATTTGGTGGGATTCCTTTGGCTCTTACCTAAGAACTTGACTATTAGAGAATGGGGGTATTTATCCAAGTGGTCCATATATGCCTGCAGATTAGACAAAAAGAACTGCACCTCCGTCTTGCTCTGCGTCTTTAAGAAGAACCTCTTATTATTCCTATAGAATCAGGGATACAGAATTGAGAGAATAATATGAAAGTCTGTATTCGGTAGACTGTTAGCAGTGTTTGGGAAGCTTTATTGAAAACATAATTGGAAAGCTACAAATTACACTGTCTGAAATGCACTGAACAACACAAAAGCAAGGCTGAACAAGCAGTAGTAACACTACTGAAGCAGAGTTTGTACATGAATTTGGCTTGCATATCCCACAAGTGAAAATGTAGGTTTCACCTGTGGCGCTAGTTGTGCTTTTATTTGTTGTGCTTATGCTTCCTACTTCGTTCCTACACTGAGGTGTGGGTCTTGAGCGAAAGAATATAGATCACGAGTACAACAACGGGTGGCTGGCATCTCTCTTATAGATAAGGACAGGCTGAGAAGTTCAGAAAGACTCGGAGTAGAGTCGTTGCTTCCTCGTCAGGACAGGAACCAGCTTAGGTGGTTCGGGCATCTGGTTTGGATGTCTTTCGGTCATCTCCCGAACCAATTTTGATAGCCTACCCTGTTTAGAGTTAAGCAACTTAAAATGATACTGACATATTGTAAATGCCACTATGCCCTCAAGGCCCTCTGTACCCACATACCTGACAAACTACCTACCAAAAAAGTTAGTGGCTCTCACAGCCACAACGCATAAGGAAGCGAGAACAACGTTCACCTTCAAAACAAACAGCACTGCCACTCAAGCGTGGAATGCCTCTCTCAAGAGTAAAAGAGTAAATCCCTGGCGGCCTGAAAATCCACATTTCAGCATGCCAAAGGGAAAGAAAGTGACCCATTACCATAGTGACTTCCCCATTCTCCTGTAAACCTGTCATGTTCATGTTATTTTACCTATTACGATGATTTGAACTGCTGTTGTTTTTTCCGCTTTTGATGATTTATTGCTTCCAAAATCATCTGACTCAACACACTATCAATTTCTGGTATGAAAAATAAGGGTACATTACACGGCTAGCACTTCCAGTATCAAAAGACACCGATCACCCTGCTTGTATTGCATTAACCTCATGCTATCACGACAAAGATACATAACCTTACCATGGGAAAACATCAGTTTCAATTGTGGCATTATACAAACTGCCTTGCTGATAGGATGGTTCTGTATAATGTGTACATGTATGATGGGATGGTTTTGTATACAGTGGGGACCTCATGTTTTTTGTATTGTCTTGGTGTAATGTGCTAGGCGTTGTTTTGATTTGACTGAAGACAAATATCCTTCAGGACAATAAAGATAGAGAAGTATATACTGAAGCTCTTTGGTTGCCCTTGCGACATGTCTTTGGATAATCTGTTCAAGATGGATGGATGTTCAGTTTTCAGTTTCACCTAGCTGATGGCTGATCAGATGGCCGTAATGGGCAATTCATAAGTCTAGTATTTTGGTAACACAATACCTGTGGGTTATTTGTCAGGGAAGATTCAAGAAGTAATGAATTAAAATAATGAATAATGTTAAATAAAACACTAGCTAAAATTAACACTAATGTTAAATATAACAACACTAGCAAACCTTTAAAAACAAATGAAAAACACAAACAAAGTCAAAACAAAAAAAGAATCCTACCATACAGGATTCTTGGTTTTAAATGATCAGGTTACCCATGAGCCAAATGTAATTGTCTGTATACTGTACAGTATATACTGTAATGTAGCCTATTGTAGGTCTCAGATGTTACGTATGGTACTTACGCGATGAAGAAGTCTGCCTTGCTCTTAGAGTTGCTGACAAACTGAAGATAATGACCATTTGATAGGGAACGCCGGTATTCCTCCTCTGTCAACCCAAGGGATGACCTCAGATGGGCAAACACTGGCCCTGCAAACGTCTGCATCTCAAACGTCTGCATGCATAAAATCCAGTTAAATTATTCCTTTAAGATTTTTGTTTTTGTATGTTTTTTCCTCTTGGAATAATGGGGGTGCATTGGTTTAAATGGTCGTGAAGGACAATAAACAATGAATAACTAACATTTGAAAAGCAGCTAAATATACCTTTGTGATTATCAATTCACAGCAAATGAATTGTCCTGATGAGCATGAACTACACCCATCTGGCTGTCATGGAATCATTTTGTAAATATTTGCCGCATGTCTAAAAACAGCCAAAACTTCATTGTCAACAAAACAAACATTATAAAAAAGATCCTGTATTTTCAATGCCTCGACAATTTTACAGATTCAGGGTGTTGAGAGATGATGACCACTTACCTCATGAACTTGAGTCTCCTGTGCTTTGAAATGTTCTGGTGTAAGTTCATTCTGGATAAAAAATAAAAAAGACATAGTGTACTGTAAATATAATGTACGTTTTACTTTCTACGTTGTACATTATGAACCACTACTTGATTACTAGAAAACTGTCAGTCCTTGATTTATTTGGGCAGTTGGAAGTCCTTGTTATGTGTTTATGGCTGATGATGGTGACATGGGCTTGATGCTTGATGAAGTTGTTCATATGTCTGCCCAGCCTCCTTTGAGGCAATTTGAATACTGTATAGGAAGATGTGTGGCAGTATTGGGCCTTAATTGTACTGTAATAAAGGGGGAAAGCATAAGTAAATCATAAGAAATTTGTATGTGCATATGGTTCCGGCTTCCTCCATATTTTTATTTATTTATTTATTTATTTTATATTTTTTTGAGTTCTAATTAGAAATGCAAGTTGTATGATATCCTATAGACTAGTTTAATGGATGTGTGCGTGCATCCAATACAAATACAAACTCAAGAATGGAATGCAATGCATGAGCTGCATTACCCATGTCCTGCGGTATAGTATTTCTAGTGTGGATGCTTTCGCAGACCGAAGTGGTAGTAGTAAACAGAACGGACACATACTGTACTATAGCTTGTCAAATGAGGCTGGATATAGACACATTCTGCCACACACTCTTCCCTCGTCAGTAAATGTAGTGATTTGGCGAGGCCTTATTAACGATAGCCATGATCAGGCTCTACATGACTCTGGTGCACTTGCACATAGATGTACAAGGGCTGTAGATCTTTACATTATGGTAGGTTAGGGTTAAGGTTACACATTCATTTCACACATTCACTGTTGATATACAGGTACTTAACTTACACTGTACACATCCACATTGACTGTTGCTAGATTGCTCACACAGATTGCATTACAGTATGATACATGATACTCATTGTTGAGAGTGTTGTTCACACTGTATATACAGTATATTGGGGACAATGGGGATAGACTTAAGTTCTTAGGTATTCATTAGTACCTTTAGACTGTAGTTAATGACACATACACACGCAAATATAGCACAATACTGTATGCTAAATCATTTATTCAGAAAAGGCATCCTCAGCCAGCACCCAAGCCAATAACTATTTTTATTTTAGTCTCTATTCTGACCTCTATCTTGATTCTTGCTCCAGTATTTTACTATCTGGTGTTGCTGTTATATAAGACAATAGATTTTCCCCATATACTTGGGTTGGTGAAAAAATATTTGTTTATTTTATCTTACCAGGACCGGGACATCAATACTAGACTGGAGAGCTGCGTGTAGGCCATTTTTCATCACTGAGGTCAGATGGTAAAACTCGTGTCCCGGGTTGATTTCAAAAACACCTTGTGAAAAGGTTGGCTGATGGCAGAGGGCCATGTAAAGCAGACAGGTCCATACATACATTCTGGGTATTTTATTTGCCTCCCAGAAATATATAGAATAAAAATAAGACTGGAAAAAAGAAAAACAAATCATAACTTAAAAAATAAAAAATAAACACAACCCTGTCCAGTCACTGGTGTTGTCACCTGCAAGTCCCCAGTCAGCCAAACTGAACTTCCCCATGACGCCTTACACCTGTAGCATATCTGCCTTTCAAACAGGTTTAAACAGGTTTATCCACCAAGCAAAGTGAAACTACAGTAAGCTTATTTTGAATACTATACATGCAATGCCATGCATATTTCAAGCATCTACCTGCAGATACAATGAAAATTCAAGAGAGACAGAAGAAGTGACCATTCACCATCGCCCTATTAATTATACAGAAACTAAGGCTGTTACGACACCATGCCATAAGCACTAGTAATGAGCCCTTCTCTAAGTCCCTCCCCAATCCGGCCTTGTCCAATAGGCAAGCTTGACCAAGAAAGCTTGACCTGCATAGCAACAGCTCCTAAATTATTTGGCCAATTGGCTGGATTTTTGTGCCTGCAGCTGACCACAGTATTTGTCCTCTCCTCATGCAATACAATTAAAAGTAGAGCAAGTTTAAAGAACACCCAGAGCCACTGCACTGCTTGACATCCAGGAGTTGAATCACACAAACAGTACAGCATGTTTCTCAGCCCCAAATACAGCAGGCACTGAGCAGCTACCCATCATTAGCAGAATCATTACCGTTCTACATATAGGCTATTTACAGTACCGTGTTCAATTTAATAAAGTGCATGAGGTCACTTTCTGGAAGTTGTATACCTTTTACCCTAATCAACATTTTAACAAAACATTAAACTTACACACTGGTAATACTTCACCACCGAACATACACACATGATTCTTATTAATTTGGTATAACATAAAATATATTTCATGCCGTAGATTAAGAATGCCATGTAATGAAATATTGCTTTAGTGGAAATATCTTGTTTAAAAACCGGTATCTTACTCCTATTGTTAATAAACAGCTGTGTAATCTTAAAGTGATACTTGCTTTCACATATTGTAGAAATGAACTTTGCAGGGCCTCCACCCTGGACAATGAGCTGGTTATTCCAGTTTTATCAGTGGACTTCACATAATATCCCTGTCTTCATCATGTGAACTGTTAAACCTGTTTTTATTTACAGCTACAAAATTAACATTACTTTCTATAGTTAAAATTATAACTCCAGACTCTTAATTTAAGGTCAATCAAGAATGTTAACTACTGATAACAGAAGATATACAGTAGTTATCAATAGCCCTAAGTGAAACAGACTACTACAATGGTCAACTCCTCAGACATGTTTTACGTCAATCAATTATCAAGCTTCACCAAAACAATCCACTGTAATTCACTAATTATTCTCAACCCCACAAAGTGACATTCCGTTTGGCCACTGTTTGACTAGGTAAAACACTAGTTTAACACTAGTTAAAGGGGAATTCCACCCATTTTCAACAGTTTTTCTGAGAGTGTACAAATGCAATTCCATTTGTACGCTCTCAGAAAAAAAAGAAGCATCTAAAGAAATGCATTAATGCATTCATGCATTTTATCATGTCCAACCAGCACCTCTAAGGTATACTAATGACATAGAATGTTGAAAATGGGTGGAATTCCCCTTTAAACAGGAGAAGCCATACATTGAGTATACATGATCAAATGGTTATTTATGCATTATGATTCATAAATATACATCATGCGAACGGAGTGTGCAAGTAGCCTACCGAACAGAGTTATATAGACAGTTTTAGGCAGTTGTAACTCTGAGGGGATTGAGTCTTAATCTTAAATCCTACATCTGAGTTTAGGAACAAGACAACTGGGAAGGAAGGGGGACTTAGTGGCGTGTTGTTATAAAGGAGCCTAAACTGTTCCAACTCTGGCTTAAACTGTAAATAGATTGATTGGGGATCATCCTCCGTCTATATTTTAAAGAGGAGCAAACAGTTGATAGGAGTGCGCGCTCTGCTGGAGTATGTGCTTTGCTTGCGCACAAGTAGGCCAACTTGTGTGTAAAGTACAAATTGGCAGCTCAGGAGAGTGCATTTCTAGTCTGATATCAACTTTGTTTGTTTTAATCTGAGTTTTTCAGTAGTTAAATAGTAGGCTTAAGGGGATACGCCCTACACATCAGCCGCACCCTGTACAGTTTGCCTAAACAGTCTGGAATGTAGCTGCACTTGACTGTTGTATCCAGAATCACCAGTCGTCACTGTCGCAAGGTAAGAGATTAAACAATTTTTGCCTGACAAATATATCTCAGATAAAACATGAGTCTTATTATTAAATTGGAATTAGGCGAGGCAAAACACAAATTCTTGAATATACAGTATAGTTGGCTGGACCTTAAACCAAGGAAATAAGGAAACCTGTGAGGAAAGGTAACACGTTTGTGAAGAATATACAAAACAGCACTATGTAGCTCAGCTGTGTCCATTGGAAACAACATATTTAAGAATTTCGCTTGAACCACATATTGTATAGTGTATATATAGTGTATAGTCTATAGTCTAGTGTATATATAGTGTATTGTGTAGTCAAATGTTGTTTCTGAACTGAAACAGATGCCACAGAAAAGGGGTGATGCTGGTGGTTCTGGGACCAGGACTATGCGGACGCGGAGGCGCTGGTGGCATCTGAGACAGAAATGCAGGATGCTAGGTGTTTTTGAAATCGACCTGGAACACGAGTTTTACCATCTCACCTCAGTGATGAAAAATGGCCTACATGCAGCTCTCCAGTCTAGCATTGACGTCCCAGCCCCGGTAAAATAAACCTTTATTTATATTATTCATTTCACTTGGGGAAATTCTATTGAATCAGAGTGAAATACAGGAGTCAGAGCCCAGAGCCAAAATAAAATAAAAATAAAAGTTAGGCTTATACGTACAGTTTATTATCAATAAACTGTACGTATAAGCCTAACTTTTATTTTTATTTTATATATTGTATACGTACAGTCTATTGCGATTGACTATATGTACAGTGCACTGCAGTGAGTATCTGAGTAATATACTGTATATGCAATCTATCAACAGTGAATGTGTGAATTAATATATGTACAGTATATCAACAGCATGAATTGATATACTGTATGTATCTATGTTCTGTACTCCAGCAGTTTCCAAAGTGGGGGGCAAGGACACCCAGGGGTCCTGAGGGAGTTCCAGGGGGTCTCCAGCTAAATTATAGTTTGAAACCAAATGGACCCTTATGGGTTGGTAACTGAGATAGCATACAGTAAAACCAAATGGAGCTATGAGTTTTCAGAGTTATATTAACATTGTATTCACAATATACTGTACATTGGTGCCCAAGAGATATAGAGCTGCACTACTAACACATTCTATGCTCAAATGTACAGTACATACAAGCAAAGCTGTGTCGAGGAGCTAAATAAATAACATTCTTTCTATATGTATATTCACACTGTGTACTTCTGATTTTTTATCCAGCATGAAATTGCAGCAGACCATTTCAAAGCAGAAGAGACTCAAGTTCATGAGGTGAGTGAGTCATCATTTCTTAACAACACAAATCTGTAAAATTGTCTTTGCGAATAAGCTATTATAGGAACCTTTAGAGTTTTTTAGAATGTGTACAATAAGGACTTTTTAAAGATATGCATCAAATATTCCATCAAAGAGTCCATGTCCAAGTAAACCCTATTCCGAACACAAGAGGCAAAAAAAAACTAAATAAATAATAATCTTAAAGAAATAATAATTTGACCTGATTATATGGATTCAGGATTTTGAGATGCAGACGTTTGCAGGGCCAGTGTTTGCCCATCTGAGGTCATCTCTTGGGTTGACAGAGGAGGAATACCAGCGCTCCCTGTCCAGCGGTCATTATCTTCAGTTTGTCAGCAACTCTAAGAGCAAGGCAGACTTCTTCATCACGTGAGTATCATCTAGCCTCATATAGTATACGGTACATACAGACACATGCTGTACGTATATATAAATGGTAATTAAAAATGTATAATTGCATTTCTATAGTGCTTTTAAACAAAGTGATTTAAGTAGAAAAGAAACACACCTCTGCTTTTAGTTACTACTGTACTGCTGCTGCTATTTCTTTGCCAAATAAGTTTTCTCCTGAGGGCACCTTTGATGTCTGTAATTTTATTCTAGCGGTATTTGTTCCAGTGTAAAGTAATTTGATGCTTGCAAACTTGCTTCCAAAGAATGTAACTGGTTATATCTGGTTCTATAGGAATAATAAGAGGTTCTTCTTGAAGACACAGAGCAAGCGAGAGATTCAGTTCCTTCTGTCTCACCTGCAGGCATATATGGACCACTTGGATAAATACCCCCATTCTCTAATAGTCAAGTTCTTAGGTAAGAGTCAAAGGAATCCCACCAAATGTTGGGGATGTTCAAATGCGTTATGGAGACTGTAGATGATGCAAAACATACTTTTTTTTCTTTTCTTTTCTTTTTTTTTTTTTTTTTTTACATTCCAGGTGTCCATAGGATTCATATTCCAAATGGAATAAAGGTACAATATTTGGATCTATATTATATACCAACAAATACAGAAGTACATTATGCACTGCAAAATGCATATGAACAGCCTTACATTTTTTAATGTTACCGTCTCTCTCTTTTTCATTCTGTTATAGAAGTACTTCATTGTGATGCAGAGTGTGTTTTACCCAGATGAGAGGATCAATATTAGGTGTGTCTATATTGTGATTGCTTGTAGTAATGACAGTCTGACCTCTGTAAGTTGTACAATTGTAGCACTATAAGTTATGTTAATGGTGAGTGTGTTGTTAATTTTTCAGATATGACATCAAGGGCTGTGAGGTGGGCAGATGGACAGATCCTGCCAAGGGAGACCATGTTATAAAAGTGCTGAAGGATAATAACTTTGAACGAGAGCACATCACATTGGGTAAGAGCCCTGTTGTCTATGTGCGTGCACATGTGTGCGTGCGCGCATGTACACACACACACACACACACACACACACACACACACACACACACACACACACACACACACACACACACACACACACACACACACACACACACCCTTCTTACTGGTCTACCGGCATGTGCACTGAAGCCACTCCAATCCAAATCCAATCCGATCCAAAATGCCACAGCCCGCTTGGTCTTTAACCAACCAAAATTCTCATGTGACTCCCCTTCTCTGCTCCCTCCATTGGCTAACACATGTATTCAAAAGTAACCAAGGAATGTCACCACCATATCTTGCTAGTCTCATGGCACCCTACACGCTCTCCCGTGAGCTCAGATCAGCCTGGCCAACACTCCACACACCCCAAACTCTTCTCCCTCCTGGCCCCAAAACTATGGAATGCACTTCCCATTGCAAATAGAACCACAGACATGTCTTCCGCCTGAAAACACACCTCTTCAGACTCTACCTCAGCTCACACTTCCAATACCTAACATCCCTTTAGTACCAACCTTGACTTAGATAGCAGTATATAGGATGTCAAAAGTATTACCATTTTTTGTGCTTAAATTGTAAAGTAAATTGTAAATTAAATGTCTTTTTCTCCAATTGTTTAATGTAAATTGCCCTGGATTAAACGACTACAATACATTGTAATTGAGTTACAAATCGATAAATGAACCCTGAGGATTTCACTGGTTTCGGGATATCCGTGTTGCCAGGTCACCAGAAATCCTGGTTTATAAACCAGGTGAAAATCGACACCACTTTTCTCCGTGGGCTGAACGTGCTGGATTACAGTCTCCTGTTGGCCAATCAGCCTCTGCACCGAGACGAGCTGGAAGGGAGACACTCCCTCGCAAACATCATTATTCGCACTACAAAGTAGGTTTTGAGTAAACATTATATTGTAGCCTAACCTAAAACATGGTGTAGTTGATCTGCCCTGTATTTTTGAGTGGTGCTTGACCACTCCAATGACTGGCTGTGTAATGCATGTCTGTCTGCCTTGAGTACGAACAGGTGCATTGAACTAAATAGGCACTCATCGACTTCACACTGAGAACTGTAACTATATCTCCAGGCAGGCAGCCTTGTTGTTAAGCATCCTACACCGGTGCGGCTCAGTTCACATTGGTGTGATTTTGTTTTCAAAATGTTTATGTAGTGCAGTGCGTGGTTAAAATATATTAAGTATTTTATTATTCTAACTCTGCTGTTAAAGCCAAGTCTAACATTGCAGTTAAAGCCAATACTCTGTTGTGAGAAGCAGATCAGTAGTTTCAAGTATTGGGGTTAGGGGTAAAATAGGTCATCTTCTATTATTGTGATCTTCTATTATTGTTGCTTATATTGTTGTCTCACCTACAATATATCCCCTCATTCTTTTCTATAGATCCCTGGATCTGGACAGTCCCACTGAGGCACATGCTCCCTGCACCACTCCTTTACTGGATGAATACTCAGGGCAGGGGCCAGCACATACTACAGACTGTGGATCAGACCAACACCAGCACACACACGGAGAGACTACTGCTGATGCAACCTCCCTCCAAGAGATCAACAGCCAGGCAACTGGGAACGGCACTGAAATCGAATTGCAAGAATTCCATAACCAGCACCGTCGCCTGCTGCCTAATTTTGACAATGCGATTCACGTCTTAGATGGGCCTCAGGACCGCTACTTTGTTGGCATCATAGACATTTTCACTGTTTATGGGCTGAAAAAAAGACTTGAGAATCTGTGGAAAAGGTTTCGCTTTCCAGGCAGGGCTTTCTCCACCGTCAGCCCCCCGGCCTATTCACAGAGGTTCTGCCAGTGGGTACAGAAACACACCCAGTGATATGAAGAGAAAGAGAAATCAACCAATAATTTATGTGTTAAGCCTAGCCTATTTATTAATATGCATTTTGACGGTGATATTTTCTGTGTATTTATGCATGCCTATTTAGCTCAACCAGAAGGGTCATCATCCTATCCAAACATCATCATTCTTTTATATATACATTTGCTTGAGTATTATGAATTATTTTAAGTTGAACTTGATTAAAGATGCTGTTTACATTAGAGCTACGTGTATATTGAAAAAGCTGTGTCAGTAGTTTGCAGACAAGCAGAGTCATTCTCGCAGGCTATAACCGGCATACAAATGAATCTACTGCAATTAGAAATCTGTTCTTTATTATAATGTACATTCATTTGCATTTGCTCATGAATAAAACAAATATAAGCAAGTAAAAGTAAAGTTACTTTTATGATTTGATTTTGCAAGAAACTAGTTATTTTTGAGAGCAGTAACTAATTACAGTAGTTACTACTACTAACTAGCAAACTAGTAACTTGCCCAACTTGCAAGTAAGTAGGTAGCCTTGCCAGGCCATGATGTCATGAGGCCCAGCTGAACCATTGAGGTCCGGGAATCGAACCCCAACCTCCCAGTCTCAGGGTGGACACTCTTAACCACAAGGCCACTGAGCTGTAACAACTAACTAAGTTGCAAGGCTCAGTTTAAAGTCACACACCTGTGACTGGCAGGTTGCTCATAATAAAAGTGATTACGAACAGCATCTTGGTGGCATTTTTGGGCGAATGCTACCCACAAGTTTTGCTCATTCCAAGATTGTTATACCTTGTTGTATAATTATAAATTATGATTTAGACAATACCAACTGGTTGTATATTAATGTTAAGATAAAGGGTTGAAATATTCAACCAAAGTTTAGTTTTATAAACTTCCGGGTACAGGCCTTTGTCACCAGTATTAACCAATAGAAATGATGACGTATGTAAAAGAGCCGCCATTGGACTGGCCCCATGAAGGGAACGGAGTTGACTGTGTTTACTCTATGGATCTGGTACACACAAAGCTTGGCATAGGAGGGGCTAAAAACGGGTGCCTGCCCCCTCCAGCATGACCTTGTGACCCTGACACCACGTGTTACATATAGGCCTATGATAAGACCTATAATTGCCTTTGAAATAACATTGATAGAGCCCAGTGCCAGCCTTTAGGAACGCCAGGAATGCCAATCACCTTGGTTCTAATTACATTCCTACTGTGACTGTCACCACCATGTTGAAACGAAGAGTCCGTTCTCATTAACTCACCCACCCACTTGTCACTGGCTTGCACATCAGGAAACCCCGCAAACATGTTTCCAACGGTCGTCGTCGTGGGTTTATTGGTTTATTTTGAACGCGTGTCCTCGTCTTATTCCCAAAAGAAAACGGGTTGCTTCAAAGTCAACAGCTGCAAATGCATCATGAAGGATGGCTCGGGGGTGATCAACCTGAAGGCAATGGGCGACCCAGAAGGCTTCCTGGGGCGTTGGAAGCCTGTGACAACAGACTTCACACCACCCAACGAGGAGATCCTCTTCTCCTTCAGCCCTTGCCTGGCCTTCTCTGAGCCGGACGACCTTGTGGAACCGGATTGTAGTGATGTTGCTGCTTGCCTCATTATCAGGTGCGTTAGCCTGTACTTACTATCTACGTTGTACATTAGATCACATAAGATCACATAGATTACAAGTGGCATACTATAAGCTTTGAGTGATTGATTGATTGTTTGCCTACTGGGTACTTTTGTGAAGGGGAACCTGAGGAACTGCGCCCTTGAAGTGGGCCCTGCAGGATTTTGTACTTTTTCTGTTATTGCTGTCTTTTCATGTTTTGTGTAATTTTAATTTCTCTCTTGTTTGATGTTGGGGACTGCAGATTGAAATTAGCAACTCTGCTAAATCCGGTGTATTTACATTGCACTTTGTTTTTGTAATGGTCATTAATATGCATTGTCCCGACCAAATAAACCAATGTTGCCCCATAACAATTTTCAAGCCACACACAGGAAAATGGTTCTTGGGTGAGTGAATGACCTCGGTTCAGTAGTAGTTGGTGCTGCATTGGGGGTTGATTGGACTGATTAGTGTGTCCAGTTATTCTCAAGGACAGGCCCTAATCTCAGTTCTCTGGAAAAAACAAACAAACAACCAAGGTATGACACTGTCTCCATCTGCTGGCCATTCTACATACTGTAGCTTATTCATTTCTTTCTTTGTAACAGGTACAGGGTCAAAGTCAACAGATACATTAGCCGCTACCTGAACTATGGAAGGCACGAGGGGAATGAGTTTCACTACAACGACAGTACAAAGACGTTGTCCGTCTCGTATTTTGGTAAGCTACAAACAAGCTACAAGTGCTTCCTCATTTCAGTGGTAGATCATTAGTGATTCCATTTGGCCCAACTGTGGCCAGTGTGCATATTGCATTATTTCTGTGTCATTTAGCCCCTTCTGACAATTTGCAGCAGCCACTTGACTCACTCCATTGTAGTATGTACAATGGAGTGAGCACAGCTGCTCCAACAGAAATCATACAACTTTACCTTTGCCCAACAGCAGGCCTTGTTATGACTATAGTCTTCTCTCTCAGCCTTAACTCACGATGACCAGCCACGGACCACGGTGCACTATCACTGCAGCCCAAATACATCCGTGTCCTTCATTAAAGCATTGAGCCTGAAGACAGACGTGCCCCTGGAAGTGTGGGTAGAGAGCCCCTGTGCCTGCGCAAACGCCTGTGCCATGGGTGACCTGGGCCCCGGCACCATCTTCCTCATCCTGCTTTCCCTCAGTGCTGCTGCCTACTTCATCCTTGGTAAATAAATAAATAATCATTTTTGCACATGTAAAATTGAAGACATCAGGGAAAAATCAGACACTTTTCTACTGTTTGTGAGGCCCCTCATTGTACCCTGGTTAACTTTCGGCCGACTCTATAAAACAGAGGTTCGGGGACCACCAGTGGTCCTTGAGAGGGTTCCAGGTGGTCCTCAGGCTCTCAAAGAATTACATCTGGTTAACCAAATTTCCAACATTTAATGATGGAAATTTGGTTAACCAGATGTAATTCTTTGAGAGCATGAAAACGAAACAAATGAACCCTTGCGTGTCCATTTGGTTTCATTTTACACTCTCAAGAGTAATAATATTCACCATCTGAATTAGCCCAAGTCTGCACAACTAGAGAATGTAGATGATTGATGGTCATTTTCATCTGTATGTTTTGACTGTTTTGTTTCCCAAATCCAACCTGGAATTGTGGACAAAAGCTAAATAAATCTTTAGTTTTAGTGTCTGTGGGGCTAAAATCTCATCAAATGGTGGTCCGTGGTGGCTCAAATTATTAATAAATAGTGGGCCCGCCGCTGGTATCACAAAAGGTTGAAAACCACTACTATAAAATAAAAAGGAAGAATGACTAGCGCAAGATTATGTACTGTATACAACCTTCCACTCTCTGCTTGGCAGGCACCTGCGCTCTGAGGCCCTTCCGGAGCAGCAGCGGGGTGCAGATGGCCCCAGAGGAGAGCGTGTGGTGCATGCTCTGTTATCTCTTTACCGAGAGAAAGGCAGGGAGGAGGAGGAAGCGCCACTGCTCCAGAGACGACACACTTTGAGACGTGGTGGTAGTGAAAGCACGGCATCATGAATTAGGTCTCAGAGAAACTGGGGCAGGTATGTATCAGGTTTCCGGACGGTGTGGTTTATAGGGATATACAAGCTTGGACTATCGGGTCGAGTCAACTCAACACAATATTTATTTAATCTCTAAAACCAGAATTCTGAAAAACACACAACCGCAAGACGGATTTAAACATATATTATTGTTCGGCTTCATAAAAGGAAAAGGTGGAAGACACCTTTGAATGTTGTTACAAAGAAAACTAACAAATGCCTGGCTGGCTATTACCATTACCATCTCTATTTCTGATTTCAAACTATAGAAAGTCTGGTTGAATGCTGAACTGTTGCCTGTGTTCTCCAGTCAATCTACATAATTATATTACATGGAAATATAAGAACTACTAACTAGTAAAAATAAATAAATAAAATAAAAACATGATCCATCAAAGTGACAGTATTACTCCTTTATTGTTCAGAAGACATTTTTGGAGATTTGCAAAAAATATATTTCAGAGCAACCTAAGTGATCATTGTACAGAAAGAGCAAGTCATTTTAGCCCCTTTCTTTCATTAAGCAAACTTTGTTAGAATAGAATTATTTATTAGACTTATTAATATAGAAAATGTTAATTTCTGTGCAGAATGTAGGGTTGTGTGCATAGCTTAAAACCCCCTTAAAACCAAAAAAGAAAAGAAAAAGAGAAAACCTAATACACATAAATAATGTTTTAAAAGTTATTAAGAGGTCGATGAACACCACCAGACCTCCAAATATATCAGTGGTTTATCCAAGTGATAGATTGAAAAGAACTAACCCAACTCCATGTGATTAATAAGAGGAACATTTCACAAAATACAAGAGCGTACGTAGTGTAGTCAACAAGTGATAATCGTTCCACAATGTGCTGCATCTTATACCACAGAAGTTCAGAGAACTGCATAGAGACAAATGTGTGTAGACAATGTGAGCTTTCAGTCTCTTGTGTGTGCGCACACACACACACACACACACACACACACACACACACACACACACACACACACACACACACACACACACACACAGGTGGACAGACAGAAACATACAGACAGAAACATACACACGTTTAGACAGGTGCACACACACACACACACACACACACACACACACACACACACACACACACACACACACACACACACACACACACACACACACACACACACACACACACACACACACACACACACACACACACACACACACACACACACACACACCACACACACACACACACACACACACACACACACACACACTTTTAGACAGGTGGGGAATAACTACTTGTTGCAGCTTCTTGGCCAAATTCAAATTCGTTTTCCATCTTAAACAATTATGCCATATTTAATTTATACCTAAAATGTCTTTATGGGAAAACAAACAAACAAACAAAAAAAAGACAAATTGCCAATCTACTAGTAAGCTCAAAACATCGCTTATAATGACGTGCCCAAAATAGGGACATCAGGTTGGAAGTGGTTAATATAGTACTGAATGTTGAAGGATCCCTTACAAGTGAAAAAGCTGCTAGAGGGCTGGGATTGTTCCCAGTACATTCTAGTTCCACAGAACACCAACCCATTTCAAAACATTCTTGAAACGAGTGCAAGTATCAAAATAAGAGCTCCACACATGTTTTTCACTTGTGCACAGAAAACAAAAAATGCTTCAAGACAACATGAGATAACATAACTTAAGGTGGTGTACGTTTGTAATGTTCAGAGTCCAAATATCTTGATAGTAAAATTCAATATATTCCACTAACATAAAAAGTATACAAACCAGCCCGCTGGTTGACCTTTACACATTACAATCCTTCATGAGTTTTTTTTTAGGTTTGGAACCATTGAGCAGTGTAGAAACTTAAAATCAATATAAGATTCCTCCCTTTTCTGCCTCTTTGGTGTTTGTTGATGAAAAGATAGGTGTAAACAATAATAGTGGTCTGTCTAAAAAAACAACAACAAAAAACATCCTTGGGGTTCTGTAAAACACCAAAGAGCCAAGAATGATAGCCTGGCTTTAGCCAGACTGACAACGTGGACTCACACATGCTTCCTCTCCAGGAGGAGGCATCAGTGAATGCACGCTACGCCTTACCAAAGCCAGACTAGAGAACGATGCATACCAAAACAGCAGGTTAATGGTCCACAAGGTGGCGACAAGGAATATTAATTGTGACCAAAAAACAAACAAACCGAAAGAACATGTTCTCTCATCACCATGAACACTAGCACTAAATCACAGTCAATCTGGTGCATGAACATGAAGGTCATTCAAGAGAAACACACACACACACACACACACACACACACACACACACACACACACACACACACACACACACACACACACACACACACACACACACACACACACTAGAGGCACTATAAGTGGATAATGCTTGGTTCCCTAATCAACAGGGAATGGCATCAGTAATGAACAGAAGGTGCCGAAGGACCATTCAGGCACCAAACAGGGCAGCTTTCTCAAACTTGTCACAGACAATTTGAGAGCCACTAAAAAAACACAGTACGACAAAAACCCAGTGGTACTTAACTGCAGTTGCACTTCACTAGCCTATATAAGTGTTTGTTTTTTGCCGACTGCCGGATGAATGTAGTCTTAAGTGGAATAAAGCCCATTAAAGACAAAGATCCCAAAGCTGTCTTGTTACTACACCTTAGCAGACGCACACAGGAAAATTGCAATGAATGCAGTCGTTAAACATCTTCTGCAATGTGTGCAGATGCTCCGAATTACCATTGGACACACAAAGGTGAACAGACTAGTACATGTACTGTAGTACAACATATTTCACATAAAGTGCAACTGTGGAAAAGACAGCTTACAACAAGCGGTCAGGGTGGGAGAGAGTTCTGACCAGAGGAGCCAGGGGGAGCTAGCGGCATCTCCTCTTGTGGGCCACAGTCCAGCTGGGGCTCCAGGGAGAACCATGGAGACAGAAGACAAGACGGTCTGCAAGCAGTCTCAGCGAGCACTGCGGGGAGCGTGGCCTAATGGCTCTCTATCACCACAGGCTCATACACGCCAGCAGACACCCTGGAAGAACGAGGACAAAACAAAGACTTTAGAGTCCAAAAGCCCCAGATAACAAACCCCTGAGGCCTGGAAGTTTTAGCCAAAGGGAGGAGCTAGTAGTCTACTTAACAACCCATAGAGCGCCATAATCTTGGGCCAAAAACAGCCATAGCCGTCATCACAAATGTGCTTAGTCAGCACATTTGAACAAGTGGCTATGGCTGTTTTCTGCCCAGAGAATGTTTTTTTTTTCAGCATCACGACACCCCCTAGTTGAACATGACACATTATGCCAATAATAAAAAATGCTTAATGAGCGCAACTAGTGCACAAAATCTTTTTTAATTGAAAGGTATGCACAGTAGTGCACAGTGCGCACAGACAGAATAAAAGCAGATCCACACGCACGCACGCACACACACACACACACACACACACACACACACACACACACACACACACACACACACACACACACACACACACACACACACACACACACACACACACACACACACACACACACACACACACACACACACACACACACACACACACACACATACACACACACACACACACACACACACACACACACACACACACAATTACAGAGATGATCACCTGTTTCCAAGTGTGATGCCACTGAGTGCAGTAGTTCCGTCTCGGCTAACAAACAGACGGAGGTTGCTGTCTGTAAACAAGTGAAAGACACATTTAGTTTAGAAAACACTTAACATATCTACTAAAACATGATCATCTCTGAAGGCTCTACTTGGTCTCTTTCTACTCTCTATCCTGTCTACCTTTTCTGACCTTTCCTAATGCTGTCAGCAAAGAGGAGACACTAAAGGCAGGAGTCTAGTCGCAAAGCAATTAATTAAAGGTGCTTTGAAGTAGACGGAGTTGACATAGAAGTAATATTACATCATTTAACAAATTGAATTTGGATAAATTTGAGGACAATACATTATTGTCAAAGTTTACACAAGTACCAGTAACTCCACCTGTACATATTCAACATTAATCATTGTCAAAGTTTACATAGGTAACTTCACCTGTATGAACACTATATTTGTCTATAGTGCTCAATGTGTATGTTATGTGAGCTCATGTACCTTCAGTGTTGTTGATGTCTGAAAAGTTTTGGCTCTGAACAATCTTCTCCACAATGTCAACAGCGTCCATGCGAGTGTCATCCACACAAGAGGGCTGACTCTCCACTGAATCCTGCTTCCTCCTAAAACACAAGGATTTAAACAGAGAAATTCAACTAAACTCCGTTTCTAAATTTCATTATACATATAGTCATCATTCTAATCTCTGTGGTGTCACCAACAGCTGGTGTGATTTACATTGTATATTCTGAAATCAAATGAACACACAAACAAATAAAAAATAACGAATGAACGAATGGATGAACGAATAAATAAATAAGAATAAAGAATGGTCAAATACAGCAATGGGTCTATTCAACTAAATTGTTCAGGGGGCCAATGGGCCTGACTTCCACAGTGTCTCCCCCTGCTATAAATGTGTGCACACACACACACAACCACATTTCCATTTATTTAACTACTAGCTTACATAGCAAAAAAGTAGTACACTTGCTTAATTAATATGAAAACTGCATGATGTGCACCTGGCCTTTCTAACATGCATCATACTTGAATCAAGTCAAAATACACATAGTGCAGCCTGTGAAAAAAGGGGACAGGACTGGCCTACATACAGGCAGAAGAAGCAAATCATAGTGGAGCGAAAAGGGAAAATAAATATATACCTCCTGCAGCCAGCATGCATTCTTTTATCATCTCCGCATCTCTGAATGTTGTTTGCAAGTTCGGGGAACCCCCAGAAACCACCTTATGCAGTTGCACCACTTCACTTCACACGGGTGTGAATTTTCACCCTACTTGTCAAGAATCCATGCAACACGACAGATTCTGCAGTTGCTCTCTCCTTCTCCTTCTGTGCAAGCCTGGGTCGCATAGTAAAACACACCACAATAGTGGAAGCGATCCGGACGAACTGTGATGTTTGTTGTCATTTGATTTCACGTGCAGAAAGGAGACTTTCGATTCTGCAGCTTTTTTCTTTAGTCGGTGGGGTGCATACAGTGCCATATAGTAGAAGAGTTGAGGAGTCAGAAAACAGCGCTTGTGCAGCTGTTCATGCAGCATGAAAGTTGGAAATGCATTGTTTTCGACGAGGGAGATGCAAATAATAGGCTGCTTTAAGCTTGTGTGCAACATGTGAACTGTTTAGTTCACATGTATTATACGTTGTACATGTATCAACTAAAGTCTCTGTAATGTTTATGTTGTACTACAAAACTATAATAAAGGGATTTGAGATTGTTAAAGCAGAGGCTGCTGCCTACTTCCGGTTCACGTCTTACAGATGGTTGTCCCGATAATCAGTAGAAGTCCATGTAGAGTAGCCGCCATTAGACCTTTCTATGGAAGCGAACAGAGATGTGCTGGACATGTTGGATATTGGGATATTATTGAGTGATGATGATGCGAACGTCTGTGTTTGTTTTTTTCTCCTTTCTTTTCTTTTCTTTGGCAATCTTCCGCAGGCTGGACCAACATGCTTGGCACGCCGTCAGTTGAATAGGCCTGACCTACAAAGTTACCTACCAACTATGAGTAACCACAATAAAATCTATCAGCATTTGGATTGGTAGCGCTAGTCATCAGTATCATTTAATGTTGACATTGGTTATATCAACATCTGACCCAGTGCACAGAATAGCACTAAAGATTAAGAACTATACAACAGAATTATACAACAGCTAGGTCCAACCAAGCAACCCTAAGAGAACCTGACAGGAATCCTAGCCATTCTCAAATGAAAACATTTTGGGTACAGCTGCCTTAAACACAAACGCGCTACCAAAGTAGGATGGCTAATGGCAGGAGGTTGCATTGTTGTTTTGTCTTTATTTCTATCAAATACCTGAGATTGAGCCAGCAATGAAGTTTTATTTCTCCAAGTGTGGAAAAGACCCACAAGTGGGTCCAAACCCAGTGGTTAGGAACCAGTGTTGTAAAGCATTGATATTGGCACAATGTGAGACACGAATGAAAGCTCCGCTGGGGGCCTTATGTTTACCTGGACAGTCTGTTGGGGGGTAAGACAGGCCGCGGGGGACGCGGAGGCCTTTCTGGACGAGGGGTGTCCTTCTCAGCCTCCGCGGGGCTCTCTGCCATCACAGTCTGGCTCCCAGAAGCACTGCTTCCTGTGGAGGTGTTCCTGCGATGTGTGAGGTCCGAAAGACTGGAAGAACAGGAGTGCTCCGTGCTGTAGCCTAGAATTATATAAAAAATAACAAAAAACAAAACAAAACGTGACTTTAGCTTTAGAATAATCTGAATGACTTCAGCCAAATAATGTAAGTGGATTGTATATTTATAGAGCGAGCCATAGAAGGCAAAATATAAATGACAGGTCATTTCTGCCCTTATCGTTAGTGACAGTCGAGAGAGACTGAGGGAGTAGAGGAGTGATATGCAGTAAGCGGTTTTGCCGGCAGGGGAATCGAACCAGGGAGTCACAATAAGGCATCAGGGCCTACAGTAAGTGGTGGTACCACTACCTACTCTTCTATCGATGGTCCCTCATGCAAAGACAATGTGGAAAAATATAAATATTGTTGCGTAACCTACTGTAGTAGCAGCACTGTGCTTCAAATGGGCAAATAGGGTATTTCAGTAATACCCTAACAACAGCAGGAGAAAACTCCAGTATTTGGCTGAGCATTATATACAGATGTGAGGGCCCTAACAGAAAGTGATAGTAAGTGAAACTGCCTGAAGTGGTACACACACGCACACGCACACGCACACACACACACACACAATCAACAGAGTGATTTTTGCAAGATCATGCATGAGTCTCTGTTATGTGTTTATAACTGGGGCATATGTCAAGAAAAAAAATAGGACAGCTGGATCATGTCACGGGACGGTTTTTACGAGTGGCCATAGGGAATAAACAAATAAATAAATATTTGTAGCTTAACACACAGTAGAAAGGTTTAAAAGGGGCACAGGGGTTTCAGGTGACATATAACACTATTCTATAACGTTTATATGATTGTCAAAGTCCAAGATGTGTTGTTGGGCAGCAATTGTTACTGCAGCTGAAGCTATTTAATGTTTCCACAATACATAACAACACATTATTTTTCAACTTTGCCGTCTCCTTTTAATGTTTTAATTAAGTAATTAATACCAATACCAGCAAGCACGATTCAGAAACTTTCAGAAACTTCATTTGGAAAATATTGCAAACGCAGCAGGCCTTTACTAGGAAAGCCAGGCCATACATTTCTGTCTGTCTCTGTGTATGTCAAACACTCCATTATTTGAGTATGACTGACTAGATCTCCACAAGCGTGCATGACTCCATATTTGGGCCTTCCAGACAACAGGCTAAGGGTTAAGGTTAGGTTTTGACAGTTTTTGTGAAGTAACACTAAGGGTTAAGGTTAGGTTTTGACAGTTTTGAGGGTTAGGGTTAGGTTACAACCCTAACCCTCGTGAGGTTACTTACAAGTAACTATACTCATAGTGGTTTATACTCGGAGTGGTTTCTACCTGATATTCTGCTGTGCTGGCTGGCGTAGCTGGAGTTACGAGAGTGGCCCGATTGGAAGACATCTCCTGGACTACACGGGTTCACCTCAGATTCTTCTGGAAGACCTGATGGCCAAAAAGACATTTGATGATCACACAGCTTTAGCACCATATTTTTCATAAACTTCCGTAAAATGTCTTGTGCTAAACGGGACGGTTTGCAAAGCCATACCTGAGCTGATGATGGAGGGTCTGGGCTTTGCACCCTTACCCAGGGAGACCCCTCCAGCAGGGCCCGGCTCTGCTGTCCCCTCCCCCTTACAGTCCGGCTGCAGGGTGTGGTCTTTGCCAGGGAATGAGATGAACTTGGCCGTGCTGGGGGGTCTGCAAAAAGCACAAGAAATGCATCAATATTATGGGACGTCTATCCTATACACATTGAGCCACACATTTTTCATGTAATACTGTTTTTTTTTAACTCAATTACCAAAAACAGATATATAACCTTACATTTTCCAAAAACATTCAGCTGATTCCAAACCTTTTACACGCCTGGAAATTGAATGAAAGAAAATATTGCAAGGAATTCCATGGGAACCCTGTTAATTTAAGGGAAAGGGAATGCACAACCCAACAACTCACGTTTTAAAACACGGATCTCCAGACAGGAGGGTCATCCCGATGATCACCTTCAAGAATCGTAAAGCACAAATTAGACTGTAGTCAAGAAGACATGCATGCTTCTTACATTCAGTTCTAAAATATTAAGCGATTTGACACAGTGTATGCTTGTAAGACTTGTTATTTCCACATAAATGTTTATTTTAAACAAATGTTTATTTTAAACAAACACATGCCCGTCATTACATGATCAGAATGGGGTGCTGCAAATTAGGTTAGGATAGGATAGTATGGTAGGAAATGGTTAAAAGAATTCAAAAAAGATTTGTTAGATTGGCTACCTATTCAGATCAACTCGAACCGTCTGCTCCTCTCTTCAAGAAACTTAACATTATGTCTGTCTCCCAGGTAAATTCCCTTCAGATATGTATATTTGTATACAAATGCATCTACGAATATCATAACATTCCTAAGGGCTTCAAATGTTTTTTTTCTTCCAATTCCCATATTCATTCTTATGCTACTCGGCAATCAAAAGACTTGCATATACCTTATAGCCGCACTTCGCTTAGACAGTTTTCAATAAGATATAGAGGGTCTATCCTCTGGAACACTGTTGATCCTAGGCTTAAAGCATCTCCATCTCTGCAAACTTTTAAAGCAGCCTACAAAAAATGCTCTTGCAATAAAATAATTATTAGTTATTGTTCTGCTCATAGTATGGTCTGTTAACAGGCCAATTATCCCTACAATGATATACTGTGTTTATACTTGACTGTTTACTTGTATTTTACTGTTGGATGCATTTCTGAAATTTATTTTGATATATGAAAATGCATTCTTAAATTTGTTTCTTTTTAGGGGAAGTTCTTGAAAAGCCTCTCGGCTTCCAACTTCTCCTGCACATTATTTTCAAATTTTGTATCTTGTTTTATCTTTTTATCATGTGCCAATAAATAAACTTCTAAACTTCAAACTTCAAAGAATGGTCCTCAGAATTCATCAACAATCACAAACAGGTGACATTTCAATAACAACTATATGAAAAAAAAAAAAAAAACTTCATCAGACGCTCTTAATCCAGATAGACAATAAGCAAGGCCAACACCCTCTTTCTCAATAACAATGACATTATAGGACGCCAAGGACCTGCTATTTAAATTACATGTTTCCATTTCCTAAGCATGCAAGGTCATTGAGGCCAGGGCAACTGCTACAAGCCAAGGCTGTTAAGTTAATCTTTAACGCATTGAACTTTATAGAGAACTTGACCTATATAAAAAAGCTGCTGTCAAAACATGTTCATACTAGTGTATAATAACAATCAAGACATCTTCATTGTTCAACAGTGCTATCAGTTGTTCTCACGAACTTCGCTCTTTACTTTCTGTTGAGGCAGAGTTACAAAACTAGAGGCCGTACTGGTAACCTGTCATAGGAACAGAGCATTGTACTGGTAACCTATTAGGAACAGAACATTGTACTGGTAACCTGCCACAGAAACAGAGCCTTGCACTAATAGTAACCGGCCTCAGTCAGAAACGGTGTCTTGTACTGGTATACTGCCATAGAAGTAGAGCTTTGTACTGGTAACATGCCACAGAAATAGAGCCTTGTACTAACTAGTCCTATACCCGTTGTGTAATATATGATCTGGATGTATAGGCCTAGATGACATTGATTGGGACTTGTTGATGTTGGAAAGCTGGATAGAACTTTATGTTATAAACACTATTTAGTCAGGAGGATTGTAGCCTCGGAGGACCACCATTTGATGTTGAATTTAATCTGTCAGACCCACAATCAAGGATTTTCAGATTTTGTCCACAATTTAGGAGAGATAAACTGGCAAAATGTTGGTCAAAATAAAAATTATTCTACATTTTATAATTGTTGAAAATGAAGTCACTCAGATGTTGACTCTTGAGAGTGTAAAATAAAAACCTAATGGACCCCATAAGGGTCCATTTGGTTTCATTTGAACTATTTGAAGAGTTACAAATGTATAAGGGTCCATTTGGTTATCAACTGACCATTTAGCATTTAGCTGTATGTGGACCACCTGGAATCGTGTCAGGGTGTCCCTGGACCACCTGTTGAAAGCTCTCTGCTGAATGGAATTGCAATAAACCGTGAAGGCCATTACATTGAATATGAATATTAATTGTAAGGTGTGTTCCAGCACGCCTGCCGTGTTCCTGTGGGTTTGCAAGTTTGGGGGACCCCCCAGAGACCAAGTTGTAGACGACCCGGACCGTCGCACGTACACAGACGCACACGCGTAAATGTGGCGTTTGAATAATAACTTTGGAGAGGACTGGATGCTGTGGGCTGCCGCGCGTTAATATCCAGACGTTGCAGTGTAGTGGTAGTAGAAAGAAGTTGTATGCGACCCGGACCGTAGTAGCGTGTATGTCACCGCGTCGTGGCGAGAGTATTGCCTGTGTTGGTCAGTCGCCTAGCAGGCGGAACAGCGGCAACACCGCGCCGTGGCGAGAGAACGTTGCCTGTGTGGATCAGTCGGCAGTCGCCTGGAAGGCGAAACAGCGAGAGCAGAGAACACTGTACCCAGCGCCAATGGCTGTACCCGCAAGAGGGGAGGTGATACGGAAAACTGTGACCACAATAAATGTGTCTCCGTGACACGTGATGTTTTTTTTTATCTGTATCCGGTGACACGTCATGTGCGCGAAGATTCTTTTTTGACACAAATGTATTAAAATTAAAATGATGGGCATAATGTTTGGTGCTTATGAGCCGCGCATATTGGTGCTGGATGTCAGGGCTGTGTAACTCGATGTTCAGTGAGGCTGCCCGTGCGCCGTGGCGTTACGCAAATGGAGACAAATGACACAGTACAGTTGCACAGGAAGTGTACAGACAGACACGCTTGCTTGAATTATATAGAGTAATAGTAAACTGCCAGTCAGAAACAGAGGCTTGTACTGGTAACCTGCCACAGAAATAGAGCCTTGTGCTGGTAGTTATCTGCCACAGTCAGAAACAGAGCCTTGTACTGGTAAACTGCCACAGAAACAGAGCCTTGTGTTGGTAACCTGCCACAGAAAGAGTCTTGTACTGGTAGCAACCTGCCAGTCATAAATAGAGGCTTGTGGTGGTAGTAACCTGCCACAGAAACAGGGCCTTGTACTGGTCACCTGCCACAGAAACAGAGCCTTGTACTGGTAACCTGCCACAGAAACAGAGCAGCAGCCTTGTACTGGTAACCTTCCACAGAAACAGTCTTGTATTGGTAGTAACCTGCCACAGTCATAAATAGAGGCTTGCGCTGGTAGTAACCTGTCACAGAAACAGAGCCTTGCCTTCAGTATGGAGTTGTCCTGCCGTGTGTTCTTTGTGTCATAGCCTTCCAGCAGACAGCAGCGCACAGTGGAGCCAGAGCCAGCAAACTCCGCCATGTTGAGGTCAGTGAAGCCCAACTGTGGGAAAAGAAAAGAGAACTTTGCGGTAAACCAGTGGTTCTCAAAAAAGTTCACATTAGGCTTACAATGTGTTACATTGCTATTGTTGACTTTTTTGACATATAAGCCTATTTGTATACAGGTATATTTAAAATATCGATCTACAAAATAGGGACGGCAGGTTAAACTGGTTAAACATACAGGATGTTTGAGAATATATTATTTGCCTCTATAGTAGGAAATGGGTGTGCACAAACTAAAGAAAGTACTGATACAGTAAGTAACTGTGACTTAAATATATGAAGTTATATGAAACGTTATATGAAGTATATTGAATAAAAATATTAAATTTTTATTCCATTTATTCAATTTTTATTCCATTTTTATTTTGTAGTCATCATAAAATCCCATTTTGTCTCATTACAACTTAGCACCACTTGCAAACCAAGTGCTGCTGTAAAATAACCCATTTTCAAGCGGAAATGAATGGTGATCTGTTATTTCTGTAGTACAATGAAGTACTGGATAAATTAGGCTTAACAGAATCATTCTAGACCTGCTAATGCAGGGGTTTCAAAGCCTTCTTTTGGCAGGTGTCCTTGGGACATTTCTGTCGGGCCCTGTCATTTAATGTACAAGAAAATTACATATCTGTTCTCATCCTAGACTAGACTTCTGGTGTTTACTGTATGAAACAAGCCCCAAAAGCAATGTTTCGTTCCTCTTCGGGGATGGAAATAAGTTGACGTCCAAATGAGTAGTAGTAACAGGGAGACAGATGGCTTCTGTAGTGGGCTCCAAGAAGTTGCTGGCATTTTCGTTCCATTTGTTGTTCATATTTCAAAAGATTGCTAGATATCATTACAAGAATGTGCTTTGTGCAAATACAGTATAAAGGGTTTATTATCTTTCTTTCTACATTCACATAAGTGGTGGGAAGGAAGTGCACAAAAGCAAAATGAATACTTAAAATTTGGATATCTGTATAGGAAGGAAACAGGATGGTAATAACGCTATTAAGATATGCCCAACTTGAGCAATGAAAAGAATAAAAGAACCATTCGCTGCATTGTAATAAAACATTTTGTCGAATAATTGTGTGTACGGTGATTCACAGTTCAGAAACTGATCTGTCATTGACAAAGCGATAAACAAACGGTAAGTCCCTGAAGTGCAGTTATGAGAAGCCACTCCAAGGAAGAGAAATGTTTGTCCCTATGTCTGCCTGTCCATTTAGACTACAAAAGCGGCACTGTTGAACGCCACACTGTGCACAGATGCATGATGGAAAGCTGAAGTTTTTTATGTGATTTCAGATAACAGTACAGTACAATACATATAACAATGAAAATATAGTTGCACCACTCGGTGCACATGCGATTTCTTTCCTACTAATTGCACAACAGAAGATTGCCCTCATTCTCCCCAGGTTTCCTTCTCTTAAAACTACAGTGTAGAGAGGTGTGTGTACTTAAGGAAGCCGACTTTCCAAGGAGGAAAGCAGCGGTATATATTTAGCTGAAGGATATCTAAATCCAGAATGAGTGAAGAGAGGAAACGGTTCCTGCTTGGAGCAACAGCCTAAGTAAGTCAGATCAACAAAGCGTCATTTGCGCAAGATCGCAATCGCCTCTCGATCCATCACACGGTGAGATCGGACAAACACACTCACACTTTCTTGGAATTCATCTGCAGGATGTTTTGCAGATTCCCCCAAAACGATCAATGTATGTTGGAGGTGGCAAAGTTCAAGTTTAAATGGATGGCAACATGAGTATGTATTTTCCACACCGTGGTGGGAAAACCCCCCGCTAATATTTAGATGGTATGACATTATTGTTAACAAGGTATGTTAACAGGACTTAAAGAGGGGGTGCCGTGATTTTTGTATTTTTTCCAATTTTGTACATGTTTAAGAGGTGACAGTATGTAAATAGACCCCTTGGTGTGTTCTTTATGTGGAATGATGTCTTCCCTTTCTATTTAGGGTTTCTTCCTGGGGGCTAAACCTTCAACATAGTGACATCATGTGCTCAGCCCCTCCCCTAACTCCTCCCCCTTTATCATGCAACTACAGCCGTGGGTGTGGCTTCAGTTCAGCTGGAACTGCACCCAGCACCACCCACCAGGCAAACCAGGCATACTTAATGAACTGGTAGGGTGGAATCATAAAAATGACAGTTTAACAAACACTGTACACTTTTGGGGAGAAAATCTTACTTTTCATATAACATTAATACCTGATGAGCATATTTTAGGGTAGAAAAAAAATATGGCACTCCATCTTTAAGTACATCCTTGATGGTTTCTATCCGTTTATGAACGTGCAGCCTTGAGCTTCCTTTGCAGGAGGAGAAACAAGCTCTTACCTTTGTATACGTTTTCCCTCCTTTGAGTTCCTGCAGGGAAAAAAAAACAGGAAAAGAGATGATGAGACTGGAGTGCTGTGACTGATCCACCCTCCAATTATATAGGCTTCGAATTACAGGGGTCAAATTACAGGTCTGTGACCACGCTCAACGCTCATGGTCCCTGTATAGCTGTGTGGGTCAAGTACAGTATATCACCAACACTGCAGTACTCTCAGGGTTCCATTCACACTGTGGAAACTCATACTAATGCAGTACTGTAAGGCTTTGTTTTACCAAACAGTGGGCCATACCCATTTGTGGGTCACAGACCAATATCTATGAAGGGTTGTGAGTAAAACAAATAAAAATCTTTCACATATTTTAAATGATTTGTTTTATGTACATATTTTGATTTGTATGCTTAAAAAACAACAACAATAATTTCCATAAATGCTTGCAGATCTACTATTCTCAAAAGTTTGGGGTTTTGGGCAAACATCTAATCTGTCAGTGTGGGAATCACTGCATGTAAGTCACTAAAATGCTTGACTTGACATGAATCCTCAGTTTCAATCTTCTGGGAATGTACTTCTCATACATTTTGTAGATTATCCAGACCTGCATAGCAACTAGTAATAATACTATAGCTGTGTGAGTTTTTGACGGAAAAAATGCAGACAAGATAGTACATGCAGGAAACGATGGAATGTGGCGTTTTACAGACACATAAATCCAGCTCTCTTCCCAGCAGTCTGCAGCCATACTAACCTTGCTTATAGGGAAAGTTGACTTCATTAACTTGGATTTTATTGAGTCCATACTGTAGTTGTTAAGACTTGTTTAACACTACCTCTTTAAAACCCACAAGAGCCCATGCTGGTCTTGGACACAATTCTATCAGAACTAAGGCTGGGTGGTTCAAAATACAATGTTTCTGCCTAAACGTCTTCTTCTTATATTCTGAAAGACAAAATTGTTCAGCTAACTGATGTACAACAATATGCTGTGAGCTTGTAGATCGGCTATTTGAAATGTTCAGCTCGTTTTTGCTTTTTTGTTTCTGCTTTTTTGTAAAAAATGAAAAGATGTCTAGGCACTGATGGAAATAGGGCCCTAAAAAGCCTGACAGCAGGCCACTGCAACCTAGATGAGCAACATTAAGTTGGATATTGGTTCTAAATAGGCCGGGGCTTTGAAGATACACAGTACTTTCCTTTTTGTACTTAGCTGCTACTGCTGTGTGATTTTCACTCAAATGTGAAATGATTTTCTTCCACTAAAATCAGAATTCTCACACGATTGTATTTTTTTCCCCTGTGAAAACATATCGTCTTTAGTTTGTAGTAGTTGCTTTGCTGAAACAAAAAACTACATCCATAATGTGGCACCTGTAGCCAACTGTGGTTTTAAAAAGACACTATCAAAGTGCTTGACTTGAACCTCTCATTTAGGCCTGAAGCCCAATTCTAGGCCTGGCTCTGTTCATAATGTACCTACACCAGCACATCTTCTGACTGTATGTATGACTGTATGTATGTACCGGTATGTTTAACATACCGGTAGGGGTATGTCGTACCATGATTTACTTATTTATTTTTGGCTAATTGTGCAGCAACATTCCCAGTTCTGTCGCAATCGTTTTTCAATGAAGTAAAAACGCTGAGTGGAAGGGATTGGTGAGAAATGGGAAACGATTTTGAAGGTCTCTCTCTCACCTTCCTGACAGACCCCCTGCACTGCAGGCAGGCAGGCAGGCAGGCAGACAGACAGACAGACAGGAGTCCAGGACATTCTGACTCACCTTCCGGACAGATACCCTGCAGACAGAGGGGTCCAGGACCCCCGTGTGAGGGTTGGCGCTCATCTTGCACACAAAGGTGAAGCGTTTCCTCCAGCGGACACAGTTCTCCTGAACCTCCTCTCTGTGGGTGGAAAGAGAAGAGAAACAAAAGAAGTTAAGAATGATCACGATCACAATCCAGCTTGGTTAGACGCACATTTTATACATTAACAAATCAACATGAAAAAGGCCTAACCAGCTTCTATTAGAGATATACTGGTATCGGTACTTGGTCCCGACACCATGCTCAAGTATTCAGTATTCGGAAATGGGACATATTTAAAATGTATTCTTTGTCTTTTCTGTCTTTATTGATAGAAGATTATTTGTTCTAGCTCAACAAACATTAAAATAGTAAAAATAATAATAATAAAAAAATATATATGATTTGTATTGTGACATTTAATGCCTCATGCACCCTTTCCATTTCATACTCCTTTTATGCTTTCTTGAGACTAATTTCAGAATTCCACTTGGCTCTATATATACTGTACGTGTACATAACGCCGATAATAGCCATGGAATATGACTGCTAGCTACTAAATCCACATGTTAAATGGCAGTGGCCAACTACTGTACATGCAACATGGAGGTAAGTCAATTTCATCTTTTTTACTTGACTATTGTACTATTCTTAATCATTTCAAGAACTTGAAGAAAACAGATTTCTCTTGACAACATGTTATGTCTTTACTGGGTCATAGTCCCATCATCAATTTGTCCCAGGCTGTCCCAGAGTGCTGACTGACTCAGTTCATGGATGGAATTCAGGCGGAACATTTCTATGATGAGCATTTAATTCAGAAAAACATCAACATGTCTGATTAGATACTGTCTGCTACATAGATTTGTCAACAGCAGGATGGGATTTTGTAGGGATTCAACTGACTGTTCCCTGTGACAGTCTCTCTAAAATAAATCAATGGTTCACAAACTTTTTGGCTTAAAGGACCACTTCACAACTCTGCATTCAACCTATCCTATATATACCTATATAATTGATCACAATTTTCTAGTTTATACTCGGTCTGTGGCTTATAGGAAGGCTGTGGGCAATTCATTCATACTGTATGTATCTAAAAAATGAACATAGCTGTATGTTGGCCACTCCACTCACACAAGAACATGACATGCAACTGCGCCATGAGGTTTTTTTTTTTTCTTCTTCTTGGACAACCAAGAGAGGACATTTGGCAAATGCTACAATGCGTCAAACTGACAATGCATTACAAGTCACAATGTTGTGAGCTTGTAGAATTGTCTATTTTAAGCAAGGACATTTAATTGTAGAAAAAAAATGAGGAGGCATAGTAGAGGACTCTCTACTATGGTTAAACTACCGGTACAGTAAATATAAGACGTATAGACATGTGACAGTACACATGTCGAGGAGTTTGTTCACAATGCTCTGGTGGTGGTTCCAAGAGAGAGAGTGTTTGCATTGCAAATGTGCCACAGGGAAATGAGTTAACAGTACATAACCTGGGGAACGGTTTCGGTATGCACAACAACAGGTTCTACAACAGAAACGTGCTCCGTTCGGATGGTCCTTCCATTTGAACAAAGATTCAATTTCTGACTGGCAGCTTATCATAAATTGACATAGAATGTCATTTTAAAGTGGACAGTGGTGGTATGTATAGCATGCCACAGGAGAGACGCTATAACTGTCACTGGGTTGTGTGTTGAGACTATGGTTTGCAAACCATCTGTGCTAGACAGTATGTTTGCTGATAGCACTATGCATTGCTGATTTACTATGCATTATGAGCCATTTTTCTTTTTGTGTGACACTGTAGTTATAGTTGCAGAAAAGGTTTCTGCCCGACAGCAAAGAATGACAATGAAAAAATGCAATAGAAAAGTGCCCTTCTGGGCACAGGTCTCCACCAGGCCAGGACAGGTTGTGGCGCTATAATAGGCCAAAGTAAAAAGGGTACCATTTATTCTTATGACTTCAGCATTTGGATGATTTGAGCCATTTTGTCCAAAAATGTGTTTTGCAAATGTCCACCTATTGGTGGCGCTATAACAAGCCATTGTGAAAAGAGTGGAATGTTATTCTCAGCCTAGTATTTTAGTGTGTTGAAGATTTTATGTAAATTGCCTGCTGTGTTCATCATCTTTACAAAATCGGCCTCCTGGTGGCGCTATGGCATGTCATTGTGGAATATTTGGAGCAGAGGTTGATGGTTGGTATCCAGGGAGTGTGTGTGCAAAATTTGGCACCAATTGGGTTAACGGTTTGGGAGATTAGCTGGTAACAGACGAGGACACACACACATTTTTACACAAAAATGGCAAGAATTGGTTTCCTGGTGGCGCTATAAAAGACTGTTGTGAAAAAATTGGATCAGAGGTTCATGGTTGGCATCCAGGGAGTGTGTGTGCAAATTGTGGCATCGATCGGGTTAACGGTTTGGGAGATTAGCTGGTAACAGACGGACACACACACAGATTTTTGCAAAAAGATGGCAAAAATCGGCCTCCTGGTGGCGCTATAACATGCCATTGTGGAAACTTTGGGGCAGAGATTCATGGTTGGCATCCAGGGAGTGTGTGTGCAAATTGTGATGTCGATCGGGTTAACAGTTTGGGAGATCAGCTGGTAACAGACAGACACACACACATTTTTTTGTAAAAAGATGCCACAAATCGGCCTCCTGGTGGCGCTATAACATGCCGTTGTGGAAAACTTGGGGCAGAGGTTCATGGTTGGCATCCAGGGAGTGTGTGTGCAAATTGTGGCATCGATTGGGTTAACGGTTTGGGAGATTAGCTGGTAACAGACGGATGCACACACAGATTTTTGGCAAAAAAAATGCAAGCATCTGCCTCCTGGTGGCGCTATGATGGGCTCTTCTGGAAAATTTGGAGTAGAGATTCATCGTTGGCATCCAGGGAGTGTGTGTGCAAAATGTGTCATCGATTGGGTTAACGGTTTGGGAGATTAGCTGGTAACAGACGGACACACACACAGCTTTTTGCAAAAAGATGGCAAAAATCGGCCTCCTGGTGGCGCTATAACATGCTGTTGTGGAAACTTTGGGGCAGAGATTCATGGTTGGCATCCAGGGAGTGTGTGTGCAAAATGTGTCATCGATTGGGTTAACGGTTTGGGAGATTAGCTGGTAACAGACGGACACACACACAGCTTTTTGCAAAAAGATGGCAAAAATCGGCCTCCTGGTGGCGCTATAACATGCCGTTGTGGAAAACTTGGTGCAGAGGTTGATGGTTGGCATCCAGGGAATGTGTGTGCAAATTGTGGCGTCGATCGGGTTAACGGTTTGGGAGATTAGCTGGTAACAGACGGACGCACACACAGATTTTTGCCAAAAAAATGCAAGCATCTGCCTCCTGGTGGCGCTACGATGGGCTCTTCTGGAAAATTTGGTGTAGAGATTCATCGTTGGCATCCAGGGAGTGTGTGTGCAAATTGTGTCATCGATTGGGTTAACGGTTTGGGAGATTAGCTGGTAACAGACGGACACACACAGATTTTTGCAAAAAGATGGCAAAAAACGGCCTCCTGGTTTGCGCTATAACATGCCGTTGTGGAAACTTTGGGGCAGAGGTTCATGGTTGGCATCCAGGGAGTGTGTGTGCAAATTGTGATGTCGATCGGGTTAACCGTTTGGGAGATACGCTGGTAACAGACACACACACATTTTTTTTGTAAAAAGATGCCACAAATCGGCCTCCTGGTGGCGCTATAACATGCCGTTGTGGAAAACTTGGGGCAGAGGTTCATGGTTGGCATCCAGGGAGTGTGTGTGCAAATTGTGGCATCGATTGGGTTAACGGTTTGGGAGATTAGCTGGTAACAGACGGACGCACACACAGATTTTTGCCAAAAAAAATGCAAGCATCTGCCTCCTGGTGGCGCTATGATGGGCTCTTCTGGAAAATTTGGAGTAGAGATTCATCGTTGGCATCCAGGGAGTGTGTGTGCAAATTTTGGTTAAATTTGGGTTAACGGCGCCAGAGATTACCTGGTAACAGACGGACTGACATACACACACACACACACACACACACACACACACACACACACACGGACGGAGGGCAAAACATATTCTCCGAGACAAAAATGCACCGCAATAAAAATGTACCATTTACCTTCAGATATATTTCTCGCTTATGTGACTAATTAGATTTGATTGATTGATGATTTATTATAGGTGAAATATCTAGGCACTTTAACCTCACTATTAACACTATGATATATTATAGGTGAAATGGAGAAAATAGGAAATTTACACATTTGCATCATGTGTTATGAGCTTGCAGATATGCTACTTTGAATTCATTTTTCCTCCGCTATTTTTGACAAAATGTGCCCATTTTTTGTTGGATGTTCTTCTATCATGGCATGCCTGGAATGGAGACGTGGGGTTCATGTGGTTTAGCCTCCCTTTTTAACTAAGAACTAAAGTTAGCTCCTGTTGTAAAAATGCAACAGGAAAGCGTGTGATTTTCTGGCATCAATCATTTCTGGAAGAGTAGGGGACACTCTTTTCCCTCCACATGCCAAGGCAAGATATCTCATTTTGGAGCTCAGCCCTTTCATTTATTCCTGTCCCTCCATACCATGCTAGGGAGTGGTAGACCATCTGCACAGTCAAATATGTTTCTGGAGTGACTCCAAAATAGTTCCACTACACATTATGTAGTGGTCAGTATAGTACTGTACTGTACCGTATGTCCTACGTCATCTGTGGCTCTTTAGGGGTATTTGGAGCATAAACCCTTTCATCTGAGCTCTTTCCATAATTCTGCAGTCTGGGAACCAGTACATTACTTGGTATAATCATTACAATAATGTGAGCTTTGCATGCTTAATAAGATATATTAGACAGTGAAAGGCATTATAGGTGCAACCCATAAGAGAAGAGAAGATGCCCAGAACAGTGTATTTGTTTGTACACTATTGTACAGCCATTTCATACAATGAACAGTGGACAACTCTGAAAATATGTTTATTTTTGTAGAAAACATAATGTCTGTAGTCAAAATGTGTTTATAATGGCTATTAATGGTCAGCCTGGTTAACCACTACCTCTTGAAATTAATGGCAGTCCATAATGTAAAGACCGTTTCACCACTCCTTTTGTTAAATGTAACTTCTTCCTGAAATGTGGCTGAATATCCAATGTGGTAACAAAATAATTAAACTGCACAACAACCCTTGCACTTGCCACACTTTAGCACACACAGACATACACTCACACACACACACACCTTATCAGAAATTCCATGCCTTTCAACACCCTTCTTTAGTCAGTAACAAGGAGCGTTCCTCGCCCACATTCCAAAGTCCAGATGGCTTTATTCAGTAGCCATGGCAACCTCACACGCCTCAAAATCCCCGGCAACTCTCAGCCAGGAACGCAGCAGAGAGACAGACAGAGAGAGAGAGAGAGAGAGAGATAGAGAGACAGAGAGAGGGAGTCAGACCACCGAATTTGAGCAAGACAAGGAGGTGAGGGGGTGCAACGTTTAACAACAACTTCTTTGTAGAGCCATCAAAAGAGTACTCTGACGGACTGCCAAAGGGATTCTCAGTAACTCCAGGCCACAGTCAGAGACCAGACAGACCTGAGGGATTCTGACCCTGCAAAAGAAGCAACGCTGGTGAGGCCTTCAATCAAGAACTTGGTGAACTACATTATCAACATTTATGTTGATAATGTAAGTAAAGGCATTCAATCAAGAACTGGCCTTTTTAAAAATCATTAAAAAAAGGCCAGTGAATGGACTGCATGCATTTCGCCAAAGAAATGCACCTGCCTGTTTCAGTGACAAAACAAGTTGAAAGACAGAACCAAGAATCACAAAGTAAAACCAGAAGCACAGACCATAACATACAAAATAAATCCTTTTTCATGGGCTGAACTGGTTAAAAGGTTAGTTTAATGTAAATCAACTACATATAATTAACAAGTGCATGTTATTTTAATGGGATTTAATGTTTTGCATCCTGAAATAAATTACCCTATTGGCCTGAATATAAGACTATGTTTTTTTCCAATGGAAATATCCCAAAAATGGAGTCGTCTTATATTCAGGGGCTATACTATTTGACATTCAATGTTCTTTTTTCTGTAAATGGGTCTTGAAAAATGAGGGTCTTCTTATAAACGAGTCGTCTTATATTCGGGACAATACGGTATTAACTGCTTTCTTCTCATATTCTCAAGACTGTGATCATAAAGCTGGGTTTACACAAATTAGTTGGGTACAAATTTAGTTAAGCCTATTAAGGTTAGTGACTCCCTAACCTTTGTACCCCTGCTTATTGGTTTGTTGTTGTATTGATCTGTTGTCTTGGACAGTGGCAAGTTAACAACCCATAAATGTATAGTTATATGGCCACGGGCACGTAACCAGAAGAGAAAACTTGCTTATAAGTGAAATATTCACTTATAAGCATCAACGTCGGCTACAGTACAGTGCCTTAATATGACGTGGCTATGGCTGCCGCCCCATTCGGTACCCCCAGCTTTGTGATGACTAACTGTGTCAGCAACGCACAAGTACGAAATCCTTATCTCCCATCCTGCCTCATTGGTTCCTCGGGGCTGGTTGGTCCGCAACACAGAAAGACAAACAGCAGCCTGCCCATGTCACCGTGTCAAAGGGTAAGAGGTCTGATAATAAACAGCCTGGGAGGCAAAACGCTGAGGAAGCAGCCAGATCCTGCTGGGAGGGGGGGACTGTAACATCAAGCTGGGGTTACGTAGCACTAATGTCACGTTGAGGGGTTGAAGATCGCAGGTTTTGATTCCTGCCATTATGCAACGAGAAAATCAATTTGTCCTGTTGAGACTCGTGTCGAATGCCTGTATCTTCTCCCTTGTTTTGAACTGGTTTATATCAGCACGTACGCCAAATCCTTTTTAATGTAAAGGCCATCCCTCTGTATATATTAGGACTACACAAATCTATATACTGTAAATCCGAGGCTTCAACATTGCTCTGTTGATGCAGCTGTTCTCATCACTCTCTGCAGCTATCCAAGTTCATATATTAAGCATGCTGCAGCACTGTCATGCAGCCAGAAACCAGAACTCAACTTTAATAGTAACATGACCCAAAAGTAGAAAAATCCTTGATGCTTGCCTGTGGCTCACACTTTCCCCTGAAATGAACTGCGAGGTTGTAGTAATTAACACTGTACTGGACCCTAGGTGTCGCCATTTCCTTTCGGCCATCTTGAGAATACAAATTGGAGGAAACGCTGTAGGACTCATAGGGCAGCAGTGGCTTAGTGGCTCAGGCAGTGACTCAGGGGTAGAGTTATCAGATGGTAACCGCAAGGTTGCCGGTTCGAACCTGGGCTCCCCCAGAGTCAGTGTCAATGTGTTCCTGAGCAGGACACTTAACCCCTAATTGCTCCTGATGTGCTGGTCAGTACCTTCTGCCACCATTAGTGTGTGAATGAGTAAATCGGATTTACAATCTGTAATGTAATGTGCCTCGGATAAAGGTGCTACATAAACGCACCATTTACGTCTTCCTTAATCTTAGGTGCAGAAACCTCATAAGTCAAGTGGAAAATAATTGGATTTTTAGGGATATTCCTACTTCTGCTGCGGAAAATCCTTTGGATTACCTGGACATTAACCAGAGTCATGCATAAATACAGGGCAAAGCATCTCACCTCCGCCAAATACAAAAGTCTGCAAAAGTGTGACGAAAACAGGAAACAGCTGTCGAGAAGCCGCTGGTCCCTTTCAACCTCGAGTCCACACACGTTTTCATTTGTCTCTCTGGAGTCCTTCCTTTGCACTCGGCCTATAGCTCATCTCTTCCACTCACCCTCCCAAGTCTGAAACCCTCCGACATTCAAAGAGTTTCCTTCCAAAATAAGATATCCACCGCTGGAAAAAATGTGATGTCTCCTCCTACAAAATCCTTGATAGCACAGGACTAATAAATGAATAAAGTTAAGCTTTGTAACAAAATACTACAGCTTTCATTTCATACACAACTACAGCTCTTTTAGGGATATTAATCATTTATATACTTAACAGTGTGACAATTCGTGATCTACAAGCTTACAATGCAACACAGTCGATGTGATACATTAACTTGAAGATTAACGTTGAAGAAATTAGCCGCTAACCCCTCCTACATTAAGCTGGAGAATAAAGATTATATAATATTATTTTTGTCTTGCACAAATCCTTAAATTCCCAGAGACAATGAATCGAGAATTACACTGATTAAATTCCCATTGACAATGAATAGAGAATTTACATAATAAGCGAGCCAAGAGCACCCCTCATTTCACCTGGGCATGATTTTTTAACATTTATAAGAAGTGCATGATTTGGGGGGAGTTCTTTGGGGTCTGGATGTTCAGGAGACCCCACACGGTTATTTCTCAATGATGTTGTTTCCAAAAATAATCAAAGTACAGCACACACACACACACACACACACACACACACACACACACACACACACACACACACACACACACACACACACACACACACACACACACACACACACACACACACACACACACACACACACACACACACACACACACACACACACACACACACACACACACACACACACACACACACACACACACCCTTCGTATTCAGGGCCTGAGCAGCTGTGTGTGTGCAAATCCTTGTTCACTTCACGTGGAAACATGTTCTGTCTGCCTGTGCCTACATCACCACGGCCAAATCTGATCCAGAGCAGGAAATGGATACAATCAAGCCACGTTGCCACATCAAACGGCCAAGTCAGACTCACTACAGTCTCTTCGAGCTAGTTAAAGCCAGACTCAAATGCAAACAAAATGGCTGATAAACGCCAGAGTATAGGACGACTCCTAGTGCACTACTAGAAATAGGTTTACCCTGCCAAAACCCTATAGGGGCTGTAGCTTACAGTACTGTATACATACAGTATGGCCCCCAGTCAGTGCAGAAGAAGATAGATGAGGTGTGACTCAGTCAGAATGAATGTGATTTTGACTAAAGGGTTCACACAACACTCCTGCTGGGAATTGCAGGAGTGTTTACCAAACGTCTAATTCTTCTGTCCTGGTCTTATTTTTCCTATTGCGCAAGACAGCACATTATTTTGTACCAAACCCTCTCTTAAATTATAATGACCCTAAAGTTCCAAATGTTTGACATTTTGAAAAGTGTAGATTGAGCTCATAGAGTAGATATTTTCAAACTTTTAACCAATCTCAAAAGAATGTGGGACACTGCTGGATGGAATTGGTTTGCAAGAGATTTGATCGCCTAGTACATTCTAATGCCTCAGCATCGATGCAGATGCCAAATGGGTTTTAGTGCTGCTGGTGGGTATTGTTTTCCAACACCCAGCCCTAGTTAAAGGGCCTTTATGGGTGGAGAGAGAGCAAGTGTTGGAACAGTCACATTTACAGCATGTGATCTGTTCTGATTACGCACAGCTTTCAGAGCCAATGGGGACTCTTGGGTTGTTCAGGCCTGAAGAGCACGGTCCGCTGGTTCAACTCTAATGTTACATCTCAAATGTTCCCAAACACACAACAAGGCAAGGCACAGGCGACCGGACAAAACAAAGAGCTTGTTTGTGTGCATCATCCTCACTCGGGAGCACTGTGACATAATGTTAATCTCTGTCCAACATAGAGAGAGAGGGACCACTTCGTGCCTGTCTCTCTGCGACCCTTGTGTGAGGACCCCTTGTTATGCACATCATACACAGACAGTCAGAGGGAGACTGTAAACGGCAGCTCAGCCGAGAGGAATCCGAGTCGTTATATAACAGCCACGCAGAGATGGACTTGAAATCGCAGCAGCTTGTTGGAACTAGCCTCTGTTGATCTGATCACGGATGGTCCCCTTAATGAGCACAGGAAGAGGGACGGAGGGAGGGAGCGCTCTTTTAAATGTCCATGTATTTCTCCCTGATGATAATGATGATGACGACGATGATAGGCATCAACAAAAGAAAACGAACAATAAAAAAATGGAAACATCCGCTGGCTGACATGTATCACACTGAGGTTTTGAATCACGATATGCCAGTTTGTTTGCTCTGCCCTTTTCAAAAGGCCATAAGCGGCCTCGCTTCGGGACGCATTTTGTGTGCTCAGGGAGGTCGATTTGCGTCATTTGTTCTGCCCCAGAGAGGGTACACACACACATCTCCCCTTTGGTTGAAGGCCCAGAGGAACAGTTCTCTCATGTATATAGGGGGTTCTTTAGCTCACAATCTTGGCAGTTAAAGAGGCTTGTCTGAACATGTAGGGCAAAATAGGTGTGGCAAAAGAGCTGCAGGAATGAAAAACAAGCCTATGCAGTCATTTTTTTGGACAGAACGAAGACATATCACCTTGCCATTCTCAAACTACATTCCCTCTTGAGGTCAGCGCACAAAAGTCACACACACACCCTGCGGAACTTTCTTGCAAAGAACACAAGATCACTACCTGACCTCCTCTTTGCAACCAGCCTGAAACTTCCCTCTGGAAGAAGGTGACAGTGATTCATTGGCAGTTAAGTGCCAGGTACCTAACCCTGGTCTACAACAAGACACCATCCCAGATTGCTTCACAACATTAGGTTTGCCTATATAGGCCGGGGTGCATGTCTGGCTGTGTCAGAGTCACAAACGAAAGATGAACAGAATAGTCTCCACTCATTGGGGATGTTTTTTTTTTCACAATCGACACACTGCTGACCTGACCTGGAATCATACCTGGGACAACCAGGTTCTGGGACAACCAGCCTCTGGCTCCCCAGGCGGGCTCAATAAATAATCAGCTAAGGGGCAGCCCTATACAACTCTGAAGTCTGAACAGCAGTGGTTTTCAACAGGTGGTCCCTAAGAGGATTCCAGGTGGTCCTCAGCTAAATTGAAAGTCTTTGAGAGTGTAAACAAGAAACCAAATGGACCTGCAAGGGTCTATATTCATCATGTGAATTAGCCCAAGTCTACACAACTAGAGAATGTAACTACACAACTAGAGAACACACAGGTTATTTTGACCTGTATGTTTGACTGTTTTGTTTCCCAAATCCAAGCCTGGAGTTGTGGACAAAAGCAAAATAAATCTTTACTTTTGGGGTCTGTGGGGCTAAAATGTCCCCAAATGTTGGTCCGTGGCTCAAATGCTGGATAAATAGTGGACCCTGGTGTCAAAAAGTTTGAAAACCAATGCTGTACAGATTACACTTAAGAGGTACTGCACAGGAGGAGGAGGAGGGAGAGGCAATGCCACTGCACACAGCACGTTGTGTGTCACAAATCACACCGATGAGACACTCACAGTTTGCTCCCATGCCAGTCAAGTGATCATGCCTCATCATCGTGAACCTGTTCCAGGCCAGCCAACGCACAATCTGCAAACAAGCAAGCCATGACAGATCCTGGAGTGTCTTCTTCTGGTGTGACCCAAAATAGCATTGTTGTTTTGCACACAATCCATCACTATCTACCCCTCGGGATCAACAGAAAGAGGGGACAAAAGCGCCTTCTGTTGAACGTATAGGAAGAGAAATGGTGTATGTGACGTGCATGAGAAGCTATAGGCCGCAGTGAACAGCTAAAGACTTCAGGACGTTTCTGCCATCCTTGTGACCTGTTCACTTATCTATCCACCCGAATGACAATCAGGAGCTGTCTCAGCAAAATTGAAGAATTGGGGCTCCATTTTCGTTACCATCTAAACCCCTTATCATTTTTTTTTCCTTTTTTTACTATTTTGAAAACCTTTTTGGAATAGCTCAACATGCCAATATATTGACACATTGTGGGCTTGTAGACTGGGCATTTAAACTATTGAAAAATGTTTAATAGTTAAGGGATAAGGGGTTTAGCAGTAATGAAAATGGAGCCCCTAATGTATGTATTAATTAACAAAATTGACGAGTACATTTCAAGCACATAGCAATACAAAAGTCTTAACTGTAGTGTGGATGACAGCATAAAACATTAAAATTACACAACATACTTGTTTACAATACAGGGTCCACCATGTTCAATTCATCATACCATTTAGCAGATAACAACTAAAAGATAACAGTATAGCTACTGTAGGCCTACTTACCAATTCTGTCTAGTGGAGTAAAGAGCAGATTAATACTAGATTTTGATTGTTGTCTACATTCTAAATCCCTATGCCAATTCCTGCCAACAATAATAAAGAGTCACAATTCATAAGTCAACTTCACCACACCACAAATCGAATTAAACCCAAACAATAATGTCTTGCTGCAGTTTTACTGTAATGAATAATGATTGATGTGCACATCAGACAAGACTGTACAACAGAATACAAACATTTGATGAGATTATTGTAATTTGTAACAGAGTACAGTAGTTCCAGGAGATCACAAATTAAACTTTAAACTATATTTAGGAACCAAATGGACCCAAATATTATGGAACCAAATGGGGGCTAACGGGTCCATTTGGTTCACGACCAAATTAACATTTTACAATATCAGCTAAATGGGGGGGGGGGGGGCACAGGCAGATATACCATTAAACGGGGACCCCTAGCCTGTTATAGAGATGTAAAAAGAAAAAAAGAAAAAAAAAATCTTATAATGGGGTTCCCTGGCACATTTTCAAATGGTGATCCGGTGGGCTACTACGTGTCAATCCTTGACATGAAAAAAAGTCTGGGGACTAATGCACAGTAGTCTACTGCAAAAATGCAGTAGGCCTACTGTTATTATGTGAGTGTGTTTGTTTTGTTTTGTTTCTTACCTCGAAGAAGTTGCAACAAAGTCTCCGTCCAGCAGCCTCATCTTGCAAAAGAGAACTCCGTTGACGAAAGGCACTGCGGTGAGCTCCTCCAGAGTCAAATGCGTCTGGAACTTAAACTTCTTCTTTTTCACGAAAAAAGCCATCACTATACAGTCTGTGTGTTTATTACACACCGAACGGATCGAGGTATATTAAAAACACCGACGAAAGAGAGCCTTATACGAACAAAAATATGAAATGTGGAACGGCCCAGTTGAGTTGTTACTGCATATCGTCAGACAGCCGAACAACTCCTCTCTTCATAGATGATCCCACCGCACCGACATCTGTAAACACATTCACACACAAAACATATTCCAGAATTTCCCAAAAAACGACCTGTATGTAGACAGTAATTATGACTAAAAAAAAGCATTATAAGAAAGTCGTAGACCCACCTGAAGACGTACAGTACCCATCCAAACTTCGACGAAAGTGCATCTATCAGGAGAGCAAACCATGGCAGGAGGAATCACTTCTACAGAATGAAATGACACAGACTATAGGTCTCTATGGGTGAAGAACAGAGAAGACTGCACGTCCCTTTCTCTGGTAGGGTGACCAGATCCAAACTTCACTTGAGGGACAGAGGTAGCCTACTACTAACATGTGCATAGGCGATTTTTAGAATCTCACAGTAGCTGGGGTAGCCTGACCTCAGTCTGAATTGTCATTTCGTTTCACTTCATTATTATTCAAACACAGGAAAAAGGTGCTTACATTGGCAGGTCTATTCAGACCGTAGTTCTTAGGGTGGTTGTATTCCCATCAGCAAATTTTTATCACAACAGTTCAGAAGAAAAGGTCCTGCTGTGTTTGCACATTGTTGTATTTGTCCTATATTTTTTTTAAATAAAATATTGCAAAAATATAGAAGTTCTTCTCAATATGAGGGGCGCGTGAAAAGTATTTGAAATGTGCTGTCCCACGCAAAAAAGGACAGCTGCTGGTCACCCTATACTCTAGTCTGGAACTTTGGACCCTTACTCTAAACACTGCATACAACACCGCCCTCGTGTGGCCAGAACGCGCACATCGTGCAGAATAATAGCTGCACAACAAGTGCAGTACAAATGTCTGCCAATGGAGGGCGATAGAATGCGTGGCCCGGGGACCCCCAGGGGTCCTGGACCTTGAGGGAGTTCCAGACCAGTGGTGTATGACGTGTCCTCAGCTAAATGATATTAGTTTGTAACCAAATAGATCCTTGTGGGCCTGTAACTCTGAGCATACACATTTACATCGATTTTACAAAATATATTCTATCTCTGGAGGTCCCAGAGAGAATAGAATGGAAATGGCATTAAATGGGGTCCATAGAATGATGCTAGTTAAACTGGGGGGGTCCTGAATCACAATTATTTTCTGTGCGCTGCGGACACAAGCTGTATCCCTTGAGCAAGCCATTTGGGGCCTGCCAGGGCAAGGCCTCAAAGCCAAGGTCAGGTGGAATAATGAAAAAAGTCTCCGAGACATACGCAGGGGCGGATCATGGCAGAGGGCAATGCCCCCCTAAATACCCAGTCTGCCCCACCAGCCACCAAACACGATGGCATGCGAAACAACCCAAGATATTTCAAAAGTGCCTATATTTAAAATGATTTGAAACACTACTACTGTTGCTAACTACAGTTGTGGCACCACTAAACCAACAGCATCTCATCGCTCAAAACAGAAAACTCTGAGTCAGACCTTTAGCTTTATTCATGCTGTGCGTCTGTTGCAACTTCAACAACTGATGTTATTATTGATGCTTAATTGCCTAATAAAAGTCCTGTAACCGAAAATGGTATCGGTGCGGCTTCATCGCCCGTGGCGCAAAGCAACACGGGCGATGAAGCCGCGCCCATGCCATTTTCTCCTGCCCCACCCCCCATTGGGAAATGTTACATCCGCCCCTGCATACATGAGGTGCATTTTAAAGTAAACCAGGCCAGTACCTGGGACCTAAGAGCAGCTCATTTAAGTTGGTCAGTCAATCAATCACCTCTATTCAGGAAAGGCTGTGGTGGAAAAGCTAGTCACTTAAATGGTGCATTTACCGTATATAGCGCCTTTATCCAAGGCGCTTTACATAGCTTGTGCATCACATTCACCCATTCACACACACATTCACACACTGATGGCAGTGGAAACCATGCAAGGTACCTACTAGCTAGCACATCAGGAGCAATTAGGGGTTCAGTGTCTTGCTCAAGGACACTTCGACACTAACTCTGTGGGAGCCCGGGATCGAACCGGCAACCTTGAGGTTACCATCCAGTGACTCTACCCCTGAGCCACTGCCGCCAGCCACTTAAATTCCAATTCAGTGGCTTTGTCGTTAGAGTGTCCGCCCTGAGACTGGGAGGCAGGGGTTCGATTCCCGGCCCGGTTAAAGAAAAAATGGAACCCAGTGCCTCCCTGCTTGGCAGTTGGCACTCAGCATCAAGGGTCCGATTGGGGGTAAGACCCGGCGTCATACTAGCGTCATGTCCAGGGGGTGTACTTGTACATCAAGCTGCCTCACTCTACAGAAACAGGAGATAGGCTCCAGGCCTATGGGCCTCATGGCTCAGTCTAGCCTCATGACATCATGGCTAGGCAAGGCTTACTTACTAAATTCATGGTTCCACCATATTTATGTATTATGCATATTTTTTCCTCATTAGAATGCAGATCATGCATATTCTAATGAGACAGGGAACAACAATGAGATACATATCTGGTACTGCAGCCAAAATGGCACCCTATGAAAATATGAAAAATGATGATCTGAGTGGTTGTTTAGGCTAGATTTTATACAAAGGCATTAAAAGCCAACATATATTAAAACACAAATGTATATAACCATAGTGATTGTTAAATATTATATTAATTATAAGTCATTGTAAAACTATGTTCTACAACTATAATTAATATAAAAGTCAATAATCAATTAAAAAAGAAATACATTACGACCATAACATTTAAGTACATTTCTCTTTATTAATATCATTGTTATTATTCAAAATTACAATTTTAATAAACATAAAAGAAAAAGCAATTACAAATGCACCACCTATGGAAACATCATTCACCATCAGTTAAAAAAAAGAAAGTCTGTTTTTTCTTTTTTAAACATGAATCATTTGGAGGCACACGTTTCATTGAAATGAATAAAGTGCAGCAATCAGCAAATGTTTATGCATCATGTACACTGCATAGGTGTCCGACAGGCGGACCCCGGACCAGTCCATTTGGAAATCAGCATCATTTAACTGCATATAAGTGAATTCTGTGGTAGCAAATCCGATAACCCCTTAGCAACATGTGCTGCGTTTAAAAAGAAGTTTCAAAAGAAATGCTGTGATCTTTCTAAACCAGTTGTGAAGTACAAGAGCAGGTTGAGAGTCAAAGAACAGACACCACCGCCACTCACAAACTGGCAGCCATGTTGGTCTACACAGTCTTTTCTGTGCAGTGTTGTCCATAATGTTACCATGGTGACGTTATGAGGGACATTAAATACTTTACAGACAACACTTTTAAAGAATTGGCAGCAACATGAAGGACATTCACAGACAGACAAGCAGCACTGTCCTATCTGTCCAAAAGAGACAACCACTAGTCCGACCTAGATAAACAATACCTTCTGTCTAAAAACTCCATCTCTCTGACCAGTGAAATTCCTGGTGCATCTAATTATATTTATGGCATTATTACAACCTCTGACCTTGATGACACACACTCACAAGCGGTTAATGGCCTATCACGATGCCTTGTGTGGGACAGGACAGCTCAACCTGTGTTTGTCCGAAACACGACAGATTGGAACTAGTGCACATTCACACCTACAGGGTCGGGGGGGTTGTTTACAAAAATAGAGCTCTGTTTTTCCCATTTCTGACCTCGGCATCTTTTAGAGAAGAGATGAGAAGGGAGCATTTAATACGATGTTACAATACTCCTGGAATTAAATGAAATGTTTGTTTGGTAAAATAACGCATGATGACACTCAACACACAGATATGTCAAAACAAAGATTTTCTACTGAAAATCTTTTGGATATTGGTCATTCCACTGCAAAACTCAACTTTGTATCATGAGATGTTAATCTCCGTTATGTCAGACCAATAACTGTTTACCATAAACAGTTCATAGTTTAATATTCATATTTTTACAACATAAGATTAAAAAAAAACTATCCCGTTCACAGCCACCCAGACAGGCTGTTATTACAACATTACGAAGTAATCATGAATTAGAATGAGTGTAATTAACATTGTTATCCAGGATACAGATATGTCAACTGTTTTGGGTGGTCAACCTTTGTTGGCTTTTCATGGTCAATATTCAGAACTTTGTATACACAATGCTGGTTGCATGTTGCTCAGTCTAGATTCAAACAGAACCATCCATTTATTAAAACGGGGGCCCATGCATAGAGATGTTGTGATAAGACTTAAGGCGAACGCATACTCCACTTTCAGGACCACCGCGGTGGTTTTGTAAAAAGTACATGGCGTCATGCCGCCGTGATAAGCAACTCCCTGCTCACCCGATACATCTCTGTATTTAGGTTAAAACAATCTAAAAACTGGACAATGTATGTGACCCACTTTAAAGGGTAAAATCATGGTCATCATGTTCAACCAGACCAGTAAAACCAGCAAACACACACACACAAAAAAATCAGTTTCTCTTCCACAGTTGGGAGTGTGGAAGAGAAACTGATCTCAGTAACAAACAGTGTACAGAGTAACGATTCATTTATAATCCATCACAGGACAGTGTTGCTTACCAACAAGAACAGAACTACAGTACATGCTAGCTTGTAGATCAGTCCTGTCACGTGACCGAGTATAGATTGAGCTTGTACAGAACTGTCAGACAAAACCAACACGCAGACAAGTGGTTTGACTCAAAAGCACAAACAAAAGGTGTTAAAATGAGCAACAGAAAGCACCCAGTACATACCACATGGCTGTTTTATAGACGGAGAAGACAACCGACATCACAAGAGAAGAAAGCCTGAGCTATACTTGGTTGTCTCTGTACACCATGGCACACACTAAACATCGCAGATCTACAACCTGAACATATTGTGGCGTGACACCTCAGGGGATCTGCCATTCTCTGTGCATCACACCAGTGTGCAAATACATACTGTATAGAGCTCTCTTAAGGGAATTGATTGAGACAACGCCCTATGCAAAGAACAGTAGAACCACAACAATTTGATTAAACATTTAATTAGATTCTAAATTAGCCAATTCTCCAGTGGCAAAATATCATGTGCACGTTTTGCACGATGGCAATTGAAATGTATATTTTCACACAGATTTATTCTGTGTGAGAAGCATGTGCATTGGTATGGTTAACATGTACATGCACGACCTGGATTGGACCCCAGGTCCAACCCAGTGTGTGCGTGCGTGTGCGCACGTGTGCATGTGTGCGGACTGCGGACACATTCATTTTGGAATGTCTTGGTATGATGTTTAGGTCCTACTTGCTCACATTTCAAATATCTGACAAAATGAAAGGCAAGTTAATAATGAAGTAAAAGATGAATGAATATGGCACAATGACCCTGCTTTTTTAATCAATAATTATCAATATTGTACTTTCCTGACCTTTTCATGTTTAACATTTTAAGAAAACCGAGGAACCTAACAGTAACCAGAGAACAGAGCTTCATTGCACAGTAACAAGATAAATATCAGATCACTGATCCCCGTAATGCATTGTAACGGTAACAGGAAGAGTGGGCACTGAGGAGAAGAGGGCACATCTACCATATGTAAAATTGACTATTTACCCCAAAATGATGAAAATGATACCATTTGATTTTAAAGGGATTGTGACACTAAAACAAGGTTTTGTAATTGTTAACTGTCAATTGCAAGCAAAGAAATCAGAACTTTTAACATTCAGCAGATTTATCTTTGATCTGGGCTTTTCTGGCTCAAAATAAGTGCTCTGATTTTCCTGCCGTTTGTGATGTGCCTGCAAATCCCATATACATCAATGGGATTCGCCTGCAGTCACGGTTTTGTCCGTTTTCACTGAAACGGCTTCCAAACCCCAGCGAAAACTCCAGGCAATAGAAAATCCAGTAAATGTTCAAAGTTAAAAAAGAAAATAAAAATAAAAAATAAATGACAATTTATAATGTCATAAAGCCTTTAAGTAATGTCTAGTATATATTATTATAAAATGTTTGAATTTGTTTATCCAATAATTTGGGGCATGGATTGAAAGATAAATGTAGGTCTTATAATGATGTTCCGTGCATGTGTGCAAATGTGCAAATGTATACTTGACTTCAGACTATAAAAAAATAATAAGAAAAAAATAATAATAACTTTGGGCAAAATAATCAATTTCAGACCAAGGTGCCCACAGCCCACTCTTCCTCAGTGGCCACTGGTCTTGTATCCATTGTAACTGAACTGGGAGCTCTTGAGTTTCTTTAACCTGGCGTCCCCCTGGTCCTGGAGGGAGGGAATAATAAGCACTTTGAGGCGCCAAGCAAGAGCAGTCAAAAACCTCCATAAGAAACAAAACATTATTAAAAACATAAAGCTACAACGAGTCCAGAAAAACAGACCACATTTCAAGTATTTGAGCAATTAAAAAGATGCATCTTAATAACCTGGTTTAGGGGGCCGTTGTTGTGGTGGGGAGACTCAGGTAGTTAAATCAAATGCACCTAAAAGCACTTCAAAAGACAGACAAAATATATATATATATTTTTTTTTTGCTAAAATATTCTCTGCTCTCGCTCCTTTTAACATATAAACACATGAGGAGGAAGAACTGTGAGGACTGAATGGTGAAGTCACAGCCCATGACCAGCTCACGCTGTGAGATAATCTCATCCACTGGCATCCATGTTGGTTCCACGGCCTTTGGCCAAGCAACCACTGTTTTCACGGTAAAAGCCGAGTTGTTCTCATTTAAAGAGGTACAAGCGCACACCAGTCTCTGTGAGGTCGCCGCCCGACGGTGAAACACACAAGGATCGCCGGCGCTTCTAGCTTGATGTGTGACTCCCAGCGTTTATTGAAGGACAGAGAACAACGAAAATGCACCAACATTTCGAACAGCCTAAAACTTCTGCCATGGCATGCATGTAGAAGTTAAACTCTGGGAGAATCATGTCGTGGTTTATTACACTGACCTTGGGGAAGCTCGGCCTAATATCATCTGCTTGTGTCTGAGGGGCTTCATCTGATCACCTCTCCTCTCAGGGACCATTAAAAAGGTGTCTTTGTCGTCCCGAAAACATTGGTAGATTTTATTGTTCTCCCTCCTTAAAATAAAAGATGTTGGCGTCGCAAGTGTGTTGTGACCCTGTTGTAGGTTTTAGGCCTTGTTGTGCAAGACATCAACTCTTCACTTCAGGTTCCGCACTTCAGGGGGGCTATTGACGAACAAGAACATTTACTCTTTCCTGGTTTCCTCACTTTCATTTGGCTCCATGTGTATTTTGAGTGCGTTTTGTTGAGTTTGTATATCGGCTATCGTCTTTCCCATTAGGGTGGCACTGGGCACAGCCAAGGGCTATGGCTATTCCAGGGATCCTTGGCATGGATAAGGTTGTGAAACCTCAGTTATATTACTCCATCCACAGGACAACGGGGGTTAGTTGTGACAGGTACCTCTTTACAGGGCTCGGGTTGAGGAAGTTGGTAACAATGATGTGAAAGAGGCAATACATTTTTTTCTTTTTTTAATAAGGAAAAATCTAATAAAAGGTCCAGATCTGCGGCTTTGAAGAACACAAGGTACATTGCTCTGGACTACAAGGTAGCAATGCGACCTAGCACTGCATTAACAACAGCACCCCCAGCAGACCAACAACAGGAACTACAGAGTTGAAATAATTCCTGCTGCATCTCATGAGCAGTGCTGGCCTGGGGAACATGCACTTACTAGCAGAGGTACCTGCGTTTCACTCAACATAAATGTGGGTTCATGGACAAACCTCTGCTTCCATAAAGAGCTGTAGGGTACGAGGAACAGTGGGGGGGGTTGGAGCGCTGTGCGATTGGTCTCCTGCAAGCTGGCGGTCACAAGCTGCTGTCCTGCAAAAGTGGCTCGATGTCCTCTGTGTCGCTGGTGATGGTGACCATGGGGTTGGTGCTCTGAGCATGTGTAGCAGAGGCGTTGCTAGACTTGCGGGCGGAGCATGTGGTCTTGATGTCGGTCGAGCGGTAGTGATCTGGGATGAAGCAGGCAACCAGTATGGCACACAGGACACTGCAGGCTCCGAACAAGAAGGGAGGCCCAGGAATCACTGGCTTCTAGAGTTCGACAGAGCCAGAGAAATTCATCATTTATTATACACTTGTTTCTACTAAACATTATGCTACCGTCATGGCTGAAAGTATTGGCACCCTTGCACATAAAGACTCCATTTAAACAGGATAGATGACTGATTCTTAGATTGTTATCACCTAAACTCACCACAGGTGAGTTCAAGGTGAATGACCTGCCTGGAATTCATTAATTCTTTGCAAATGTAAAAGGGTGTCAATACTTTTGCCATGCAATTGCTGTGTAATATATTATTTAAAAAATAATATTAAGTTATGATTAAAAAACAAAGTTTCTGTGTCGTTATTAGTTTACTAAAGAATTTGAGACAACAAATACTTGTAGGGATGCCTCTCCGTTTAGCACAACCATTGCCCAGATTTTCTTTCAAAATCAAGAAGGTAGTTGCACCAACGTAGATACAGCAGGGCTTACTCTAAAAGCCCACATTTGTTTTTATATTACAATGTCTAATGAGGAAGTATTCTTTGTGAGCTGTAAATAGAAAGTTAATTGCAGAGTGAAAAAAGCACAGAGTACTGTTGGACATCAATGAAATAGCGCTATGATGGCCTCATGTCATCTGGACTCCTCCGTTTTATTGCTTATGACTTGTCCATATGTCGTAACAAACATAATGTATGTACAGAAAGTGTTGCGTTAATTAACCTCCATAATGTCAGCGCTGCACTCACTCCACCAACTGTTTTGTGTGTTAGCGCCTTAAGATTTCCACAGCACAGGAAAGGCTGATAGAATCAAGACCTAAAAAGGGGATGTCATGTTTTAATAAATTTGTGAACATTTGTTCATATACTTTCGTATCTCTCCTTATGAGAAATCTTGACTTGATTTGTATGTGTACAGTATGTGTTGTACTCCTGTGAGTGAGTGGAGGTTTACCACTAACTACCACTTCATAAATGCCGAACTATGCAAATGATATTTATTTACGGTCTGACACTGCACAGTGTACCCCGGTGAATCAACATGCTTTTGCACATCTTTTAATATTCAGGAATAACATGTCTAGAGACATAACATTTATGATGGTTTGTTCTCCTTACCCTGTGAGTTAACAGCACTACTCGCAGACAAAGCCAACTTGGGTTGTGACAAACACACAGAACATTATCATACAATATCCAATTAGCAAGAAGTAAAAACTGAGTTGTCTTTGTCCAAGGCATAATCGTCTTTATATAGATTATTTTTTGAAAAGTCTATGAGGAAAATTAATGGGGAATTTATTTCTAGACCATGAAAGTCATGAAAGGGGCAGGACTGCTGAGCTCTATTGGTGACTCTGGTGCCATTTATCAGCTGCGACACCAAGTGGTTTGGCGACACTGGCGCCAAACAGCAGTGAAACGGCCAACAACTGATGAGTGTATTTGTGTCAGTGTAACTGTATACTGTAGGTGTTCTAGCTTTGTGCAGTGCATACTGTGTGTTGTTATCGTACCTCTGTGTTGGGTTGGGTTGGTGTTACTGGCTGTGGTTGGACTTCATTCAACAGAGTTGGTTCGTTCAGTTCCACATTAAACAGGAAAAAAATGAACCCGTAGAGAGCTGGTCCCAAGCCATTACACAGCCCTCTGATGCCTGTTACCATTCCCTGGACCACACCTGCGCACAGACACACAGTTTATTAGAGAGTAGAAAGTTTTTCTCTGAAAGCACACCACAATGAACAGTTTTTATGCTGCGGAATGTTTCAAAATAAAAGGTGCTAGAGGGCACAGCAGATTTTTACTTCATAGACTACTCCATAGAGATAAGTTAGGAAAGTGAATGTATGGGAGGTCTTAACTAGCAAAAGGTGCTGAAAAAAGAAGAAAAAATACTTGAACACATACAGTATATATACCGTATTAGCAATCACATTTTATAAGATAAAAAAAAACTAAAAACAACATAGTGCGCCTATGGGTAAAAAAATAGTGTTAACATCAACAGACAAACCTTGATCTAATTAAACTACAATTCATTGAAACTATTGTTGAAGACTGTGAAAGCTAGACAGACAGACAGACAGACAGACAGACAGAAGTGTGTAGTTAGTTACCCTGCTGCTCAGGAGAGGCGCATCGAGAAACCAGAGCAGAGACGGCTGGGAATGTTATGGACGACATGGCTGCTATTGTACCTGCTGCCCACATCATCCTAACACAAAACATGCACAATTTAATTTAGTCATCATTCAACACGTCTCAAGAGCAAATAGTGTGTTCGATCATAATATCAATACAAGCATTTTTTGTCAGAAAACAAACCATAAGTTTTTTCTTTTTTCCCCAGAAACAAATTGTTCCTCCCACATGTCACATTCCAAGCATTTATTGGTACAATTTTGTTGTCCTACCAGCAGGTGGCACACTAAGACTAGATGAGCAACATTCCCAATTATTATCATGTTAATTACCGGTACTGTCATGTTAATTTTACATCAGCTCAGTTCTGCTTCTCCATTTGATGATGATTTGACCACACCAGTGTAGGACATGGGTCACACAACAAGTATGGAAGAATACAAGAAATGCTTGATGGCAGGTATTCTTAATCTTGACCAAAATAAAACCATTGTATGCCTGGACCTAACCTTATTCCTAAAGGTAAAACTATGTTTTACCCTAATTCTATTCCTAACCTAATTTTAGCATTAACACAGCAGCAGTCAAAGCAAACAAGGTTAACGTTCAAACAATTTTACTTGAGCGCCAACTCCCTTTCCACAAGAAATGGCACACACGCACACGCACAAACACACACAACATACACAGAGACTACTGACCATGGTTCTGATCCAAAACCGTACCAGGCCAGTTGGAAGATCTGGAAGCCAAGGCCCAACATAACGGTTTTCTTATTACCTATAGTTCTCATTAGAACACTGAATAACACCGTCTAAGAGCAAGAGAGAGGCAGAGATAAGAGGGGGAAACAGATAGTGTGTCATTATTGCGTTTCTATGCAACATCTTTACAAAGCTTTAAATGGCTTCTTTGAATTTACTAAATTTTACTGAATTGGGTTGCACCACTGATACTTAAGAAGATCTATTCTAAACCAGTGGACAAAAGAGAGAGAGATCTCTCATGCCTGATGAAGACCTGAACAGGTCGAAACGTCGCTGCCGTAACCATTGTCGCTGAATAAAGTTTGGAGCACTTTAAAGTGAGTTGCGAGCCCCTTCTCTCTCTTTTTTGTCCACGTTTACTGTGTTTTTGCAGTTTTTTGGGGGGCTCAGCACCAGTTAGGCATGTGCGTTACTTTTTTTTAAGAATTTCTATTCTAAACCAGTAAAATTTTAGAAATGGTGTGTAGTTGGTTATTTGAAACATCTGTGGAGATACAATCTAATCACGTAACAATCAGCAACATAAATAGGATTTAACCTCACCCATTATGAGCTGTAACTGAAAATAGTGTTTCAACTCACCACAGTGTAATTTTCTATTGGTAAAATATCAGACCACTTCACAGAACACTTCGCCAATTTCACATCTGGTTGTGGAAGTTACTGGATGTATTGGTGGGGTTAGAAAGATCTGAGTTTGCATGTATTGTATTTATTACAACGATTGTAAAAGTGCACAGTGGAAACTAAAGATCATTTACTGTAAATTATCACTCCTTTCTTGCTGCTTACGCACCATGTTCATAATATTGAGTGGATTTGAACCATTGTGAAATTGTTTTGTTAAAAGTTGAACAACTGGTAAGTTGTTACAGTGTTTGTGGGCTACCATATAGGCCTGTTGCAGAACTGTGACTTTGTATTGGTATTACAGCATAAATCCTGACATTTTGGTAGTTAGTTGAAACAGTGCAACAGGGGGGCAGCTAATAGCCACTCAAGTCAGGAATGTATTTTGGCTTCTGTATGGTACAGTATATATAGTATTCAAAAATTACATTTTTTTGATGATGCTGCATAGATATTTGAGGTCAGGCCTAAAGGGGTTAAATTAAGTCAAAACCATATCAAATAATGTTAGAAAACAGAAACAGTCTTTTGATAACAGAAACAGTCTTTTGATAACTGTAACATCTGCATCTGATACAGGAAGAGAGTTGCGTAATGTAGCGGACAAGGGAAAACAAGGGACTCCCACAAAATGCAAATAAGAGTTGTTTGCATCCCTGACTGACAGGTCGTCTGCTGACATTTACGACCGTCAATTGGTCTAGACTACTACGGTTAATGTTACCTTTGAACTGCCTTTGTAGTCTGTGCCGGCCGTTGAGTTGATTGTCAAGATAATCCACTTTAAAAACTGTGTTAATCGCTTGTTGTGGTGTTGAGAAATATTCCATACTGGCCATCACAACAACACAGCCCACGACACTGCTAGAGAGCTTTCTCTCTGGAATCAATTAGGGACTCAATTTCCCATAAACCTTTGCACAAAGTGACAGACCAGTGCGCATCGTCATCAACAGTCGACTCAGCCTAGTGGCTTCCTGGCTGTGGTATCACATATTGTGGCAATATGCCAAAATAGTATAAACATTTCAGTTACTGGCAGCACCCGACATTCGATGCGCTGTCTAACAGACAGTTACGTCGCCAGTTAAAGTAGTGTTGGTTGGCCCAGAGCCTTCTAGTGGGAGAGTTAAGGCTCATTCAGAGTTCAGAATTTCGGTGGCCACCGCGAGCACCGCTCAGAGCACCACGACCACCGCTATTCCAAAGTGCACTACCAGCACCGCCACCCCCCCCCCCCCCCCCCGTTCTCTTCACGTCCATTGTTGTGTATTCCCCCCTCCGTTTCTCTACTTCCTACCTGCCTCAATTATAATAATTTCGGCTGCTTTTATGTTTATTTCCTATTTTATTTATGTCATTGTCTCTATCAATGAATTCCCCCCTGCCCGTCGCATCGCGCTGTGGTGTGTTGTATGTTGTGTTTTCCTTTTTTTTGTTTCCAACCAGCCTTTAAAAACAAGCAACCGCTGCGGTGCGGTGGTTAGTAAAATCCGAGAGGAGGGCTGGAAAGTGCGGTGGTTGCGGTGGTATGACGTCATATTGTAGGCAACGGTGGTCGCGGTGGGCACCGAAAATCCATCTATGAATAGGCCTTCAGGATATTCGTCTTCCCGGAAGCAGAGCCCGGAAGCAGCCAGGTCACGTGACTATACAGAGCCTCTTTGAGTCCTATCTGAGCATAACCTGAGCATAACGCTCACTACTCCTATGTATACCGTATCGCCAGACTTTCCTGGTCCCAATTAAATCCCATTCATTTAATTGACTTCCGGCTTGAGAGTGGACTCACAGGGCTCCTCCATGCTCCTCCAGCAGCGCGCGCGCCCAGACACGGGAATATTCTAACTCTCCCACTAGAAGGCTCTGGGTTGGGCATACCACAAAAGCCCAGCCCTCAAGCCCTCGAGAAAGAGCTTTTATATGAACAAAGGCACGGGAGAGTGGCAAGTCGTGTTGTGTGGTGTTGTCAGCGGCGTGAGGAGTGTGGACCATGTTGAGGAGTGTGGTCCATGGAGCAATACATTAATAGCACGAGACAAGCGTATAACAGGTTGTAATATTTACTGTTAATGTTGTGGGTTTAATACCTGCCATCCATAGAAGTAAATTATGTTGAGGTTAAAAGAACAGTTCATACCTGGGCTATAATAGAGAGGATTCCCACCATGGCGATGAAGGCAGCAATAGCAGCAGGTGTGAACTGTATCACCTAGAACACATAGAAAAAGAAAAAAACTAATGTACTGGAAACTGTTATGTTTCCAAAAGAGTAGGAGAAACCGATGTCACTCATTCACCCCCTGGGCCAGGGAAGTATTTTTTTCTATGTAGAATAACAATTGTTCATATTTTAACATTATAACCCGCATAAACTGAGAACTAATTAAGTCCCAATAAAGAGTACAGAGTGCAACAGAGACTGAGTGTAATCAAGAAGACAGAGATTAATGAATCTAAATCGGCGCTGTAGTGTAGGATCTCGCCTGATTTGGATGACGGTAGGTTGGTCATCCAAAGTCGTCGGGCCCAATTATAACTGGGGGTTAGAAGAGTGCTAAATACAAAAGCTATAAAATTCCAATTAAAGCACTCCTTTCTTGACGGCTTATAGCGGCACTATCGTTAGTCGCAGTAGGAAGTATAAGAGCTCCATTTATTCCCCATTGTTGTTTCTTTGCTTTGGCTAATCTTAGCCACCTCTAAGATGAAGCCCGGCGACGTCTTATTGTGCATCTGAAACTCAGTCTGGATGGAAACGATCACAGGCACACTGATTTAATGGGCGCTAATAGTTCCGGGTCTTATCGTCTCAATACGATCTGCTCCTAACATTAGTGTTTTCTCGCCGTCAGTTGCAGTATTGTTTTTGTCACCCTTGAGGACAACGGAAATGACTATGATAACGCCGCTTTTTGGAGGATGCAAAGCTAACGATGACGAACAAAGCAAAAAGATGCTGGGCAAGACTGAAGCCGACAAGCTAAAACAGCTGTCCTGGTTGACTGATTATGACAAAGACGCATGTGAGTTTTAATTGACGAGACAAGACTAGACAAACATTTCAGAGCTTTGACTGAAAGATTCACAATGCATGGAAATGTTCTGCCAATATCAGAAATGCTGCCGCATTCTCCCCTCTTTGTGTGTGGGTGGGTGTGTACACCCTCCCTCCAATTAAATTCTTATGCAGAGATTAAATGCTATATTGCAAACTATAGTCTTCTCTGTCTTTCTTTCTTTCTTTCCCCTCTGCAACACAGCAAACACAGCCTGCCCCCCCTTTCCCTACCATGCTCTGATCATAGGGTCATTATTAAAAGGTTATCTATATTGTTATGCTCACTATTGGAATTCAGAATGGGGGGGTGCATAAATTACATCAGACTTCGGTGCTCTACATAGACCCCTCTATTTATAGCTTACCTGTCTTAGGTATAAGAAGAAGCTTGAATATTGTCCAGCCTCAGGTAGGTATGAAAGGAACACTGTGACACAGATGAGGAGAACCGTGGTGTCTTTCCCCACGCGGCGCAGAGACTATAAACACAAATAAACATAGACAACACTGTTTTATTTCTCCACTCCCTCCAAGGCAATTACAGGGAAAACAATGAACTTACTTTTCATTTTAAAGGAGCTAAAGTTTAATATGGGTTATTCCATGGGACCTCATAACTTTGCGAGTGAGAACATGGAAAAATGGAAATTGCCAGAAGGGTCCATTTCATTCCATTTGCACACTGATTCTCAGAGTTGGACCTGTTAATGATTCTTACCTCCAACACTTGGATGGAGACCCCAGACCCCAGTTTGAGACCCACTGGTATAGGGGTTGAAGTTCAAATGCATTCACATCAAAAGGAATCCATTTGGGGGGGGGGGGTAGTGTAGTGGTAACATGAACTGACAGCAAAGGGGTTTCTTTAACCTTTAGAGGTTAAAAGGTCCTGTAAACTCACAGCAAATGGGTCAGCCTGTTCCCAGGAGGGGAGTCCCCAGTTGGCCAGTCTCATCTTGTCCGGCAGTGACTCGGGGACCACGAAAAACACAAAGGCGATGTCCACCACAGCAATCACCGTGGCAACGAGCACCACCAGGCTGTCGCCGTACTTGGCCGACAGGTACGCCCCGATGGCCGGACTGGTCACCAGGCTGGCCGCAAAGGTAGCGGACACCTAGAAAAATAGTTAGAAGGGTGATCTTTCATGTATGCTGGATATTATACCCATATGCATATACTGTATACTATATGGCTCTACTATATGTAGTAGAGCCAAGCCTCAATCTTTGAGTCTTAGTGTAAAGTTTGACAGCCAATTCTGATTTAGTCTTTTTTAAAACACCATTTAGTTTTAATCTTATTCTGCAATTGTTTAGTGTTAGTTAACTGCTTCTTTGTCAACCGACTGTGGTGGTGTGGAACGTGTGTCAATTTGAAGCTGGTAGTGCCAAGCCTGCATTATAGTACATACACAGTGCATTCATATAGACAGACAAACAGATAGGTAAAGAGGTGAGGTAGAGAGGTGAGTCAAGTCTGCACTTCCAAACAGCAATAGGGAATTCACTGCACTCACTGTTTAGGAGGCAGTTTAGGGAAAGATTTGGAATAAAGGCCAAACAGGCGGAAAGGCTAGGCTAAACAGGGCTAAGATCTCATAACATAACATTCACTAGTGAAGGACTATTACTAAAACTAGAGCTTATGGCATATTTACCAGTCCATAAGCCGTGCTCCTCTCATGTTCCTCTGTGATGTCAGCCACGTAGGCAAAGATGACTGAGAATGTCACGGCGAAGACCCCCGATACAGCGATCAAAGCGAAATACCACCTAAACACATGCAAACACAGGTAAATGATAAAGATCACAACAAGCTCTTATTGTTATGAGAGTGCATGGAAAGTCACATTTCCCCTAGTGAAGTGTTCGATCTAGCCAACCTTGCACACGCTAGCTAGGAGAATTGATATGGTTATTAATTATCTTGATAAAGCTAGTGATTCACACGCTTAGCAATACCCAATAGAGCATTTCATTTTGATAAGGCATAGAACCCCACCTTAAAACTTAAATTAAAATCTGTACAAGTCACACAGTCAAATTGTGTTGCTTCGATCATCAAAATTCATCACAATGAACCCACTCGCTGCAGGCATTGTACTTTTCCCAAGAGATTCATAATTTGGATTTCAGTTTCAAAAAGACAACTCAATTGACGACACACTTGATCCTGGATAAAGCACACTGACTGTACTCCAAAGGAAGATGCAGATGCATTTTTGGAATGCTTAGCAGTCTTGTCTCTTCCTTCCAGGGGTGCCCAAAAGGTAGATCGTGACCTACCAGTAGATCACACAGACCATGCAGGTAGATCACAACAAAGTGTAACTCTTGAGAGTGTAAAATGAAACCAAATAGACCCGTAAGGGTCCATTAACACTCTAATTGCATGGACTCTCAAGAGTCCATGCAATTAGAAAATGGAGAATTATTGTTATTTTGACCAATGTTTTTGCCAGTTCCCACAATTGTGGACAAAAATGTGAAAGTTCTTAGTTTTGGCTGCAAGAGACTAAACTCAACATCAAACTGTCAACTCAAACCCCAAATACAGTTTATTACAGGTTATTGTCCATTTTTCATTTTAAGCGCATTATTCTTAAACACTATAACAGTAAGTAACACCATCACCACGATTTCAAAGCTCAAACTTTCTAGGGGGCCTTGAAATGGATTTTTCACATTTTTGATGTGTCGATCTTGTTGATCTATGCATGTGATCACTCTTTTTATATTAGGTTGATGCCATCAAAATTATTTTCTTGTTCACTTGTATTCAACAACAAGATAAAAATCATCCATCCTGTTTTGGATCTTTTTAGTTACTCCTAGCTGTATCAACAGTTCTGCATTAGTCCTTTCCCCTGCGGGATCAATAAAGGTCCATCTATCTGTTCAGAATATCGATCTTATGACTTGTGGAATGTGGATACGTATGAGCTGTTTTCTCACTGGACATGAAACACTGTAGTTTTGTTCATTTCATACTTCATAGGCTATACTGAGCTAAAGAAACAAATATCACTATGCCAAAGGTTAAAAGGTTAGACATTTAAAGGAGAAGTCCACCCCAGAAGGCTTTTTACCATTATTTCCAAAAAAGTGGTCCAGTTGTTATTTTGTGAAAACACTCTGTTATGGCCGTTTCCCCTACCCAAGAAATAAGCTTAGAATGGGGCTATGAGATGTTGTTCAAATTCTCCTTTTCCATTTATCCAAAATGTTTTTTTTTGCTCTATATTCTCTCTCCACCATGTCAATAGTCTGTGGACACTCACGCGTACTGCACGGTATATGGCTGAACCAAAAGTGAAAGTGAAGGTGTGAGTGTCAACACACTATTGGCATGGTGGGGAGAGAATATATAGCAAAAAAACATTTTGGAGCAATGGAAATAGGTGAATTTGAACAACATCCCACAGCCCAATTCCAAGCTTGTTTTGGGGCAGGGCAAACAGCGATTTTTTTTCCCACAAAATGACAACTGGATAACGATTTTGGAAATAAAGCAGCTGCAAATATAGATAAGAAAGCCTTATGGGGAGGAATTCTCCTTTACATTTAATCAATGCTGGGCTAAGTATGAAGAAGCATCACCTAGGTAGTGTAGATGCTTATGCTCTATAGTCTTCTACACATAGCAAACAGGGTGATTACCAATCACATCGTCACTGTGGACACCTGAATTTATTTTTTTTGTAGTAGCTTCAAGCTCACTGTGTGTCATACCATGCGTTGGTGGACTTGTGGGTCATTTGAACTTGACTGGTGCTACTCATGCACTTAAAAACGTTTACTGTGCCTCTGACAATGTACTTTGCACTTTTCCCTTCAGCACTTTAACTGTGTACTTTAAGGTCATGTCTATCCTGTTTGTACTCTACATATGGCTATGAATACGAAATGCCTCTTATGTTTTTTACTTACTTGTTGGCTGATGTTTGTGTCTACCTGATGCTGCAAACTATTCGCCCTTCAGGGACTTTAAATAAAGTTGAACTTATTCTACTGGCGAATGTTGTTTAGACCAGTAAAAGGGCAGAGGCTGAAGCCCTATTTGACTGATGTGCACACGCCCCTGTAAACTGTATTTTGGCACTCAGACAGAGTGGACCAGTGTTGTGTGGCAAATAGATCTAATCTACAAGCTCACCCCGCATTGCATGGACAAAAGATTCTAACTTTTAACCTGACTGGCACTGTTGTGTGGTAAAGCTAGACTTCAGCTTCTCACACAACTCGCAGGGCATTTTTATGCCATAACCAGTATTTATTGAATTGATATTATCGGTATTTCATTTATCTTTTGTCTTGATAATTTGTTCAAATATGGAATATTCATTTGCAGGCTTAGAAGACAATGCCATCATACTATATATAGACTAGGACTGACTTGTGTACTGACCGTTACACTGATGGACTGGATTACTCCCTGTCTGACTGATCTGTTACTGACTGGTTTCCCTTCTGGCTTATTTGCCAATCTGGCAGCGTCACTGGATAAGCCTGCTTCTTGGAGGCTGATCTTTGGCCTCAGGTCTCTCATATGAGGAGCATGTGACTCAACAGCACACAGCATTATGTTGGCAGCACTGTTCACCAGCACTGCTTCATTAGCACCTAACCGCCTCAACAACTGACTGACTCTCTGGTTCGAGTTGTCTTAGGAAAAACACAAAGCTGGAAAACAATATCAAAGAGGAATGCTATGTCCTCGTTTGATTTATTGCAAACTGTGTGCAACTGCTTTTAAACATGCATTACATCACGCAATGAGGAAATGTTGCTGTCCTGTTTGGAAACTATATTATGGTTTGTCTTTACAACACTGCAAATGAGCATAACACCATGCCTTTTAAGAATGAATGAATAAATTTTATCCTCAATTGCAATCCGGCGAATCACTTTTGGTGTCTTCAATATACATGCTCAGCCAATCAAATCTGTGAGGTACACACACCCACACAAAGCTAGAGAGATTAGGGGGTTCTTCAACTTCATCAATATCTTAAAGGCAGATGAAAGGTAGAACAACATATAGGCTTTCATGCAGTATTTAATAATCTCAGGGTGTGATGGTGTACAGACACCATCACACAAGTCTCACCAGGGGCTGAGCCTCATCAGAGGGATGGGAGCGCATGTGAAGAAAACTGTTATGAGGAGGAAGGATTTCCTGCCCCACACATCTGACATCGCACCAATCAGAGGAGCCGACAGGAATGACAGCAGACCCTGTAAGACAAATTGTAAATAAATTATTCTGAATGATTTAGCCATCCATTATCACTTTGTTTGAGTATACGGTTATCTGTGTACACAAAATATTCACCATTTGTTTAAGAACGACTAAACATACATTTCAATCAATTAACACAAGAATTATTTAAAATATATTGCATATTAACTTCAAGCGCACAAGAAGGATAGCTGTAATACATTGCATAATCATTTTACTTTAGCACTGAAGGGACACTTGGGTTATGCCTATAAAATGAATGAAAAGCTTTGCTTTGAATGTGTGGTTAATAAAGAGGAACAAGGAGAGGAGACCACCTCCAACAGATATACTGTATAGATGACAAATGATTAACTTTGTGTAAACTCTGTTCACCCTGTTGTCTAGCATCTGCTCGCTGTATTCAAGTATGTCAGTCAGTTGTGTAACATGTACTACACCTCAATTATGCTGTTGGTGTGACTGAGGGTTGTGATGATGGGCACTGCAATGTTACATCTATAAATATGACATCAACCTGCGGCTAGTTGCAGATTAACAGAAAACATTCCTAAGTGTACACGTTTGCAAACAATACCTAAATGCCCATCCCTACACCTTGGTGATTCATTTTTAAAGGCAGATCTCCAATGTTTCTCGTGTTAAGAGATTTAGATACCTTAGATAGGTACAGTAAGTGCCTCACAATGTGCCAATCCAGTTACAACTGAGAGATGCGCTTATCCAGCGCAACTTACATACACAAGATCAGAGTAAGGTACATGAATTACAACAATCAACAGATAGGACGGGATATTTGTCAGTTGTTCCTTACCTTCACTCCCTGGACCAATCCATTCATCAAAAACGTGTGATGAGGAAAGGTCTCATGGAGAACCTAGACAGGAATAGATAAAGGATAGGTTAAAAGAGGGAAGCAGAGAGAAGCAGAAGATAGTAGAACAGATTTCAATTTTTCATGGATAGCTTACAAGATAAGTGGTGTAACAAATTTCAAAGCAAACACACATAAAACTGTTTTTTATGTCTCACTCGCAGACACACACACACACACACACACACACACACACACACACACACACACACACACACACACACACACACACACACACACACACACACACACACACACACACACACACACACACACACACACACACACACACACACACACACACACACACACACACACACACACACACACACACACACACACACACACACACACACACACACACACAGTATGCTGTGTTTTACTGACGGTCAGCATGGGGGTGGTCAGCAGCCCCCAGGCAAAGAACTCCAGGAAGATCACAACGACTGCATGACTGACCCTGGCTCTGCTACCTCCAGACTAGACAGAGAGAAAGTGAGAAGTGTGTTGTTGAAAACAGAGAGAGAGAGAGAGAGAGAGAGAGAGAGAGGGGTGTTGCAAGAAAGAGATGGAAGGGATAGGAAGGAGAAAAGGGGGTGAGAGACAGATGCAGGCCAGGGGGAGAGAGAGAGATAGAGAGAGAGAAACAGGAAGTTTAACCACCAACATTATTAATTCATTTGTGTGGGTTGTAAGCCGGGAAACCAGTCCATTGTCTCACTCTGGTCTGGTCATTTCAGTCCATACTGACCTCTGGCTCACATGTTTTCCGTTTTCACTGATATTAGTCTTATTTCAGCACAGCAGGACATAATAGAGGTTTGTGTTGAATGGAAACGGAAAGCTGAACAAAAAAACAAACTGTAAAATGCACCTAAGGGCAGTCATTTTCTTTAACACTACTGTTGTATATTTGCTTGTTGTTGTTGTTTATTTAATAGTGACCGCACAACACACTGATTATCCACATCCACAGAAAAGTATGCATTTTATGAAATGTAAATAAAAGTAGTAAATGGTAAACGGTGCATTTATATAGAGCCTTCATCCAAGGCACTTTACATAGCGTGTCTTGCCCAAGGACACTTCGACAAGTAGACAGAAGGAGCTGGGATTTGAACCTCCGACCCGTCGATCATTGCACGACCTGAGCCACAGCCGCCCCATTAAATCTAGCTGTTAAAAAATACTAAATTTGGAGTTTGACAGGGTGTTGCATAATAACTATAGATATGATGTCTACTATCCTGTCTATAATAGCAGCGATAATAATCACAACACGCACAGTAAGTACAGATAGTTAATCTAGTTAATCACGTTGATAATTAGCATTAATAGTCTATAGGTGGTTATAGAGTGTACATATAACATGTACAGTCTGTGGTCAGGGGATCTTAGTATCTGATTGAAAGTAAGGAATTTACATTAAAATAACACATTTCCTGTTATTTTATAGTCGTTTCTGAACAAATATTACATTTTGGTTCAGTTTCAAGGCGAGTCACACCTGCTACCTTCTCAACAACTACCACCACCTAAATATAATAAAACAGTTGGACGACATAAACGTGTGTTTTTCTCATGCCAATACAACTTATTTGAGTTGACGCATAGGATCGTGGGCTATGTTACATAAATTCTTTAGTAAGGCGCAAACAGAGGGAACTCTAGCTATAGTCAGTCATTCTGTCAAATGATTTGGTCCCGGCCGAGGTCCTCAACTGGACCCTTCCTGGACCCTTCACACTCTCGTTAAAATATTCATCATGTGAATTAGCCCAGGTCTACACAACAAGAATAATGGTCATTCATTTTGATCTGTATGTTTGAGTGGTTTTGTTTCTGAAATCCAGCCTGGAATTGTGGACAATTTAAAGCAAAATAAATCTTTAGTTTTGGGAGGGGGGGGGGGGGGGAATGTTGAAAACCACTGAAATAAAAGAATGACAATGGACAGTAAACGCGGATATTACATGGTCGCCAGCCACAGTACGCACAGCATTTTAGTTAATCAGTTTCATAACTAGCATTATTACTAGTAATCCACCAGCTGCTTATTAGCCAGTCATATATATTATAATAGTTCGTGTGTAATAATAATTGCAGTGCCTGTTAAACCAATATGAATGTTAATAATAAAAACAAACTGCTGTCAAAGACAACTGACTCTGAACACATCCGTACTGCTGTGTATGTGTCTATGTACAGGGGTAGGTAGGGTTAGCAACCCATTAGCCGTGCGTGCTAACAGGGCCGGATTTAGCCAGCCCTACTAAGGTGGGCTGGAAGAATGGCAGGGTGGGCAACTCAAAAGTTTTTTTTATGAAGCAGTGGCTTTCAATCTTTTTGACACCAGGGCCTACTATTTATGCGGCATTTGAGCCACGGACCACCTTTTTGAGGACATGTCAGCCCCACAGACCCCAAAATTAAAGATTTCTTTTACTTTTGCCCACAATTCCAGGCTGGATTTGGGAAACAAAACAGTCAAACCTACAGATCAAAACGACCATTAATCTTTTACATTCTCTAGTAGTGTAGACTTGACTTGGGCTAATTCACATGATGAATATTTTAATTCTTGAGAGTGTAAAAATGAAACCAAGTGAAACCAAGTGGACCCCCCCCCCCCCCTAGATCCGGCCCTGCGTGCTAACGACTTACAGCTCCACGGACCAACATGATGTCCTTATTGGAGTCTTCCTCCTGCTGGACCATCTCACATCTTTGATTCTTCACGCTGATGTTCACATGAAGTCCATCGTGGTGGTGTCGTGGCTGTGCGCGTGCGTGCGGGCGTGCCGATTCTTCCAGCGTGCTGTTTGTTCTATCCTGTGTGTCGTGTGAGTTTCAGTTTTTTAGCCCCACCGAAACGAACGGAACGGATCGGATGTTGATGAGTGCTAAAGTTGTTAGCCTGCTTGCTGCTCGCCCTGCCTACAGTACAGTGCTGCCTGCCTGCGCTTTGGGGATTCTTCTATTCTAAATTCCTCTGCTGTGATTCGCCTCGTCGACCTGCTGGTGGTGTGGTGTGTGAACTGAAACTGCCACACACAGAGTGCGCGCGTTTTGCGATGCAGCGTAGCCCGGTCGACATCTGCCATCGTGTACAGTCAGTCAATCAATGAATCTAATCACCTATAATTTCGTCGTGTGTGTGTGTGTGTGTGTGTGTGTGTGTGTGTGTGTGTGTGTGTGTGTGTGTGTGTGTGTTGTGTGTGTGTGTGTGTGTGTGTGTGTGTGTGTGTGTGTGTGTGTGTGTCCTTTTTACTCCTGCACTTTGTCTTGGTGCTTGAAGAGTGTCTTGGGTAGGCTACTTACTTTCTTATTATGTTTATTACCACTACCAGTAAGCCTAAGGTGCTTAAAGGTGAGGCTGCATCCATGCATTGATAACTTTGGGGCAGGGCTGTCTAGAGGTATCAGTTGGAGACATTGAAGAGGAAGGAGGAATGGGGAAGTATGGAAGTGTTTTAGCCCAATAATTATATATATTAAGTAAATAAAAACATGTAGCAATATGTAGAATAAATAAATAAAATGACAAAAAATAAACCAAAGAAAAGTGTGAGAAAAATATATATCACACATTTATGAGTAAAGAAATGGGATATAAGTCATTTTTAGTTACTGTTATATTTAATTACGCTTACATTAATTCCCAAATACATTTATTTCCCCTTTTATTTTTCTATTTATTTACACATATATTTCCTGCAATATTTCCTTGATGCTCTTTTACGTCTCCTGTATTTCTGTCCCACATATTTATTTATGCTTACACACTTTTACATTTCCTTCTCCTACATTTACATTCCCGCGTCTATTTATGTCTGCCTTTCCTTTCTCTTTATATTTTTGGCCGTATATATTCCTGCGTGTGAGTATGCTAATTTAGTGGGCTGTCTGGGGCGGGCCCAGTCAGTCTTGCTCATTAACATACTGGATATTTGCATGGGGCAGTGTTGCCAACTTGGCGCATTTGTCGCTATATTTAGAGCTTTTTCAGACCCCCCTAGCGCCAAAATTAGTGAAAAACTCCTGGCGGAAAATCTAGTGCTTTTTGGCTGGTGAGTTGGGGTGAAATTGATTGACAGGCACCAGAGCTAAAACCCTCATTTTTCACCATTTTTCCTCCAATGACAGTGTTTTCAACCAGTGGTCCCCTGGCTAATAATGAACATCTGGTTCACCAGATGTAACTCTTTGAGAGTGTAAAAGTGTAAAAATGAAACCAAATGGACCCTTGCAGGTCCATTTGGTTTCATTTTTAAAATATTCATCATGTGTGTTAGCCCAAGTCTACACAACTAGAGAATGTAGGAGATTAATGGTCATTTACTCATTTTGATCTGTGTGGCAAGCATCTAGTGCAGAGGTTTTCAACAAGTGGTCCGGGGACCACCAGTGGTCCTTGAGAGGGTTCCAGGCTGCCCCAGCTAAGTTGTTTAACCAAATGTAACTCTCAAGAGTTAAAATATCCATCATGCAAATTAGTCCAAATCTACACAACTAGAATTAAGATTAACGGTCATGGACAGAAGCAAAAGAAATCTTTAGTTTTGGGGGCTGTGGGTCTAAAATATCCTCAATTGGTGGTCCGTGGCTCAAATTCTGAATAAATAGTGGTCCCTGGTATGAAAATGGTTGAATCCCCACTGCTCTAGCGCATTCTAGTGCATTTTGGAAGTGCCACTATCACTATGGTTGTGGTCCGTCAAAATCTCTAGTGTTGTTGAAGGCATCGTTCTCGTCAGGAGCGTCCATTTTTCCAGCAATTAAATACTAGGACAGCAACTACATATTTCTGAAAAGTAGGTTTTAACCTGCAAGCTCTACTTCCGGTCTTTTCCTCGAATCGGCATTTCCTGATGCCAGTGTTGCCAACTGCCCAAATCCAAAATGCACTAGTGGCACTTCCAAAATGCACTAGAATGCGCTAGAGCAGTGGGGGTTCAACCATTTTCATACCAGGGCCCACTATTTATTCAGAATCTGAGCCACGGACCACCAATTGAGGATATTTTTTAGACCCACAGCCCCCAAAACTAAAGATTTCTTTTGCTTCTGTCCATGACATTAATCTTAATTCTAGTTGTGTAGATTTGGACTAATTTGCATGATGGATATTTTAACTCTTGAGAGTTACATTTGGTTAAACAACTTAGCTGGGGGCAGCCTGGAACCCTCTCAAGGACCACTGGTGGTCCCCGGACCACTTGTTGAAAACCTCTGCACTAGATGCTTGCCACACAGATCAAAATGAGTAAATGACCATTAATCTCCTACATTCTCTAGTTGTGTAGACTTGGGCTAACACACATGATGAATATTTTAAAAATGAAACCAAATGGACCTGCAAGGGTCCATTTGGTTTCATTTTACACTTTTACACTCTCAAAGAGTTACATCTGGTTAACCAGATGTTCATTATTAGCCAGGGGACCACTGGTTGAAAACACTGTCATTGGAGGAAAAATGGTGAAAAATGAGGGTTTTAGCTCTGGTGCCTGTCAACCAGTTTCGCCCCAACTCACCAGCAAAAAAAGCACTAGATTTTCCGCCAGGAGTTTTTCACTAATTTTGGCGCTAGGGGGGTCTGAAAAAGCTCTAAATATAGCGACAAATGCGCCAAGTTGGCAACACTGCCCCATGCAAATATCCAGTATGTTAATGAGCAAGACTGACTGGGCCCGCCCAGACAGCCCACTAAATTAGCATACTCACACGCAGGAATATATACGGCCAAAAATATAAAGAGAAAGGAAAGGCAGACATAAATAGACGCGGGAATGTAAATGTAGGAGAAGGAAATGTAAAAGTGTGTAAGCATAAATAAATATGTGGGACAGAAATACAGGAGACGTAAAAGAGCATCAAGGAAATATTGCAGGAAATACATGTGTAAATAAATAGAAAAATAAAAGGGGAAATAAATGTATTTGGGAATTAATGTAAGCGTAATTAAATATAACAGTAACTAAAAATGACTTATATCCCATTTCTTTACTCATAAATGTGTGATATATATTTTTCTCACACTTTTCTTTGGTTTATTTTTTGTCATTTTATTTATTTATTCTACATATTGCTACATGTTTTTATTTACTTAATATATATAATTATTGGGCTAAAACACTTCCATAGGGAAGGATCAACACGTGGATTGTCAACATGTTCTGACATATCCATATATGGAGATCTAAAATCTTGTGGTTTGAGGTTAAATGTAGGCTTTCAATACCTGGTGACAACAGTGACTTTGAGCAGGATGTAATACAAAAAAATAAAATAAAACACACCAATACATTACATTTTTGAACTGTAGAGCACCGCCCACTCGCGCCGTAAAGAGATATTAAAGAAACATACGACCGGTGTTGCGTTTTTTTTTTTCACCCTCAGGCACGCAGCACCGCCCATCACTACGCAACAGGAAGTGAAATGGAGAACTTAAAAGGTTCTGAGTGTTCTGTTCTGAGCATATACAGCAGGTATGTCTATGGTACTAAGTACAGGCACACTGTTCAGTTCACTTCATACCTTTTAACTATATACGTTGCCTTTTTACTATGTATGTATATATGTATAGTTACTATGTACAGTATGTATGTGTATGTATGTACTGAATTAAAATAGTTAATGTTTAAAAAAAAAAAAAAAAAAAAAAAAACACAAAAAAACATCTGGGCTAGCCAGTGGCCACTCTACTCCTGAACTATTATTAGCGGTATATTATTATATAAAATTATACATGAAATTATTCATGTATTTATACAGTGTAGTTAGCTCTGGTCCAGAGCTCCACTGCTTCTGAGTCTGACCTGACCAATGCAAGTCAGACTCAGAAGCAGTGGAGCTCTGGATCAGAGCTACAGTGTAGTGTACTGTGTTTATATTCATGTAGAAATGTAGTCCCGTCTGAAAGAAATGAACATGGTGAATTAATATTACTATACATGCTGCTTACAGTAGTGGGTTTCTCCGGGATGCAGAGCTTAGGCCTACTGTCCAAATGCCCCCTGATCTATAAACAGTGTTGGGCAGTAACTAATTGTAGATTACATATTACTGTAATTTTATTACTTTTGGTCCAAAAAGTAAAGTAAAAATGGGTAATAAGTAACGCATTACTTTGCAAGTAACGCCAAGTTACTTTTTAAAAATGAGCTTGTTGTTGCAAAAATAGAACAGATTTACAAGCTATTGACAGGTACTGTAACAACAGAGATGTGCACTAGATTGTAGATCCAGTCCACACGCTGCATCCTGCGCACAGTTATGTACACTACAAATCGCTTGCTGCTTTATTTTGTATTTTATTTTTAAATACAAGACCTCAACTGTCTTTGAAAACAATTGTGGAAAAGTTTAAAAAGTCAAAGAGACAAATTTCGAAATCTGGTTTTGTTAGTTGCAGGTCTGTTTTGTGATTCAAGGTTAAAATGTTCCCATTGCTTCTCTCTGCTCCTTTTATTTTTATTTTTTTATCTAAGAACGTCATTTACAATGTCAGATTTTTTTTTTTTTTTTTTTACTTTGTTTCCAGGTGCAGATTGTTGGATTGAAGACTATTATTATTCCAATAAATTGAATTCAGTTCTAAAAAGAGCTCACTAAACAGATTATGTTGTACATCTCTATTTTTTCAAAAGTGGGAGTTGAGAACTTGGGAAAGTAATAATGATGTAATATGTAATATATTACTCTTCGATTCCAGTATAAGTAAAGTAATGATATTACTTTGTCTAAGTCTAACGGGTAACGAGTAAAGTAAAGAAGTTACTTATTGACCAACACTGTCTATAAATTGTGTTTTTGGATGCAGGATGCAGTGGATCTACTGTACATCATTGCAAATTGCCAAAATGTGAGAAATGAGAATGAGAAAACAAGACAACACACACACTCTCTTTCTCATCTTTCTCACTTGTGACATTTGCAGACTGACATTTTCGTATGTGCGCACACTCAAACATGTTCCAGATGCTTTCTGCTCCCTCCAGGACATGACCTTGACTGGACATCTAACCAGTCTGTTGGGCTACAGTATGTCTTGGATGACCCCTCATCCTAAGAATAGGAATGTCCCCGCACTAATCGAGGAATGAATGGTGTAGGGGAGAAAAGGCAATTCTATTCACCACAGAATTAAAGCGTCCTGACTTGACAAATCACAGAAGGCTTGAATTGTAGATGAGAACTATGCATATCGCGCATAGAGATATAGCTCTAACTATATCTCTGAACATCTCTGAACTGAGCAGATACCAAGCCGGGCTGAGCAGTGCAAAATAAGGCGTCTCTCTCGCATACAGGCCGCACACTCGATGCCTTTTGCACGGCTCATGATGATGTCACCCATCATCTATACTATAGCCATGTATATTTAATAGACCTGCACAGTGACGTCACCGACCCTGTTCCACTAGTGGATTCCTCAGACTTTTCGAAAATGGTTAATAAAAACATGATTGCGCCGCGGCCAAATTCAACTCGGGTCATGACAAATCATGACAACACATACAATATTATCATATATCTAATTAGCAAGAAGTAGAAAACGTAGAAAACGGCATGATACAAGACTTTTTGTTTCGTTTTTCATATTAGAAAGTATTTGATTGTCCTAAAAGATTGTGTGTGCCATCATGATTCGTCACGACCCGAGTTGGCTTTGTCCGCGGCGTTTTATTATTTTCGAAAAGTCTTCGCCTGGAAAGGAGCCAGCTGAGGTGGTTCGGGCATCTGGTTAGAATGCCACTCGAGCGCCTCCCTAGGGAGGTCCTTGAGGCACGTTCCACTGGGAGAAGACCCCGGGGCAGACCAAGGACCAGATGGAGGGATTACATAGACTCTCTGGCCTTGGATCGCCTCAGGAGGAGGTCGTCAATGTTGCTCGGGACAGGGAAGTCTTAAGCATAATGAAATTTTGAAAATGCCTTCAATGTTAACAGTACCCCAGCATATTATGCGAAAAAAAAAAAAGAAAATTTCCCAACATATGCAAGTTACCATTGGGCAGTTTCTAAATGCTGGGGATCAATACTCAGCTACCTATACATTTCTAACATAAAGCCTGAGGGTACTCAAAATGTCTGGGTTCACAATGGGCCACATTGCCATGTGTACGCTGATATTCTAATAATGATGCATACAGTACAACCAGTGATTTATGGCTATCTCCTAACAGGCAAGAAGCCCTGTGCTGCCTGCCAGAAATACAGTAGGTGACATCAGGACATCTTGAAAAGCAAAGCAAACAGGCACTCGTAACCCTTGAATTCCAATATTTCTATTGTCACCCAACGCCTCAATGCAAAGAACTGCTGACTGATCATCTTGTGACCTCAAGGAAAAACACAAATTTAATAGACAGGCACGATGGGATGGGACAGAATAGCGGATGTACAGACCTCATGCCCTGCCATTGACAACACTCATAGGGCATTTAAAGGAGTGCTTCGCCGGTACGGAATGCCTTTAAGTATGTGAAAAAAATAAAATATCACACCTACATCACTTTCAGGGCAGTGATGTAGGTATGATACGGTCTGGAACACCCTCCTCTGGTGTTCCACTACAGTATGCGCTGAGACCCGGGCACAGGGGCACGGATGCACCATAGTATAACCATACAGATGAGGTTTAATTTCGGCGAAGTATCCCTTTTAATGATCTCACTGCACCATTTGTCTGTTGTCCTCAAAGCTATCTCAAACATTAGGGAGAATATCACCATGGCAGCTGCTTGGTCTCAATTTAAGTGCAACACATTTGTGCCACGATTGGCAAGTCCCTACTGTGTCAGAGGGAGACTTGTCAAAACAACACATATTCTATACTACATTGCCACATGCTCAAACCAGGGCTGTTGAATGATCGAAGAATTTAATCAAATTAATCACAGGTAGAAAATTAATTTAATCAGTTTTCCTTCACAATCATTTCCTCTTCAATATTTATCAAGATCTGTGATATACAAACCAAGCCCCCAATGCTTGTAGATCTCTCGAGCCATCCTCTATGGCTCTGGTTACAGGGAGACACAGCAATGTCTCCGTAAAAATGTGCTCTACCCATTTTTCCCCCACAATGAGAAAATACTCAGTGGGTTGAGTCAGTGTGGACATGAGTTAAACATTTTAATCAGATTAAACTAAATTTAATTAATTAACTAATTTTCAACAGCCTTAGCTCAAACTGATTCTGAGTCCTCTGTTAAACATTACCCTCTATCTCTAGTTTTAGGTCCATAGGCAAAGTGCTGTCCCCTTTAAATAAGCCATACACAACAGAATAAAATGTAAAATGGATAGATTCAAACTGTCATAACAAATGTTTAATCATTTTCAAACAGATCCTATGAAGTAGTAAACTGAATTGTGAAGATATTTGGCCTTGGCTTTCAGAATACCTGGTAAGTTACCAGGTCAGTCCGGAATACATCACTTACATTTAAGACAAGTGGCTCCATGTAGTTGGAGTGAAAAGAGACTCCAAACTTTATTGTTGAAGTTTCCGTGCCGATATGAAATCTAAACATGATGGTTTAGATTTGTATCATTCTGGTACAGCAGAGCCTTGTATTCAGCCCATACTGCAAGCATCAGTGTTCAGATCTTTCTCTCTTTAGATGCAGGTCATCAGTGAAAGACATAATGTCATTGGGGACGCTCGAGTAATAAAACACAAGTATGAAATAGAATATTCATTAGGGCGTTGTGGGGATCGATCCCATGAGCGTGTGCTTACAGTCAAGTCTTTGAGGCACAGGAGGGCAGGGACTACGTGGCTTTTGTCTTGGCAGTGGGTTCAGTTTCCTGTTCGTATTCTATTTGTACAAAGGCTCTCTTCCTGAAAGCCGGGCCTTTCGCTGGAGCCTTCCCTTTAGACACAGCCTTCCTCACTGTCTCCGTCTCCATCTCCTCCTCTTCCTCACTTGACTCTTCTTCCTCCTCCTCGTCCTCCTCTTCGTCACTGCTGGCCTGCAGGTTGTTCATGTCCTGAGGAGAGAGGAAGAAATAGGAGGGATTTCTGTACAATGCCAACACAACAATGTTGTACGTCTAAATCCACGTTGCGATCATGATAATTGTCAAGTAAATGCAATTACGACTAAATTGGATTTTTGCATTATACATTAGAAGAACATGATGACTTTCTTCATTTTCCCCCCATTTTTGTTGGCTTTGTACAAATAACGTAAACATGAAATACAATTATTTGGCAATAAATGGCTGAAATGGAACATATTTAATCATTTTATAGTTTTATGCATATTCTGTCCATTTTCTTTTTGTTCTTCCCCTTAATGTTGCTGAAACAGTTACTGCGAGAACTGACCAGCGACCGTCGGTGAAAGAGTTTCTATCGGCTTCCTTATTGACCGCTCATTTCTACAAAAGAGAACGAACGGCTTCGATAGGAGCCTCCATTTTATACATTCTAAAATTTAAATACAGTCAATAGTGGAAGTGGCAGTTGTATAAGTACACAATGCATCGCTTGCAATTACATTATTTATCAAATAAGTCCATTTTTGGAATGTATGCACATGGACAAGAGTAATCTTGTGGGCAATTGGACAGTGTAAACAACATACTCTAACTGTATGATGGAAATACCAACACAACATAATAGACAGTAATGCAAATATACTGCATCCTTAGACTCATTACTGATACCATACTCAAACATAGTTAAATAAAACTCGTCCCTGGGTCCCGCGACACATTACATTGAGACCCTAATTACATCACTGACTGCATAGATACACTATACGATTCCAACACTAATAACAGACATGTACCTCAAAGTCACTGATGTCACTCTCCTCCACTTCATCAGCAGCCACAAACTCCTTCTTTCCAACATCCTGAAAACACATTTGTTTTTATTCAAATGGTTTAATGTTGTAACTTCTATTTATCCACTGAGTGCTCCACTGGATCACTATACCATTAAAATATTCACTGACATATTTTCATCATAACCAATTCAGCGGATCAGTGCCAGTGAGTGACGTATCTGTACTCTGCGTCAAATGGTCCTTTATAGTAGTTTGTGATGGATTGTGGTTGTGATGGCACATACTGTATTAGCATTGGGTTGCTAGGCAATGAAGTAAACTGAAAAAGCACCATGAGCAAGACTGATCATTTGTAGAAGATGCAATACATTAGATAAGGTATCATTGTTCTTCCCCTTAATGTTGCTGAAACAGTTACTGTGAAACTGACCAGCGACCGTCTGTGAAAGATTCTCTCTGCTTCCTTATTAACTGCTCATTTGAACAGCTTCGATAGGAGCCTCCATTTTATACCTTCTAAAAATGACATGAATACCTTGGAAATAGCCGATCTACAAGCTAACAAGTGGACGTGTTGTTGTAAACAACCTTTCACAACAAGCTTCATTTGACAACCCATAACCAAAGAAAAGTCTTGACTACACAATGTAGGGTGGTCACAACAAACTTTTTCTCCCCAATGAGAATTGCTGACTATAAGTGATGTTTTTTTATTCGCTAAAATAGTTTCATGAGTTTGAGTGGTATTTGAACACCCGCCTTGCGCCTTATGGACGAATATAGATCCAGACAGCCCTCCTCACCTCATCATCTTCTTCCTCCTCCTCTTCCTCCTCTGACTCACTCTCCTCTTCCTGCTTCTCCATAGCTTTGTCAAACGCGTGCACAGGGAAGTTGTAGATGTCTCCGTACTGACAAACACATAGCAAAACCAAAAAAGGCAAACAAGTTAGCACCTTCAAGACGATGTTCCATTCCAACAGTCCTTTTACTTCAGACAATACCTGGTATTTACATTTATATTGTACTACTTGAATTATTTTTTTTAAGTCACGTAATATTCATACATATTCTTTGTTCTTCCCCTTAATGTTGCTGAAACGGTTACTCAGAGAACTGACCAGCGACCGTCAGTGAAAAGAGTTTCTCTCGGCTTCCTTATTGACCGCTCATTTTAAATCAAGGCAAATGAGCGGCTTCGATAGGAGCCTTCGATTTATACTTGTCAAAAATTAAATACAGTACATGGTGGAAATAGCCATTGTAAAAGCTGGTACAACGGTGAAATGCTCTTTCCAAGTTATAAGACAATTCAAACATTTCCTGTAAAACATGGAACAAAGAAAAAGTGCAAATAATATATTAGATTTGATTCTCAGTGGATGAATCAACAGCAAAACATACCGTTCCCTGTTTGAGCCTCTCCAGTAGTTCTTTCTCTATAGCCGTGTCCAACTGAGCTGCAATCAATGCTTTCTCCTGCACACACGCACACACAGAATGACAGATCAATGGTTAAAATTGTTCCAGATCACACCAGGACCATGTTTTAAATTTAAACAAATCCTAGACTGCATTGCCTGAAAGTATATATCATTTGCACTACTCTGAAATCTCATTCAAACAATTGTTGATTGAATTCATGTCCATGTATTGAATGTTCAAACAAAAATTCTAAAATAAAATCTACACAAGAGTGCACAAACTTAATAGAGTCATTCCACGGAAACTGTACGATTTGCAGTCCCTCTGACTGTTTTAGCTGCATTTTATTGATTGATTAATATTGTGTAAATATTACATGGATTTTATCTTCATATCAGAAATTATCTTGCTTTCTTTCAGTAGACACCCCCTATTTTGTCAATTTTCCCATGTTCCCAGTGGCCTTCGATGAAAGTGGACTTGACATATGACTATTAAACATCAACAAAAATCCGAAAATTATGACATGAGCATATATATCTATCTGTACTTTATTGCTGGACATGTTTAGTTTTTGAATAAATAGATGATTAATCATTTAAATGGCATTATATAGCTGTGTCCCTCAGTTGCACTCAACTCCGTTACACAAGTCATTCTTCCCTCCATAACAATTAACTGGCCCTTTAGTGACATCAACAATAGGAAGTAGTATTCTACAACTCTTCTGACCAACATGCTACAGAAAGTTGCAATTTAAAACCTCATTTTACACCATTTTAGAGGCATTTTGCACTCTCACATGTGGTTGTCATCATAACAGCTCAACTCTGTTACATGAAATAATGATATAAAACAATTAGTTATAAACGGGACCGAGCGCGACGCGGGAGGCGGTGAGTTAACATGTTAAAAGATATTTTAAAAAATATAATGAATGCCTGAGATGGGAAATTATGTTTTTCTTATAGCTAAAGATGTCCTTAATAATGTGGGCTATTCAGAAGTAAAACATTTCGGTCAAAATTTCAGGAATGACTCAATAATAGGTGTGAACTGTGAGTCTAGCTGCTCTTCAGTGTTTCAAAGAGATGTTACAAATCAAGTGTTGATGGGATTGACCATCTCACCTCTCTTCTCTTCTCTCTCCTCTCCACCTTCCTGCTGAGCGGAACCAACTTCCTCCTGAAAGCAATGCAAGGAGAACAAGGTCAGAAAGGCTGGTTTATTTGTTTAGCACAGACATGTCACACTCAAAGGCAAATGCATTACATAAAGCATCATTGTTCTTCCCTCTTAATGTTGCTGAAACAGTTACTCTGAGAACTGACCAGCGACCGTCGGTGAAAGATTTTCTCTCGGCGTCCTTATTGACCGCTCATTTCTACAAAGGAGAACGAACGGCTTCGATAGGAGCCTCCATTTTATACATTTCTGAAAACGAAACATTAACACTTCAGAATGTTCTCAGACAATGGTAGTTTGTCATAAACTACCATTCTCTCAGGTTTTCCTTGTGACATCATAGGGGTAATTGCATTATATGCCGTGACTGCAATCAAATGTAAGCTCCTATAAAAGTAACAAAGAACAATTTAATAATTCAAAACGGGGACAAAAAAAACCCTTACTGTTCATACTTACTGTCTTTTGAGCGTGAGTTTTCGGATGCGGATCAGGTACTGCGTGATCTTCGTGAAACGTTGTTTACATTTATGTCGGATGAACCTGGGCCAGTAGATCAGGTTTGTGTCGATCATCTCCAGAGCTTGCTCGTAGTTCTTACTCAACTTGACCTGGACATACAGTACATGCACAAGCCTATGTTACAGACTACAGTACAGACTGTACTGTGCATAAGACAGCAGAGGTGTGACGTGACATTACCGGCCTTGGTCATTGAGACTACATGCATTCATGTTGCACACAAGTGACCAAAAAAAGAGAACAACTACGGTATTCCCATACACAACAGGGGTTGACACTAAGGTTTCCGAGGCACTTGCCCATTGGGCAAGTCCAAGTTAGGTTCTAATTGCCCTCAGGTCATGGTCACTTGCCCCCCCAAAATATATCGTAAATTTTGCATTCAAGTTTACTTTCTAATTGGGTGCTTTAAACATTTCCTTTCGCAGTCAAAGACTTTTTTAAGTCCCAATCAACTACAGTAAATATTCAACTTGTAAATCAGTGTGTTCCCACAGTCCCATAGTGGTCATGGACTCAGGGGTCCCGTGATCACAGAAAAATGATAGTTTTGGAACCAAATTGACCTGGGAGGGAGATAGAAGAGATGGCTAGAAAGCCAGGAAAAACGCAGAGGCACAATGCAATGACAACCTTCAAGACAAATATATCTTGTATTGTGTTATAGCACACTAAGTCACCCACTTGCCCGATCGGGCAACCAGGTAGCAGTCTTCACTTGCCCGGCCATTTTTTTTTAACTTGCCCAGGGCAAGCGGGCAAGTGTTCGTATCAAGCCCTGCACACTATATTGTGGAATGTAAATTTTGGTTCACTCCGAGCGTCTTGTGTATATAAGCACTCCCAAGTGCAATGATACAATCGTCATATTTAATCATTTTAATTTCACAGATTTTGTTTTGTTCTTCCCCTTAATGTTGCTGAAACAGTTACTCTGACAACTGACCAGCGACCGTCGGTGAAAGATTTTCTCTCGGCTTCCTTATTGACCGCTCATTTCTATAAAGGAGAGTGAACGGCTTCGATAGGAGCCTCCAACTTATACATTTCTAGAAATTGCATAAATATTGGAAATAACCCGATCAGCAAGCTCACAAAATAACCATTGCAAGTACGAACGTGCAGGAAAAGCATTTGTCTTGAATTGGGTGATGGCACACCCTGGCCTCACCCAAATTAATTTGACTGCTAGCCTGTAGTAATTTTGTTTGATGGAGATCTACCTTTACACGAGTACTGCAATTCATTTAAAGATGCAGAGTTACATGTTTTGCGGGCAAGTGCGACAACTTTCTTTTCCCCTCATTGCATCTCATGAGTGGGTCCTTTTGCAACATGCTTGCATGTGAATTCCTGGGTGATATCAATGTGACGTGGTCTGATAAGGCGTCCATTATATTAATGCTGAGGTGGTTAGTAATAATTAACATTTTGCAGAGGCTGAGGGATTGCATGTACTCCTTATACGGAACTATTTGAGTCTATATAATACTCTTTGTACTCATATTGAATGATCACATTCTTTACCAATTCCAAGAACCACAATAACTAGTGAGTTTACAAATGTAACCAAAAGTTAATTTGGAACTTCTAGGGCCATAGGAATCAGTAAAGGGAAGCGTTAAGGAATCACTAAGAAATTGGAATTCTTAGTATTAGTAGACGTAAACAACGTCAACTTGCTGAAGATACAGCATTTGATGAAGATTCTGTTGTCCATTTAACAATTCTTACATTATAGATACTAGTATACTTATTTTACAATTGTTACACAGTAAATAATGCTCACTTGTTACAGTATAAATAAATGGTATACTCACTTTCTCCCACATCCTGCCTGGAAATGCTGCTCTCTCTATCACCTTCATGTATAGAAAGATCTGACCTGGGAGAGAAGGGCGTTGCCCAAGCGCACACACACATAACACAAAGTGTTGTAATAAATGTTTTCTGTCACATTATCAATTAGGCCAATTTCAATCACAGCTGCCATTTAATTATAATTCTTCACTGTCGGGCAAAAAACTGGTTAACGTTACTTTTCAGAAAAAGAAGGAAAATAACTTATGTTATAAGGGATCCAGTACATTCATTATTGGGGTGCAAACTCTTCTTAAAACTGATCATTGGTTACATTTGTATAAAATCCACAGACTATTCAGCTCACAACACGTGTCACCACATTTTTCATTACTTTTGCTTGACAAGGTCATACAAAGAAAAGCATCCATTCATGAGAGAAAAACAAGAGAAACAGGGTTCCTGTCAGAAAATTAAGTGCAGAAAGACAAGAGGCAAAGAAGTGAGAGAGACAGACAAGACACAGCATGGTCTCACCTTTCTCCTCTCTGATGGTGGCATACTGGCTGTTAGCTAATGGACAGGAGGAACGGTTACACAGCCCCGTCAGGTTATACTCATTACGACAGAATGTCTGGGATTTTGTCCTGCAAAGGAGGACACACAGATAGAGACAGATATTTTTAATAAAACACACACACTTTATCCTTTTGTACATTTCTTTTGTTCTTCCCCTTAATGTTGCTGAAACAGTTACTGTGAGAACTGACCAGCGACCGTCGGTGAAAGAGATTTTCTCGGCTTCCTTATTGACCGCTCATTTCTATGATGGAAAGTGAACGGCTTCGATAGGAGCCTCCAATTCATACATTTTTAAAAACAAGCTCACTCAAAATTATATGCAGAGGTTCTTTACATCAAGGATGTTATTCCAGCAAACCCAAGATGATGATGTTTGAAACACTCAAATTATTAAAAGAGGTCTAAACATTTTTGATGAAAAAATACATCTCTACTGCATGTTCCTTCTACGCCAGGGCTGCCTAAAAAGTGGATTGTGATCTACCAGTAGATCACACAGGCCATGCAGGTAGATCACATGACAGTTCCCCTAAAATGTGTAGATCTGTAACTCTTGAGAGCGTTAAAATGAGTCCACACAATTAGAAAATGGAGAATAATTGTTATTTTGACCAACGTTTTTCCAGTTCTCTTTCCAAATTTTGGACAAAAACATGAAAGTTATTAGCTTTGGGTGCAAGACTATAAATTCAACATCACAAACTGTCAACTCAAACCCCAAATACTGTTTTCAAACGTCATTAGTAGCATATACAGGAAAACTTCCAATTCTCCCCCTCTATTTTTCATTATAAGTGCATTATTCTTAAACACTTGAACAGTAAGTAACACCATCGCCACTATTTCAAAGTTTCTTGGGGGCCTTGAAATTGTTTTTTTTTCCCCTAATGTATGTGTCGATCTTGTTGAGCCGGTCATTTTGAAAGTAGCTCTCAAGTCCAAAAAGTGTGGGCACCCCTGTTCTAAGCCATGTGAGTTGTACTGTATATCTGCTATATTTGAATAACCAAAGTTTAAATTGCAGATACAAGTGATAAACAGCACAATGGACAACGGCAGTTTTTCATGTGGGGTCCTCCAGAGTTAGTGCCAATGTGTCCCTGAGGAAGACACTTAACCCCTAATCGTTCCTGATGTGCTGGTCGGTACCTTACATGGTTTCTTTTGCCATTGGTGTTTGAATGGGTGAATGAGATCCAGTCTATGTAAAGCACCTTGGATAAAGGCGCTATATAAATGCTAAAAATGCACCGTTTACAATGCTTGTTGCATACTTACTTGACTTTGTAGGAGCAGAACTGCTTGTTTCCTATGATGTCCCAAATCACCTGCGCGCGCGCACACACACACACACACACACACACACACACACACACACACACACACACACACACACACACACACACACACATATATATATATATAAATATACTTTTACTGCAATTCAATCTTGATTGATTCAATTGTACAATTCCTACAATAGTGAGTAAATATGGCTGTTTAACCACTCCCAAAAGTACAGGGATACAATTTGGATACAAGTGGATACAATAAAAATCATATTTAATTTTATTCCGTTTTGTCCTTCCCCTTAATGTTGCTGAAACAGTTACTCTAAGAACTGATCAGCGACCGTCGGTGAAAGAATTTCTCTCGGCTTCCTTATTGACCACTCATTTCTACAATGGAGAATGAATGGCTTCGATAGGTGCCTCCAATTTACACATTTCTAGAAAATACATGAATATTGGAACTATCCTCATCAGCAAGCTCACAATAGAACCATTGCAAAGTAAGAACGTGCTGGAAAAGCATGCGTCTTTCTTCCAAAATAATTCAGTGGCACAGTCAGGCAGGACAATCTACTCTGTCATGGAATAATGGAATATATAAACTCTACATACTGCTCCACAATATTCATGTTATGTTTTAGTGGTACCACGGGTTCTTGAGGTCCCTAACTAAAAGAAGTAGTTGGTACTACTTGGTAACCAAATGGGCAATTTGGTTAGATCAATTTTCATTTTACACCCTAAATCAGTGGTTTTCAACCAGTGGTCCTTGGGGGGGTTTCACGTGATCCCCAGCTAAATGATGGAAAGATGGTTAACCAGATGTAACTCTTTGAGAGCATAAAAATGAAACCAACTGGACATTTGCGGGTCCGTTTGATTCCATGTTTACACATGTTAAAACAGTCATGATCTGAACTAGCCCAAGTCTACACAATTAGACAATGTAGAAGAATGGTCATTTTGTTCCATGTTGCCCATTTTGTTTCCAAAATCCAGCCTGGTATTGTGTGCAAAAGCAAATATATATTTTTAGTTATGGGTCTTGGGGCCTAAAATGTCATCAAATGGTGGTCCGTGGCTCAACTGCTGAATAAATAGTGCGCTCTGGTATCAAAATGGTTGAAAAACATTGCTCTAAACGGTTAACTTATTGCTATAGAACATCAGCATTGGTTAATTTAAAAGACTACAGAGAATGTAGAATAATTTGGATTACACGTTTGGTCCACGTTAAAAATATCGATACAGCATGCTTGTAATTGTGGACACACTTATCCAACGAGTCAGCGACGTCTTCAACAAAATATACGGGGGTGACAGACGGACAGTCCCAAGTGACTTCGGTCCCGGACGTGTAGTCCCAGGTGGTTCAGACGATCGTTCCCACCCGATTATATTTCACGTATTATCATACACTGTCCCCTGATTATATTTCACGTATTCGTATCATTTATAGCATATATTATGTATTGGCACACGTATTATTTCTTAACACCACTCCAGTAAGAATACCACTACTGGATAACACGCGGCAGTAATGCCAGTAACAGGACGTTCTTGACCAGTAATAGGACTGGTTTGCTAGTCCGGAGTTGTTGGTCGCTCTTTTCTACACGCATAAATGGTCGGGAGTTATAGAATCTACAAGCATAAATGGTCGGGAGTTATAGAATCTACAAGCATAAATGGTCGGGAGTTATAGAATCTACAAGCATAAATGGTCGGGAGTTATAGAATCTACAAGCATAAATGGTCGGGAGTTATAGAATCTACAAGCATAAATGGTCGGGAGTTATAGAATCTACAAGCATAAATGGTCGGGAGTTATAGAAATGGTCCGGAGTTTTCGTTAGGTTTAATGCTGGACCGGAAACGGAAAGAGGATTTATCCACCACTTGTTAAAACGTAACGACAAAGTCGATTCATAGGCTAATAGTCATACTGTAGGTGTGTTTGAAACAATATGCCACTAATTATGTGTCAAATACACACGTACGTAACAAAAAACTAACATAAAAAAGATAACTAGCTCCGTTATATGTCGGTGGGCTCGATAGTCTGGCTAGTGGGACTGTGCCGACCGGGGAGCGTCCCGCGTTGGGACTGTCCGTCTGGGAAACAATATACGGATATAACCAGAGCTAAATCTCTAAATCTAAAACTAAATCAAAATTGGTGCTGCGTGGCACAAATGCTTAACAAATGATGGACCTTGGATATGAAGATCACCGTTTAATGTTTAAATAACCTATTAGACATGACTGCAGTGCAGGCCTTTAGCGTAGCAGACAGTGTGATAGAAAAAAAAACTTACGTCGTCGTGCTGCATTTTAGAATCTTTCTATGGCGACAGGCGACGTCACCTACGAGTAAAAGCAACGGACAGGCCGGACACCGTTTCTGTGATATATGTATATATAACAATACGAGGTTTTATAACTAATTACGAAGTTATGATGAAATCTGTCACCGGCAGCGAGGCCACATGGAGATCAGGATGCCGACATTTTTGTTTTGCGTGTCCTCGGTGAGATCTCGGGAACTCTCGCGGTGCCTTCTCTTCTTCTTTTAATTTCTCCCTTTTAACTTTATTGAAACATTATAAGTTAACAGCGACGATGTTCTTTTTCTTTGTAAAACTTGATTGATTGAAAATGTTATTAACAGATTGCCGAATTTGTACAGTCCAATACACGTATGTGTAACCCAATACAAAACATCACTGGAAAAAAGGGAATAGGCTTTTAATGAGTATGGTTGGTGTAGAAGTTGTTAAAAAGGAATGAGTTTTTCTAGCCCTGATACATGACGGTCGTATAGATGTATACCGACCGTCATGTATCAGGGCTAGAGTTTTTCATAGTTGAGGCCTCTGCTTAGCCTTTTTTCTTTTCTTTTCTTTTCTTTTCTTTTCTTTTCTTTTCTTTTCTTTTCTTTTCTTTTCTTTTTGTATTGTTTTGTTTTTCTTTTCTTTTCTTTTCTTTTCTTTTCTTTTCTTTTCTTTTCTTTTCTTTTCTTTTCTTTTCTTTTCTTTTCTTTTCTTTTCTTTTCTTTTCTTTTCTTTTCTTTTCTTTTCTTTTCTTTTCTTCGTCTAACTCCAATACCACCAGATGGCGCTGTTTGCTGGCAGATTTCATAATGTAGTTTTGCGATCCCAGAATGCAGCACTTCTATACGCATTATAGAATAATTTTCTGTTCTGGCTGTTAAAACATAGATAACGAATTATAATAAAAAATGCTCAAATATTTGATGATATAATCACATAATGTTGCATATTCATTATTTTGAAGAATACAAAAATAGAAAATGTGGACCACGAGTCAAAGCACAGATCCTGTTGTACATGAACAGTGGCTGTCGGATTGTACCTTCGATCCTTTCGGTTCATTCAGATGATGATTGGGTGAAATCACAAGACTTTGTGTGAGGTGCAGCCCAACAACCTTGTTACGCAATGCGCCTCAGCCCTTCTGATCCTGAACCTTGCATTACAGTAAACATAATGTCAAATACAGTTAAACACAAGAACTACTTGTTGTAGGCGCGGAATGGGATATGGCATGTCAACCTTGAGTTCAGAACTACTGTTCTGAATATATTGGCAAATATTTTCAAATGAATGAATTAACAAATACTTGGGTAGCCTACTTTTAAATTATGCTTGTCTGGTCATTCAATATAGAAATGTCCTGGCTAATAACAGTAATGACTGCTGAGGATTAGAACATACAGAATGAACACTAGGAAAAGAAAATGGACATTTTACATTAAGAGAGGATTGTCACTTTTTAAAGTTAAAGTTTAAATTCATGATTAGATTCAATCACCAAACGAGCATTTGGTGATTTATATTATAGAATGTTGCAATGACAATGGATTGTATAATGATTTTGAAGACTAATTATAAGTGAGATGATGAACCGTGACTGAAACCACTGCTCCAGTTGAGCATGATGAGCCATGGGCCATGTTGACCTTTGATCCTTCGGTTCATTCAGATGATGATTGGGTGAAATCACAATACTTTGTGACAGGTACAGCTCAACAACCTTGTTACGCTATGTGCCTCAGCCCTTCTGATCTTCCGAACTATATATATTAAGGCTGTTGAAAATAGTTAATTAATGGGATTAAATTAATTTTGTTGATTAATCTGATTAAAAATTTTAACTCAATTAACTCATGTGCACACTCACTCAACCCACTGAGCATTTTCTCATTGAAAGAAATGGGTAGAGCAGGGTTTTACGGAGACTTATAGCTGTGTCTCCCTGTAACCAGAGCCATAGAGGATAGCTGGAGGATCTACAAGCATTGAGGGCTTGTAGATCGCCTATTTTGATAAATATTTTAAAGATATATGGTTATTTTTTTCACAGATTCTGTTGTTTTTTCGGAAAACATGCATATTTTGGACATAGTTCGAATGGTGATTAATCATGATTAAATTAATTTTGAAGCTGTGATTAATTTGATTAAAATTTTTAATCATTCAACATCCCTAATATATATATATGTATATATATATATATATATATATATATATATATATATATATATATATATATATATATATATATATATATATATATATATATATATATATATATATATATATATAAAGTGTTAAATAACAAACTTGTCTGATCGTTTGTCTCATCAATTCCTATTTCACTTGCTTAATAAAAACTCGGTGCAGTGACTGATTATTGACTTGCCTCTCTAGCATATGGTCTTCATTTGTATAAAACATTACCTACATTTTTTAGTTCAGTACCATAATTTTGTTTCTGACTTTATCATACTACTTACCTTTACCATAATTTGCAAAATGGTTGCATGCATTAATGTTTTATGTGCCTCAATTAGAATGCTAAGTTGGAAATACAAAATAAGAACACAAATACAGTCGTCTCGTTTGGAAAAAAAACAACAACAGAGAAATGGTTTATTTTTGTAAATAGAATGAGCTTTTAACAGCTGTACAACACTGGCATCTGTAGTTGGCACTCTTTAAAGGGACAATTCACCCAAAAACAGAATCCACATTTGCCATTGCCATTAAGTTCTTAAGAAGTTGAACACGCTCAAACTCTCTGATCTGAGATCTGAGATCAGGGAAGAACATGGAATAACAGATCTGAATTCTGTTTGAGGGTGAATTTTCTTTTTATTTTCTTTAAGAACCCAAAAATACCAGTCTCTGAGACACACAGTACAAAAACCATAATAAAACAAACACACCCAGAAAGCCACAACAGAGTTCGGCCCACAGAACTGACCCCCAAGGAAGAAAAGGAACAACATCAACATGCAAACTCACATTTACACTGAGCTACATTAGGCATGCAAAAACAACACTGTTCTTTTAAAGAGGGTCGGATTGACAGGAAACACGCATACAACACGCACGCACATCGCACACTCATACTCTCACACAGTACAGCACAACAATTACTCCATAAAGTAACAATGTCAATGTGTTTGCTCTTTTTGTCATTGATGTGCAATTCTACCGACGTCCATATCATGGGGAATATCATTATACCTCCGACTGGTTTCCATTTCTGGCCAGTTCAGTCAGACTATTACCAGATCTTTTATTTTTTTTTAATTTTGTTTCCTGAAAGTGATATCGCAATTTGAACAAAACCGGGTCTCCCAGTCTGAAATAGCAAATACACTGTGCCTTGGGACAGCTCTAAAATCACCCGGGTGTCTTTGTTTTGAACCATAATGGGACACATACAGGATTGGGCTTAGGGTGTGTTTATTTTATTTTTTGTGAGCAGCAATGACACCCTCATGGTCAGTAGATAGATATCTGTGTTAATGTTGTCTCTTAGGCAGCGCTATGTCCAGCGTTTTATAAGGAATACAAGTCTCGTCTTCCATGGTCAGTCACTGTGGAGGCTATGGAGTTCTATTTTCACCAGTCAGATGAGAAGAGGGAGAGGGGGGGGGGGTTACATTTTTTACCCCAATTAGGGCTCAAAATAAAGAGAGGTTTTTGAGGTCCACATGACAGTTCAAGAAAGAGAGAGCCCGCCTGCCTTAAATGAACGTGATTTTTCCAGGTAATTAAAGATGTAAGGTGTGGTGTTTTTAATTCCCCCCTTAGCGTGGGCTACAGAGCCACCCAAACTGTCTCCACCATAATAAAGAAACACTCGTATGTCATTCCAGTGTTTCTGTTGAGTGCAAGTGTCCACAGTTGTGGGTTGAGAGATGTTGTAGGGGAGGGAGGGCTAACCCAAAATGGCCTGGATTCCACATCAGGACCAACCAGAGCTTAAAAACCACTGATGTTTTTTAGAGGAGAAAATAGAAATCTGGTTTCCATATGAAATAATTATGCTTTAAAGTAGTAAATATGAGTTCTCAACCCTGTTTCCTGGACATTCATTGTTCGACCTCTTGAGTTGGACCTGCAGTGGAATCGTTGTCAAGTTGAACCAAACCTGTTTCTACCGTGGTAACTTACTAATTAACCACCCAAGATGTCAGCATTTTGCAACGTATGTCTGGCACTAGAGCTTCTAATGTGGTAGATGGACTTTATTCTGTGGTATACTGTTACACAAAAATGATTAAGGAAAAAAAAAAACAGGTCCATACCGGTGGTCTGTCTTTTTTTACAACTTTGACTTGGATAATCCAACACATATTTGACCCCACCATTTTCCTTGATAAATGATATTATCAATGTGTTAAATAAAACATTTTGATTTTAAAAGTATATCTAAAAATAGAAGTGATTTATGAACAGAATCTCGAATGGCTGCTCTAGGTGATTTATCAATGTCAGCTGTCCTTGGCTTGCTAAGTGAAACAGAAAATGTAAACCTGGTGAGATCTAAAAACAACGCCAGTGAGGCCATGATGGATTATCTTTACGCACAAGTAAAGATAAACCTGGTGTGGGCCCATATACACTCCATATTTGGGAATTCCCATATATGGAGTGTGTGATGCACAGGCAGACACACACACAGAAATGTCTGCCTGGTTTACATAGTAATCCCGCTCACTGCATTTGCAATAATATAAAGAACAACTGTAGCTGTGAATACACAATGACATAGGCTCCGGTATAGTCCTTTAAACTTCTGTGAAAACAGTAATAAACAAAATCAGATTCCTCAGTTCCTCAGTTGCAGTGGAATAGTGGGCCATCTACAGTGTCGTCACGTGCAACATTTCTGTATAGAATGATGTAATGGCCACCATCCAACAGAAATGAAAACGACAAGTTTAATCTCCAACGGAAACAAGCAAATCAGGGATGTTGTGAAATTGGGCTCATTAAAAAAAAAGAGGGGGGCAACTTTTAAGAACCAATGATTCAACGACAAAACTCAGATTTGTCAATCAGCAATACAATAACAGCAAAAGAAATAATACAAAAATGAAATCCAATAATGGTAAAAACGTGACTAAGTAGCAGTAATCTAGCATAACCGTTGTTAGCCGAGCTATGCTTCAAGGTCAAAATACCTCCAACTGGTATTCTGGTTAGCGCATAATTCATGAAGAGGTTCCACACTAGCCACCTACCTAGGAGTACAAAGGGCTAATACAAGTAAATATTTATAATATATATATAATATATATATATACAGACATACACACACAGAACAGCATGGGAGAGAAACAGTATGTTATAAAAAATCTTTTTAAACAAGAAACAATACAGTTAGATGCCAATAGAAAAAACATAAGTACACAGAAATAAAAGTTGTATAAAATGTGTCGGCACAAACAACGAAGAAAGAAAAATAGGCTTTCAATCAAGAATTTAGCATAATTCTAAATAATAATAGAAGAAAAAGAATAATTAGGCAAGTTTCCATTGAAATATGTTGCATACTTGATTTAAAACATAATATATGGATCTTTGTCACAGCTCTTAAAAACAAACAAAAACTCCCACATAAACAACTTATTCAATGAAAACCTGCCTGTTGTTGGTTTGTTTGTTAGGCACTGTATGATTTGTGGACAGGTGTGGGCTGACTGTGGAACAATACTTGGTGGTAGAGCAAGTTAACGTCAATAGTTCTGTTGACAACTTCAACACGGTAGCAATTTTCCTAGCTCCTCCTGTATTTTTTTTAACTTCCAAAAGCATTGACAATGTGTATGTAACTGAAAAACATACAAGGGAAATAATTTGGAACCAATGCAGACAGACCTGGCAGACCGCAACCAATTTTGTTCTTGTACCAATGTACAGTACTTTGCCATACTATAAAGAGCACTCGGTGAAAGAAAAAGTAACAGAAAAGGCTTTAAAGATCAAGTCAAGATGTATGTTTTTAAGGTAATCTGTGAGAGGGGATGAGCTGCTACAATGACCGTAGGATCATTTGGTAGAGAACAAAGTGGCTGGAGACAGTTTAAGAATATACACAGAGAGAAAATGAAAACAAAAACAAAACATGAGTCTCTAACTCAATGTCCTCTGGTTGTTTATACCACACGTTAAAAAAGGCCAGTCAGATGTGTTGTAATTCCACAAGAGTCTCCGCCCCCACCATAGACAACTCTGCTCTTTGAAGCGCGTTCAGTAAAACGCCATCCCATTGGACGTGTGCGCTTAAATCCCCAGCGATTAGACGAGTAATCCTTCCCCGTTCAAGTAGGTGGTCCACATACAATGGAGGGTGGGGGGTGCGATCGATCGTAGCGGCTCCATTCACACAAATAAATCCTCATACAAGCATTCTGGGAATGCAGGGCCATGGGCTTGGCTGGCAGAGACGTGGTGTTTCAGCAAAGAAGATGCCTTAAGAGATTTTGATGTAGTACTACTATACGTAAGGGTGGGTGGGACATGAGTCAAATCCCCAACCAGACACACCTGACCCTGCCCCAAAAGGTTTCAAACGGTTGGCCGCAGCAGCTTTCAGGAGATGTGTCTCAATCAAGTTAGGGTGTCTTCATTATGTTGTTTTATTGTCTTATGAGGGATTCACAGTCCTGCAGTACTACCTCAGCGCAAGGAGGAAGCTGATTTCATTACAGGACAGCGTAGGGTCTCAGGAAAGATTTAGTGCCGGTTGTAGAGGGCGGCACAAATTTGACTAACATGAGAATGCTGATTATTGTAATCCAGATTATGTTTGGTGTAAAAATATGAATTCACAATATCTGTTGAACATGGTGTTTAACTGTAGCACATCTTTGGTCAAACAGTATATGATTTGACTGTTCCTCGGAACATGATGGATGTGGAGATGACTGCCCTGCCCTAGTGTGGGAACTGGTCAAATACAAGACACTGTGCCGATCTGTTTTTAACCAAATTTCTACAAATTTTGCTCAACAAGACATGTGAATTAGGTCTTGTGTTCTTATTTGAACCACAAGCTGCATGATAAGTTTAACTGAAAAATCAAAAGTGTTAGTATTTTGTAATGAAAAAAGTGGGTGATCCTAGCTTGCTGTAGCATAGCCAGGCATATACAAGTAAGTACAGTATATATGCCTTGCTTGTTAGCTTGCAGCTGGAACGTTATTTTCAATGATGAATGTTAAGCAGTGTTCCTTCTAAAGGAGTGAGCCAAGTGAAGTTGCAGCTACTTTTCTAGCCTTCAGGTTTTTTTTCTTTAAGAAGCAGGTCTTAACTAGCCTGGGACCAGGTTTATATCTTCTGTCTTCTGGCCTCAGTGCTTTTCATCAGGATTCCAGTCAATTTTCATCTCCTTTTTCGTGTTTTGTATTTCTTTTTTCAACCATGTTTAAATGAAGCTCTCATCTTCAGGGTGGGGGGGGTGGGGGGGTGGGATGTCACGGAATGGTGGTTTGGGTCCAACCGAGGGGTGGGGTGTGTCTTAGGATGTTTTGACCAGGTCATACACGTAAATGTGGAAGTCGTCATCGAACTTGATGAAGTAGACGGAGGGCTTGGCCTCCACCTGGTGGATCACCATCCCGGAGCGCTTCCCGCCATCCTCCTTGGCGTACTCCACCTGTTTGCCCACCAGGCTGTCCACCACCTCGCCCGGCTCTCGCTCCGTCGGCACGCTGTCGTCTGGATGAAGGAGAGAAAGAGAGAGGGAGAGGGAGAGATTGAGTAGGAAGAGGAAGTTTAATATAGTTTGTACCCGAACGCATTCATGAATTTGTTCACAAACAAATTCATATACTGTATATGAATCTATATTCTTGCTTGATGAGTTCATCAAGCAATAATATACTTTCTATCTGGTGTGTATGAACGTCAATTTTCTCACATTCAAATTCCTTCAAGAATGAGCCTTCCAGGCAAAATCCCTGACGCGAAAACACCCCTTAATCAATCATTAATATGTAGCGGAAAACCCTCCAATAAGACCCTCACCCTACTCTATGACCCTCAACACAGATTAACTAATCTCTCTCGTCGTCAAGTTAAATGCATAATGATCTGTCCAGCGCACGCAGCAGCAGCCAGCCAGCAACAGACACAGAACAGAACATGACCAAGCAGAGGAAAACAGGGACGGGCACAGTAGTGTATGAAAGGAGGCGAACGTCCCTGCCCTTTTCACCGTCGGACAAAAGTGCCCTGTGGTGCTCTGGTGCACGCAGCCCAGAGCCTAGTCTAGTGTCAGAGTTGCAACATTGAGTGGTCAGAAACTCAGTGCTCAAGCTGCTGTTCATGCAGCCTGAATAGGGACAGACAAGGAGTTGGAAATACATTGTTTTCAACGAGGGCGTCGGTGCAAACAAGAGCTATTTTAGAATCGTGTTGGGTGTTGTTGTTTTCTTCAATATCTTAATAATAGTAATAGTAAATAGTTTTTTTTATTAAATAGTTTTTGGAACTATGAACTTTAGTTCAAAATGTTCAATTATGAACTATGAATGGAACTATTAAGTTTATATATATTTTTTTAACTGTGAACTGAACCAATTCATAAAGTGAACTTTAACAACACTGGTGTAATATGATCTCGGTAGAGAAGGTGGTATGTGTTTAATGGCCTTAAAGCAGTAAGGTGAAGTCTTACTGGAGTCGGGCATGATGCGAAGGTCTCCCTCCTTGTAGTCGTCCAGGAGCTGGTACATGTACAGGACGGGGTCCTTCTCGTAGGTGATGTAGAACCAGGCGGTCATGATGGGCGCCCTGGCCAGCACCATCCCCCTCCACTCCTCCTTGGGCCCCTCCTCCGTCTCAAACATGTGCTCCACCGCCTTGCCAATCATCGTCTCCGCAAGCATTGTGTCGCTGACACGAGCTGGCGCTGCAGCGTCAGAAGAAAGCAGAGAAATCAGTGTTTCGACAGTGCGCACCTCAGACCCGACCGAGATCACCCAAAAAATTCATCCATCCACGACTCTGTCAAACAAGACCGATACAGATTCAGACCTTCCCCTCCCCAGACGGTTTTAAAACAGCTTTCAGGACATTCACGTTAGGTAGTCTTGATTAAAGGGACATTTCACCCCTATTTTTTTTTTACGAATGAATATATGTTAATGACATTTACAAGATTTAGAACACTTTCCCAGAGGTGTGTGTAATATGTGGTTTTAGACAGTCATCAAGACTACTTCTTGGACTACCATTTCCAAAATGCTGGTGATGAACTGCACCTCCTCGTGAGTGGGGGGCTTCTACTTTCTAGACTACAGCCCAGAGCCTTCTAGTGGGAGAGTGAACGCTCAGATAGGACTCAGATAGGACTCAAAAAGGCGCTCAGATAGGACTCAAAAAGGCTCTGTATAGCCCTGCTTCCGGGCTCTGCTTCCGGGTACACAAATATCTTAACTCTCCCACTAGAAGGCTCTGCTACAGCCTAAAACGTAGTGCCGAAGTACTCGTTCTAAGCCTTCCAAATTGCACGGTGGCACCACATTCCATGTTGAACTGACAGTGAGATGTTGTGTGGTTTGATTTATTGATTGAAATATTTATTAACATTTTGCAGAATTTATATTTGGTTAGTACCCCTTTCATAAAATGTGTGTAAATCTGCAGTACGATCTGTTCATGTACGAAGGACGCGGATGTTTCACAGGATCGCAGGAAAGATACTGTATAATGTCGGTCATAGGGTTGCATGGATATGTATAATGTCGATCATCACAACTACAGTTGTACTGCTGTAGCAGAGTGTCTCAGAGTCTTATGACCTTCAGAAATTCTGGTTACGAGCATCCTCTCTGCCACACAAAGACACTCCCGAGCAACATAGTAGCAATCTAGCTAACCAACTTGGTACATGAGAATTATAAGTAATAGAGACGACACCAGGATCCCCCTCCGATCTTGCATGAGATCTTGCATTTTCACCTCTCCTTTCGGGTTGGAAAAGTGTTGCATCAAAGGCAACCCCCCCCCCATGTCCATTCGGCTCCAGTGAGTGTCTCTTCTTGGTGACATCTCTATTCATTCTCTATCACTCTCTATGTTTCGGTGAGTAGCTTGCCACGAGAAGATTCTTACCCACTCTGTCAGGCAGAACCTCCAGTCCTATCACCCTCTCGTCACTGTACAGCTCCAGGCCGTAGATGCAGTCGAAGCCATCGTATTTGATCAGGTAGAGCGATGGATTGACGGGCACCTGGTCCAACACCGTGCCCTTCCACTGCGATGATTTACCTATGCAGGCAGACAAACAGAACAGACAGTCGTTCAAAGTCAGGGCAGGGCAGACTCATGTAGCCAGACAACTGCTCAGACACGACCTCAGCATCTCTAGTTGAGGACCCCAGCTATATATGGTTCAATTGTTTATATTTACATGAGGACAAATTGCACAAACTGTACAAAACAGAAGCAGGGAGGAAGGAGCTAGCTGTCATTTCCGCGTTATGGCTGATTGGCTGAATGGCATACTGACTGAAGCAAGAGCGAGAGCGAGACTAGGACAGACCAACAGAACAGGAATAGAAAAAGTAATGAAATAGCAATAATCATGTGTGAAATTCCCTTTGGAACGTTAGTCTTGTCCAATTCCTTTGATGTGGGACTTGCTACAGTAGCTCAGCCTAGCCATGTTTGTAAATCTACCAGTACTAGTGGCTTGTTTGTAATGTCTGGTCCCATGACTCCCGTTTGTGCTTGTAATGTTCCTCTGTTCTCTGACATCCAGTGGCATAGTAATGATTTTTAACTGCTTTTATGCCCATCCGGGACAGGCTTCCTCAGGGGACTAGGCTCAGACTAGAGTTCTCTTTAATGCCCGAAAACCGACAAAACCCGGGCCCAAAAGTTATACTATTTAGTCAGGCCGGGCCAGGCCTCAGGCTCTGAGATTTTACTGTCTTTCCCCCCTTTATTTTTTTTAGAATGTTTTTATAATAATATTCCGGGCCAGGCCCAAAGCATATGCTAATTAGTCAGAGTCAGGCTTCAGCGTCACTTATTCAGGGGCCACTTAGAGCCGGGAAGACTTTTCCAGGCCCGTTGAGATCTCTGGCTCAGACCAGCATTTAGATTTTTTTTTATTTTGTTTTAATTCATTTTTCTTTTCCAGGGATATGTCTTGATGTATGGATGCTTAGAAAATAAAGGTAAGATAATATGAAAATCAAGATGGACGCTGTTAAGATTAGGCTATCCTGAGTGTGGCTTGTGAAGCGGGATTGAGTTTTCGTTCACTCCAACACCCTGGTTAGACCAACACATTCTACTGAATGGAGAGGGTGAAAGCTAGCCCCAGATAGGGCTAGGATCATATATGATCTGGTGTGAAGTGCCTTTAAGCAGCCAACCAACAACCTAATCTGTCCCGCTACGATAGTCACTATCACTAATACTACAGCGTTATAAGCCATCATACATGAAGCAGTGGGACAGTGGCATAGGAACTCAGTCTCGTGGGCATGCAGGTGCACACTGGTGCATGTGCGTGTCTGTACTCCCAATGGAGCCGCACACCTGTGTGTACATGTGCATGTGTGCCTTGCACTACTGAACGGTAGGACCGTGTGGTGGCACATGACGCATGCACTACACCCATGCTGGCACTGAGTTTGTTCTACACTACAACTTTGTTGTACAAGTGTGTCATGCAAAAATAAGCAACCCACAAGCTCACACATTTTATCGAAACCATATTATAATCATCTGTAAACATGTATATAATGAGTATTTTCCCAGGTATGATGTAACCTAGAAGATGTATTACGGTATGTCATTTTGGGGGGCTTTTGGCCCAGGCCTTGGGGGCGGCCAAGTAGGGCCCAGTTACAGCCGGGACTTAATTTTCAGGATTGAGAGTTACAGATCATCTTATTTCATCTTATTTTATGTAATGAAATGCAGTATAATTTTTGTTTCATTGCACCCAATCTCATTCCAAATGATCTCAGTGTACCAGTACATAATCTCATCATATTGGATGTGACTTACTGCCTTCCTTCCAGATGTGTTGGATCCTGAAACCGACAATGTTCCTCCTAGATTGAGAGAGAGATTTACTGGGACCTACACTGGTCCTCTGCTTCCTAGAGGGACGAGGAGACAAGAGAAAGCAGAGAGAATGAGAAAATGGCAAGGAAGAGCAGGTGAAGACACATACAGTAAGTGTTAATGACCTTAGTAATAATTGTAAAAGCACTGACATTCAAAACAATTTGCTTTATTTGCATAAATTAGTTAATAAAATGCCCTTTGTATCATGGGAGTGGAAGAACCCTCAAAGGACTCTAGAATGGTCAGGCCCTAGATTATTTGATTGACCTTGTGCCACAATACGTGCCCATAAGAACCCTTCAGAACAGGGTCTCTTAGACCCATCCTTCAGCAAATTAAAAACTAAAGTAGACAAAGCTTTTCAGGCTGTAGTGGCGAAACTCTGGAATGCCCTTCTGCTGGCCCTGGGGCTTGCACCTTCTGTGATTCCATTTTTAGAAATCGCCTAAAAAACAAGCATTTGAACAAGCATTTGTAGATGGCTCTACCTGATTTTACTCGAGTTACTTGAGTTGAATTGTACAGTATTTGTATCTGCCTTGCCTCACACTGTTCTTGTATTTTATTGCATGTAATGCACTGTGTGAGTCCTCCCTGTGAAAGGTGCTACTGTATATAAATGAAGTTTGCTTAATTACAAAATGAAACAAAAATAATTACAGATGAGTATATTGTGACCTCCATGTTACATTCCACCAGTTGTGGGGTAACAACAGTAATGGTACTGTTAACATCTACAATGAGCATGGTAATCCACAAACATACAGTATCAACAAAACATAAAGGAGCATTAACATTCATACAACACTGTTAACAGTACAATTCGCTTTGGAAGCAATATCAAATTAACATCCGTGACATTTTAGTAGTATAATTGTTCGTAAAATATACATCCTATTAAAAGGGTTTTGACTTACTTGTGTGAATTCTTCTTCTTCATCATGTTTGCCGACACCCCTGAATGTCCTGAAAGACAGAGAGAAGTTTAACACAGGTCCCCGTAAGAAGAACGCCTGGTATAATTGGTTTTGAATAACCTACCTAACCTAGCCTCTAATATGGTAACCGGAATGTGCACCCCAAAGCACATAGAGCCACCAGGTTGTTCATGGGTTCTATTCCAGGCAGCACCAAATCAATCACTAATGCCATTCAAGTAGAACGGTATTAGTGATTAGACTATTAGTGTCTGTCAGCCTCCTCACTCTCCACAAGGAGGGTTTATGTATTACACACATAAACACCCAAGTGTTACATGTGTCCTGAACATCATTAAAATAAGTTCTGGTTGCAAAAGGGGTGAAATGGCACTTTAACCTACTTGACATATTTCATTAAAATCAAAACCGTTTTTAGTGTTGAATTAATTAGTATGATGAAGTGCTGCACCCGTAATAGAATTGATTAAATCGATTAATTTGATGAACTCCTGCACCCATATAATCAATGAATAAATTAATGGATGGACAGAAAGATAGACAATAGACAAAACCATCTCTCTCACCCCCATCTGCTCTGGGCCGCTGGGCAGCTGGACTCTTGAATGGGGTCTTCATTCATCCACCTGGGAGTGGGCAGCCGGGCTGCCAGTGCACACCACAATCTGGGGGGGCTCGGCCTGCACAGATACCGGGCAGAACGGGAGAGGGAGGGAGGGAATGAGGGAGGTAGGGAAGGAAGGAAGGAAGGAAGGAAGGAAGGAAGGAAGGAAGGAAGGAAGGAAGGAAGGAAGGAAGGAAGGAAGGAAGGAAGGAAGGGGGAGGCTCGGCAGGGATTACACTCGTCCCTGGGCCGGCTGCATACAGCTGGTTGCAGGAGATCAGCTGGAGAGAAGCAAACTGTCTGGGTGCCTCAATCTGCGAATGCTCCGGCGTGAACCTGCGGACAGAGGAGGCGATTTGAAACAAAACATCCATGTTCCCCTTGCTTTACGAGTAGAGACGTACAGACTACACATAAGGAAAAAAAAAATCACAACATTCAGGGTGAACGGAGTCGTGCTATGTTGTGTATACTCTGTTTTGGTGAAACAGTGGCCCCTTTGGTGTGAAGTTGTGAACTGAGTGGTGCTGTGTGAGTGTGTGTACTCTGTATTGGTAAAACAGCCTGCTGTTGATATTATCCTCAAACTGGTGAGAGGTTTTCAGGTTTCATGTACACCTTTAGCTTTGTCCTGTTCTAGGGACAAAGCCGGGGCCTTGTAGTGGTTGCACCAAACAAAATCCCACCTGATAGAGTACCAATAAAATTGAACAACGTTTCTCAAAGTTGGGTGCAGGTACTATTTGGGTTCCTTGAGGTCTAACAATTGGACCCTTACGTCCACTTGTCTCTGAGAGAGTAAAATATCACTGTTACCAATTTGTACACTCTCAAGGTTAGTATATCTGGCCTTGCCCTGGTGAGACAGATGGAGGGAAAGGCAACTGGTTGGAGTAATGTCCACCCATTGACACCCATTCATTGAAGGAACCCATTGCCCATTGCTTTCCTGAGGATTACATTAGAAAGTGGGATACATACTAACTACTGTAATGTTAAGATTTTGTACTGATCTGGGAAAAATCTAAATTCTGTTAGTAATTGTTAAATTTCAGCTACAAGTTAATTACAGCTTGGTACAGTAAGAGTCGAGTATCAAACTGAGGCATTCAAATACGGTATGTCTGTAAATGAACGATGTGATGAATAAATGATATATTGTTTGTAATAACACAGAAACAAGACTCATACTCGTCGGTACTAGCATTTTAAGCAGTATCTGCAACTTTTCCGAATACTGGCATCGGATCAACTCTATTTATGAGTGTATGTCCTTTGTGAATAACCTGCTTTAAGTGACTGTGTGCCACTGTCAAATAACATAAGGGTTGCTACGTAGAATAATGTCTGAATCCCAGGTGATTTGAACAAACGGTATATTTAATTATCCTTAATGTAGCCTCCTTAGCAACATCACAAGTGCCAACGAAACTGAAAAGGTGATACCGATTGATTTCTTTGTCCATTTAAATGCATCTTTTTGATTTATGTTGATTTAAGCGCCACAAAACATAAAACAAGACAATTTCTACAATAATGTCATCATCTACACTCTACAGCAGGTGTACCGACTTAAACCATTGCTTTCCTGACTCATGCGACTTCCCTGTGGGGTAAAGTTGTGCCAAAGCTCTACTCAGGTTACACAGGCATTCAGACGTTTAAGACAGGCTGATGATGATGTTACGTTTGTCCTTGGAGGACCAGCATTTCTCAATTCTGGTCGCTAGAACCCTGGTGCTGGTTTTCCATCCTACCAGAAATCCCGCACTGCAGGTTTTCCATCTTACCAGGTCATTGACAAACATTCACCTGGTTGTAATCCTAGCTTTTGCGACTCTAATCTTGGATTGTTACTGGATAGGATAGAAAACATTTATCCATTTAAATATTACTGTTCCATACATTTGAAAACAGTAGACAAATACTGCACTATACTTCTCAAACTGTATACTGTGTCCTCATGTACATTTCAAACAGTAATGTCCATTGTCTAATATCAATTTACCAATACAAACTGTATTGTCTGATATTTACTACAAACTTTCATGTTTCAACTTTGGTATACCCTAGTAATTGTCTATTAGAAAATTTATAATAGGAGCTCCTACTCCCAAAAAGGCACATTTACATATCCTTGGGATTTCCTTATTTTATACTATATTAAAATATTAAAAGGCTCTCATTAAAAAAGGTATACTGTATAATAATATAGTATTGTTTTTGATTAATAGATTCACCATCTGTCAGTCTATTACACAAGGTTTCATAGATGCTGAAAAAGAGGAAGTTTGTGAGAGTGAGTGTGTGTGTGTGTGTGTGTGTCTGTGTGTGTGTGTGTGTGTGTGTGTGTGTGTGTGTGTGTGTGTGTGTGTGTGTGTGTGTGTGTGTGTGTGTGTGTGTGTGTGTGTGTGTGTGTGTGTGTTTATTCTTCTGTAATTTCAGGAAATTTACAGAAATGTTGTAGTGAAAATAGCCAATCCGCTAGCTCATAATGTGACCTTGGCTTCTAAATTTTCCATTGTCATTAGTTTGAGGCCATGGGAGACATAACATTGGGTCACAGGCTAAAAGTTTTGGGAAACACTGGTGTAAAGCATGCATCGTCTTCAACAATCGTCAGTTCAAGGACCCATTATCTTTTCCAAAAATAGCCAATCCACAAACTCGCATGGCCAAGGCATTGTGATCTTGTAGATCTGACATAATCAGACTAAGATTCAGCTTCCCCCAGATAGTAACTCTGGGGAGTTTAAGATTAAGCTAGGCCGTGGACAAGACGGAGCGGATGTGGGCGTGGTCCGTCGCCGTTGCAACAGAAGCCCAACATGGTTAAGAAAGCAGCCGACGTTGACGAGGCCACACCCTTCCCAATGATGTCACTGGTTCCCATAGTGACACGTCTATACAGCACGTGACAAAAGTGGTTTCCATGGTGACTCCTACACAGCACGTGTCAAATGTAAACAAGAAAGAAAGAAAGAAAGAAAGAAAGAAAGAAAGAAAGAAAGAAAGAAAGCTTATTGGATTCCCGCTGGATAGCAAATAGGATTTGTTCCAAAGTTTTATAGGGGAGTCATATAGGATTTTTTTTTTTAACTAGGGTCAATATCATTCTATGAACCATGTCTTGAATTAACAGAAAGGACGATTTAAGGAAATCCATTAATTAGGATGAAGTGAAAATTACCACACTATAATTTGGGTGCAGTGAAAAGATCTAATTTCACTTTTGGATCACAGGCAAAAAGTATATGATGGCCACTGGCCAGTAGATGTCATTATATAAGAACATTCCATGCAAACAAACTAACAATCCATGAATCTCACTCAGCTCTCGTCCACGTTGTGACACGACGCCAAGAGCTGCGTTTTGCCGTCCTAGGAGAGGGTCGGACGGCCGCGAGGCTTATGTATCGAGCACAGAGCGATTGATTACGTCGGTCGTAGGCCTCACGTTCCCCCAATCTTAAATAGGCTATTAACTCTGAGGACCGCCCCAGGGGGCTGAAGACCAGGGTGCTTTACCCCCTGGTATGTAAGGCATCTATCAAAGACAATAAGACATAAGCTGCAGGCAAGCCATAAAGCAAGAGAAGTTCTAGAGGCAAGGATGATACTCTGAAGGTGATTTTTCAGACTGCTAATCCTACATGATTACAATCACCTATTGTCTCATCTGCAAGATGCCAGACAATGCACTGTCTGAAAGCAGTCTACACAGCTCCAACACTAACAGTGTGTCCATCGCAAAGCATCCCAATGACACATGATGTGAACGACATTGGCTGCGCGCGCGCACACACACACACACATGCGTGCACACACACATGCGCGCGCGCACACACACACACACACACACACACACACACACACACACACACACACACACACACACACACACACACACACACACACACACACACACACACACACACACACACACACACACACACACACACACACACACACACACACACGCGCGCGCGCGCACACACACACACACACACACACACACACAGAACTGTCGTATGAAAAAGAAAATAATAATTTCCACTAATGCTGGGTTCATCATCATCAATGTTATTGACTAAAAACACACAGAGCACATGAATGAACGTGTTTTAGCTTCTACCTACTGCAGAACCTCCACTGGAATCAAAACAGGAATGAACAACCCAAAACTATAATTACTCCCAAATCAACTGTGGCTTGTACAGGAGCAGGCTTCTACACACAGATAGACAGATATGTAACACTGCAGTAATACAATCATCTGGTAGCCTGAATGCTGCCCAGACAGCCTTGGTAAGCAGTAAGCCATACACAGGACCACTATAGTTATTCTCACATCCACAGTCTATGAGAAGTTAAACTTCAACATAGGCAGTGGATAAGATCAAAGTTTAACACATTTGCAGTCTACTTGTGTCACCTACACCAACAATGCCTTCATGGAACATTCCATTAATCACTTATCCCCCTGCTGTGTAGGCTGAGAGGGGTCTGTACAGTATGGCTCATATTTTTTGCAACGTTTCATATACGTTTATTATTATGACCTTGTAGTTGTAGGTCAACTTGTAGTTGTAGTTGTTACGTTTTTGAGGAATTTCTGCCTTGGAATAATGATGCTAGGTTCCCAAAGTGCTTAAACCCTATAGTATTTATGCTTATGCGTAAGCACATAAGTAGTCATTCTACAAGCTCACAACATTTCAGGATAATTCAAAAATGTGTGGAAAGTGGTTACCAAATATAAAATCACAGATGTTAGTGACACACACAACAGGCCAGGGGCCTGGTCCAGAGGCCAGGCAGGGGCATTTTTGGGGCTGTTTTGGACACCCACACTGTACCTGGGGTACAGTGTGTCTCGAATTTTAAGTTGGGGGGTATCTGACTGACTTTTATAGCACTTAAAATTGTATAAAATGATAATTGAGTTATTCTCAATCTAAATCAGCAGTTTAACTATGGGTTGCCAAACTACTTCCAGAATGTAAAGTATTATTGTATAACGGTAATTCATATTGTGCGATTTTAAGCAAAACAGGAATGTGTCACTGCCAGCTTTGATGAGTGATCATATTTGTTAATCGTGTTCCTTACATTGCCATATTTAGAAAATAGAAATATCCTCCATTACAAAAATAAAAAGTGTCTTATTCTAAAAGAAAGACATTGCATTCCCTGCCATCCACAGTGTGAGTGTTCAGTGTAGTACTTTCATAGGGTCCAGGATTTCATTAAATAAACAGTCATTATACTCGACTCCTCTCTGCTACTGTCCGACTCACTGTGATGTTTCCAACGTCCCTCATACCCAACTTAATCCAACGTGAGTGACACCTACAAAGCCACAATACTAGCAGGCTGTGGGGCCAAGAACAATCTGGTACCACTTATCTATAGAACAACAGTGTTTCCCTTATATACTGTACATAAGGTGTGGTGGGCCACCGCACAATCATGACCAGACACCACAGTACAGGTATGATTTTTAGTAGGGGTCCGCAAATAGGCCAAAAGGGCAAATAACTGCAAAAGACCGCAAAAATAAAAATAAATCACAAAACATAAACGTGTGCACGTGGGTCTGATGTAAAAGCTCTCCCGCAGATTATCAGCTGCTGGCTGCCAGGGGAAACAGAGAACAAACATGGGTAAATTCTCATTCTGCTACTCTGCCACCAAAATGTGGAATGCCCTGACACATCCCTTAAAAATGTGGATCACTGGCTTCTTTCAAAACAGGCCTAAAAATCCATCTATCAGGAAGCCACATGGGAAGGTAAACTCATTTTTCCCGTAGAAAGGTGACATTCACTGCTAACATTGGTACCATTGGTACATACAGTAAGTGTTTTATATTCTTGGATGGTGATATGTTGTGGAGGTACAGGGGTACAGTGGCTGGTAGATCAGCCCGGATGGGAACTGTGAGGTTCCCAGTTCTATCCCCAGCTCCCCCAGAATTATTGCCAAAGTGTCCTTGAGCAAGACCCTATTGCAATTGCTCCTGATGTGCAGGTTGGTGTCATGGCATGTTTTCTTCCACCATCGGTGTATGAAGAATGGTTCAATGTCATGCACAATCTACTGTATGTAGAGTGCTTTGGATACAAGCGCTATTTAAATGCACCATTTACAATATATTGATGAATTCAATACATAGGACCACAATAGAAGCAAGTGGGCCAGACTTTTATGTTTTGCTTCTAGCCTACCGGTAAATGTCTGATTATACCTTACTCTATTGACAAATAGAATATTCAATCCATCAATCTCTGCAACCTTACCTTACCCATCATTTGTCATAAAATGCAACAGCCAACAGATTCAAAATTTGCTGCATGTTCACTCCATTTCATTTGCTCCATTCACCAATTGTCATCATGACAATTATTGGTCATGAATCACAATTACTTATTTTCAACAGTCAGTTCAACATTCAACACAACTGCATGAGAAAAACATACATTTACGAAAGTCACCAATAGCCTGAAAAAATACAAGCTCACATCATTGCATAATATGGTGGTGTTGCTGTTGCCAACAACCTACTTCTCTAATATGTATAGGTCACAGAGATCTTTTTGGCTTACTGCCATCTCGAGCATGAATGGCACCTGCTGTTTGATGTGAAGTTTGGAGTGCACACTGCGGTTAAAAGAAGAGGCAGAAGGGTACTTTCAGAATGAAAAAGGATGCCTGCACACACACCTCCGCATTTAATTTAGCATTATGTTACGGTGACACAGGACCTTCCTCGAGATACAAAAAGAAGGGTACATTACAGCTTCAGTTGCAATTGAAAATGCCACAAAGATTAGAATTGTCAGTTTTTCTCCCTTGGTGGTTCAAATAAAAAGGTGTAATTAAAAACAGTTAAATCTAAATCATGATTTGGGACCTTGTAATCAAATCTTGGATTTTGAGAATCATGACATCCATGTCTTATTATTACCATCATGGTGGTGCAGAATGAATGTCAGTTCAATCACATCATGCATGAAACCCAGTCAACCCCAGTGGTGCAGAAAAGTCAAGGACTCCCCCAGCCCAAATTGATGGCTTGAGACACTCTGCTACATTATTTAGGCTGTGGACACCCCCCTAAAATGACTTTGTGTCAGGAAAATAATTTTGTTGTTGTTATTATATTAAATATTCAGCACAGGACTCTCCATACAACTGTATGGGGAGTCATTCCACTGCTTTTTAGTCTATACATTCTGTCATTGGGTTAAAAATGTTTCTCATTTTGCTGGGGGACGCCTGGGGGTCCCCTCGGGGGGGTCCCCCACTTTGAGAACCAATAGTTGTAAAGTAACCCACTTTTTAAAAATATGACATTTTGAGTCCATGACCTCATCAATGATGGACACAGCCAGAGAGCGTCAATCCTTGCATCAATGATCTGCTAAAACTGTCAGTCACCTTAACTGTGTCAAAACTGTGTCAAAACGTTGATGCTCCACACAGCATCAACGAATCATCATTAACCAAATTCTAAACGTTATTGTTTACAACCTATAGGTCTACGAGCATAGGGGGAGGATCTATTTGTTTACTGTCGCAATACGCACATGGGGGGGTGAGGAGCGACCCCCTTGTATCGTTGCATGCCAACGTGACTGATAATCAATCTATATTCTTATTGATTGACGCCCCCCCTTCCCTCCCCCCTCCTCCTCCCCGTTCACGAGGCAACGCGCGGCTACAATGTAACGTTGCGCCAGTATTGATACAGAAAAAACCCGCATTGGTGCGAAAAGGCGCAAGAACCGAACAAAGGAGAGAAGAGAGGGGAAGGTACTGCTTCCAACAACATGGACCCAACAACAAAATGCATGCGCTAAAACCAACCATCGTGCGTCCAAACGTTGATATATCACCAGTGTTACCGATATCTTACCGATAGGAGGATCAATATCGCCGCATATTTCGGATCAACCACGGTGGTGGTGGGTCCAAATTGATCCCCTCTCTGCCTTTCTTTTTTTTTTGCATACAACCCCCCCAAAAAATTCTTCCAGCAGCAGCCAGCCAGCCAGCAGAGTCCCGCCTATCTGCGTGATTATGAATTCCACTGCAGTTCTGGGATAGACCCGCCTTACCTTGTGTCTGATTGGCCCCTAGTCCTGACTCCTAGACAGGCAAGTCAGACTCAGGCATAGTTTTAGTTTTAGGCCAGTGGTTCCCAATTAAAGTGGAGCCCGGGGCCCCAAGCGAAATGATAAGACGATACCCTTATTTTTTTATGGATCTCTAACTCTGAACGTTTTAGGAGACCAGTTTCGAATTGCAGCCCTGTACAGTAGGTGCCTTTTGAGAGTGGTTTTGAAGGTTGCTAGGAACGAAGGCGAACGAAAATGAAAGCCTGGGTGTCGAGGTTGCTAGGAACTTACAGACCTTTTGGTAAGAGCGAAACGAATTAAGCTCCTTGTTAGTGCCAAATCTGGTTTGAACATGGTTTATTGAACTCCCTCTGGTGTTGCGGGAGTGGACATCATTGACATTAAGGAAGTATTTGATCAGGTATCATCAAATCTTGGAGCCAACCCCCTTGTAAGTTGTGGTATACTGTCAACTCTATGCCACCCTGTCTGTCAAATGGGTTCTGGCTTCTGGGGGTGAGGCCAAAACAGCCTGACCGGTTTGTTTTGGCCTTTTTGATTTGGTGGCCATCACCGGAAAGACGTGCCTCCAGGATGGAATCTAGGTAGATAATTCCGTCTTTCCGTGTTTTCTCAATGGGCGTAGCACGTACAATTGGTTCCAAATACTCTCTCAGAGTTCAGTTAACATTGATTTTATTTTACAATATATAACATAACATAACATGCCAGCGAACCCCTTAATCCAGGTCAAAACTGGGCGTCCTTGAAATGAAAGAAATGCTGTAATTTATTTATTTATGTATGGGGGTCCGCGGGGTAATTGTATCAATTTTGGGGATCTGGATATGAAAAGCTTTGAGAACCAGCGGTTTAGGCATATCATAGTTGCAAAAACGAGAAATGTCAATCACAACGTTTTTCCCCAGAACTGAGGTGGGATCCATAATAACGCCGCCTATGCCCGCCTGCAAAATACGGATCCACCTGGGTTTTCAATGGTGAAGGTATGCGGCCCGAGCTTCCTGCCAAATGCTGGTCTTTTTCCACCCAGCTGCTGAGTGCCGCGCTCGAGCGCCGCGATTCGCTCGACGATGTCGCTTCGCCAAAACAAGGACACGGGCGCTTGTAATTCTCACGCGACTTCTTCGCCTATTTTGTTGGCTTCGCAGAACCGACGTTGACTGCATTGTAGTGTGAACGGTGACACCGCAGGTCCGTTTTCCTGATTCAGAACGTTATTTAAAGGGGCCCCACAAACATGACATCATATAAAGCTGCCTAAATGCAGTCTAAAGAACCATTCCGATAATTATTTTTCATATTTTCTCAGCGTGATATTTGGATGCAGTACCACAAATGTAAAAAATAATAATAATAATAATAATAATAAAAATAATAAATGAAAAAAGAAAAGAAAAAAAAGACCACCATTTCTCCTCACTGCTTCCCCCCACCCACCTCATATTCCTTCTGATTAGAATATCCATGATCCGCCTGGTTTCAGTCAGTTTCATTGGCAGTGGTCGTGTGGATCTGGAGAATCTGAGTGCCCAAACTGGCCATTCCTGTGCCCTCATCCTTTTGTTTTGTTTTTCTTCTTAGAAATTATTTGATTGTCTCAAAACATTGAGTGTTGTCATGATTTGTCACAACCCGATTTGTCTTTGTCCGTGGCATAATCGTCTTTTTATGAACCATTTTCGAAAAGTCTGAGAAAAATGAATGGGGTATCCATTTCTGGAACCAGGGCAACATCACGAGGGGGCAGGACTGCTCAGCTCTATAGCTGTTTAAAAAACAACTTTTTTGGGTGTGAAAATATAATGTGGACGACAGTAAAAAAAAAATATATATATATATATATTTTGAAAAATGTAAAATTCATGATGGAGCCCCTTTAATTGTATTCAGTAGGCCTACAACTACAGTATAAAACAAACAAACAAAAACGGAAAGGGTGTTGATTCTTAAGATTGGAGGTCCGGCCAGTAATGGCTTGGTTGCATGCTGAAAAGGGATTCTATGAAATTTGTGTTACATTTAATGATTAACAAAACCCAGTCTACTTTGGTTATTAAATACCTACACCACCAATAAAGAAAAAACGGTACACTACAATTCATGTGTTAAATCAGTTATCCTTAAACTGCGCAAGAATAGCATGACAACCCAACATATAAAACAAACCATAATACCAGTAAAATGAATTAACCATAACCAAAAATAAACAAGACATTGAATATACTGGTGTATATTTTGTTCCACAAATGAACCATGTTTATTGTTGTTTCACATTATGAGACATCTAAATCCATTCAGAGTGACCAACTGGCAGTCAACAGGACATGTCAGTGCTTGACATTAGGCTGGATTTATTTGTTTTCATGTGTCTATTTTCAACTAATTAACATTTACATCCTACTATTAAAGCTCTGTTACATGATTTCTAAAAAGGCTAAGCAAATCCTCCTCACTAATAGCCAAGACTAAAAATAGGCTATTTGAGGTTTAAGGGAGAGGTGAAAGGTCAAAAGATAACAATCTATAGTGCACAACACTGCACAACATTCCCTGACAGAATGGCTGAAAAAGTATGTTGATCAGGGTTCATTATGACACAACCAGAGGGTTGTAGACAGACCAATAAACACATTTACAGGTAAGTCATTCTGATAAGAATGAAACCCAATCCTGTAGGTTTACACTCCATAAGGACTGGGGGATCTATACATTGGTCCTCAATAAAAATCCTTGAAGCAGTTCCAGGAGTCCCCAGCTATAACTCGGAATGTACTAGAACTCAAAAATGCCTTTAGATGGGTAGGTAGCTTAGTCGGTAGAGCTCTCGCCTTTGGAGGCACCGACAACTCAGCGTATGAGTAGCACGGCTTGGGTGCGGCAAGTTGTGCGGGAAGTACTGGGAGCTGATGGTGGGTGTGGCGCTCAATCTCAGCAATCCATACAGGAGAGAGCACAATTTGGGAATCCTGCACATGCAGTCTCGCTGCACAGCACCAGTGTTCGTGGTGCATGCGTGTCCCATACCATTATGTACCAGTGCACTCTGCACACTCCTGCTAAAGAGAAGTGACAGCGCTGTGGAGGAGATGGGTCCAATCTATGAGGACCGCCAGGTCTTTTTGACGGCTCTCGGCTCCAGTTTGTTGTGTAGTTTCACTTGAGTGTTGACAGGTTTACCTTCGCTAGGCAACTCTGTACGGCGGTGCTACAACAGCTACTGTCCACGTCCTGAAGGGCCAACTGAGAGGCAGACACATGGGAAGAAAAATACCCATCTGTTAGTATATACGCCTTAACAGACGACATCACACTGATAAACACCAGTATGCACGTGTTGGCTGGCTGCAGAAGAACCCTGACTCTCATAGCAGTTCTTACTGCAACATCAAACCTTCAGAGGTTGTGAAGAATGATTAGGATTTTTATTGTGATCACCCTTGAAATATGTAATCCTTTCTTTCTGTTGTGTTTGAATAATAATAGCAATTCAAAACAGTTGTCCTCAAAACCACAGCTCTCTGTCATAAAAAACGGGAGGTGCACTCATGATCATGGCAGCACAGGCCGTTTGTGCACCAGTGCACGCGCTCCTGCAGCCCATCAAGTATTACTTATGCACCATCATGCAGTGCTTTTGGGCACAAAGACCTGTATAAGCTGACACCAGTCAACAAACAATTTGAGCTTCCATATCAGCTGTTCTCTGTGCCGTGCAATACAGTACACACATTACATACATTAAAAATGTCTCCTAGTTTACGTCTCACTAGCCTAGACACAAGGAGGTTGCTAGGTTGGGAACTAGCATTCCCAAAAACAACAGATCTGTTGCAAATTGATGACATGAAACAAGGCACTTAAAGTGTGTAAACAAATAATTAGTCTATAGTAGCATTTTTAGTTTTAGGATGAATAATACGATCATTTCCATGTTTAGTAAGAGATCATTTGTCCTTTGTTCAAATATTGTATAACTGCATATTCATGGGTAGTGCATTGGTTTTCAGCCATGTCTTTTACTACGTTTGTAAGAATATTGGTCTTGTATTGTATCTGTGTTCAAAACCATGTTAACATGGCCCGGAGTTAAATAAATTATCCTCATTCTGATTCACTCATAAAACATTCATTGAGAAATTAAATCAATGCACAAAAACAAAACTGATTGTGAGATATGTTACACACACATGCACACACACACGCACCTGTACTTGTCCCCCTGTGCAGTGGTCTAATAGGGTCAGGCAGCCAACTACCCGATTAGTCAGCTGGTCTTGGATTGATGAGGACAGCAGTGAATCTGATGTCACATCAACCAACAATCGCAACAAACACCTCAGTAACATAGACAAACGCTGTCCCTCCATCCTAGAGAGGAACAGAGAGAGAAAGATCAGAGGTATAAGAGTGTGGTAGTAAAATACACAGAAACGACATCAACATTTAACCACTAGGGGGCAGAAGTTATCAAATTTTAAATTCTAAAGGACTCCCCTGTAGCTGTGTGTGTGTGTGTGTGTGTGTGTGTGTGTGTGTGTGTGTGTGTGTGTGTGTGTGTGTGTGTGTGTGTGTGTGTGTGTGTGTGTGTGTGTGTGTGCGCGCGCGTGTGTGCGCGTGTGTGTGCATGCGCGTGTGTGTGAAAATAAAGATGAGATTCATTTGCATCCACCAGCTGTTTAAAAGATGCAAGTTGTAAGCTGCATGTTATTGAAGTGACTGAGTAAGTAGTTAAAAGTGAGAGACTGACCGCGGCCAGGCGACGCGTATGGTCTCCTCTAGGGCCTGGAGGACCCCCAACCTGCCCTGCTCCTCGGGCGGATCCGGCACCTCCAGGTAGGCCACCACCACCTGCTCCAAGCGCTTCAGATGTCTGCACACCGCAATGCCCATCCTACAGGAGGGAGTGGAAAATCAACACACGCCACAATGTATCATCGTACCAATGTACCGCCTCAATGTAATGTATCACCACGCCGCGGGCCATTACTTACGCAAGCAAGCGAGAGAGCGCAAGCGCAAGTTAAGCCATCGGTTCGTGGTCGGTGTCGACCATCCCTCTAAGCCCTCCAATAGGCCAGTTTAGGTGATGGCATAATTTTTGACCCCTATCACACTCCTTTTTGGGTGTAGTGGGCGTAGTTTTGAGGTGATAGATGGGTCAAAAATGTACAAAGGATGTGCTAATATTTTAGAAATGGGTCAACAATGCAAATGGCATTAGTTTTTTTGTTGTTTTTTTTTTACACTTTTCTAACACAGGCGTAGTCAGACAGGTACCTCTCTATGTATCGGGGCAGTAAGGAGGCGTAGACGTGACGGAGGTCCACCTTGGACTCCATCTCCATGTGGGTCAGCATCAGCCTCAACACATCGTCATGACGACCAGACCTCCTGGGGCGGGAGCAGGGGGTCGACGAGCAGGGGGGATTCTCCAGGACCACCAACAGATCCAATAGACACAACAGACTAGACTGAGAGAGAGGGAGGGAGAGACAAACACATAAGAAGAAGCGGCAGCAGCAAAACATGGATTGAACACGGAATGAACTTTACGTTAGTCTGCCTATCCATCAAAAACAAAGGAGCAATGGAGAACAAACATCCGTGAAAATGTGTGCACATTTTAATTTCCACAGTTATTTCACATCATACGTCTTCAACTCCAATATTTTCTTTCTTTGGAGTCCCTGTGGGGTCGGCAGTAGTGATGAGGCGTAACATGCAGTTCAAGGCGTGAGCGAACATGTCCCTATGTTTTGCAGATGATGACATTTAAAGGGCAGGCGGACCGCTGCACTCTTACAATATAAACCGAGCACCCCCACCCCCACTGTACTCTGCCAATTGTTGAACAACTGGAAAGCCTTTGCAGAAAATAGCAGCAGATATTTTAGATATACAGTAGATTTTCTACATTCTGCAAAGAACAGAAGTATAAAGTAGTAGTGGTATATAGCATAGAACCCAGATGGTCAACCAAAAAAGGGTCTAAGTGCTTAACATTATGTGTGGTACATACCTGTACCAGCGGTGTGTCAGTGGTGTAGAGGTGATTGAACAGAGCTTGATAGAGAACTTCAGCTCTGTTGAACTGGCGTAGCTCTGCGTGGGGCTGAGAAAAACAAAACACTGTTATATATACTGTCTAGAAGCTGTGTAAAGTGAACCTGCCCATGGATGCCATTTGTTGCACAAATGCAAATTGTGAGGATGCCTCCTATGGTCAAAGTCTATGTGTAATGTATAATGATATAGTGACATCTCTTCATGATGCTAGCAGGTTTTTAATCACTCAGCCTATGAAGGTCAAGCACACCAAACCAGTGTGGAACAAATTTGTAGCTAGTCACCATGCTGAGGCAAATAAGGCCTGGGTATTAGCCGGACGGCCCAGACAGAGACCTGTCCTTGAAAATAAAAAGAGAACTAATGCTATTTATAAATATGCATTACGATTTATAAGTAAACAAGAGCTGGCCCTGAGTGCTCACTCTATGGCTGACAACCTGCTTAATAAAAACATCACTAACTTTTGGAAAGAGGTGAAGTCCCTTAACAGGGCTAATGCAGTTCTCCCATGTAATGTAGAGGGGGTGTCCAGTTGGAGGCAGCATTATGAAAACCTCTGGAGGCAACATTTTAAACGCTTTTTAATTGTGTTAAAGGTGAGCCTTTCCAGGTAGGAAAAATAGAAGGAGAAGAAAACACTGTTTTCAATACTTATGAGATCTCTAAGGTAATAGGGCAACTCAGTGATAATAAAGCCTGTGGCCCTGACAATGTTACTGCTGAGCATTTAAAGCTGGCGGGTCCTAGGCTTGCTGTGCTACTGTCCATTTGCTTCTCAGGTCTGTTGACTCACAGTACCTTACCAGACTCCATGTTGTCTGTTGTTTTGGTTCCCATAATCAAAGATAAGGCCGGAAAAGTTGGAAGTAAAGACAACCATAGACCCATAGCTCTTGCTAGTATAATGTCTAAAGTCATGGAACATCTGCTTCTTGACAGATTGTTTATTTAAGCACCTCTGACAACCAGTTTGGCTTTAAGCCAAAGCATAGCACGGACATGTGCATTTATGCTCTGAAAGAAGCAGTTGAGACTTATAGAAGGAAGGGCTCTACAATGCTTGTGGGGTTTATTGATGCATTCCGGGCTTTTGATCGTTTACATCATTTCAAGCTTTTTAATAAGCTCAAGCTTAGGGGTGAGCCTAACTGCTTAATACGTATCCTTGTGTACTGGTACGCTAACCAGAAAATGTTTGTTAGATGGGGGAGCACCTTATCCACTCCATTTAGGGTGGGTAATGGTGTCAGACAGGGGGTCTATGCAGCTCGCACTCTCTCACTCACTCCATAATTAGGCTGAACCTGGCTAATAACAAAATGTCTCACAACACAATGTTGTGAAAGTTGAAACGGATGGTAAAATAGTTTGAAGTGACACATTGAGAACATGTAGATCTAGAATATTTGATATTTTTCAAGTGGAGCTGAAGTGTTTTTTTTTTTTTTTTTTTTTTTTTTTTTTACAATTAGCCTTTCACAAGTGCATCTCCAATCCGCCCTTGTCCTATAGGCACCTTAGAAGAGGAAAGCTTGACCTGCAAAGCAACAGTTTGTAAACTATTTGGGTCATTGGACAGTGACTAAACCCTTTCCCAAAGGGTGGGGTTTTGAGAAAGGCTAACTGCCACACCTCATTACAGATTCTGAAATAGCGCCTCTGCATACAAGGCTGACACACACGCACCACGTTGAGGACTATGTGGTGCAGACATTTGACTCCCAGCAGCCTGTTGTCCAGTCTGTGGTTGTCTGACAGCAGAAGAGACGGTGACAGAACACGATCCAGGACAGGGGACAGTGAGGGACGAGTCACCTGAACAAAAACAAAACAAAACACATTTAGGGCATACCTGGGCATTATGCGGCCCGGGGGCCACATGCGGCCCTTTGGCTGACTCTGACCGGCCCGTGAAAGGGTACTGTGGTTTTCAACCAGTGGTCCGGGGACGGAAATCTGGTTAACCAGATGTAACTCTTTGAGAGTGTAAAAATGAAACCAAATGGACCCGCAAGGGTCCATTTGGTTTCATTTTTACACTCTCAAGAGTTAAAATATTCATGATCTGAATTAGCCCAAGTCCAAAATTAATGGTCATTTTTGATTTATATGTTTGACTGGTTTGTTTCCCAAATCCAGCCTGGTAAAAAGCAAAAGAAATCTTTAGTTTTGGGGTCTGTGGGTCCAAAATATCATCAAATGGAGGTCCTCTGTGGCTCAAATACTGAATAAATAGAGGGCCCTGGTGTCAAAATGTACGTTATCTTGAAATTAAATTAATATTACGCAGACTTTAGTTCAGCCTTTAGTCTTGGCCTTACACAATATTTTAGGTATCTCATTTGGCCCCTAGGGGAAAATAATTGCCCACCTCTGATTTAGGGCATGCATTAAATAAATAACCATTTAAACAACTATTAATAATAAGAAATACTAGGAATCATTCACCTGTAGCAGTGTCCAGGAGAACACCAGTTTGACTGCCTCACATCTCTGCCAACGTTCCCTACAAACACATACGCACACACCTTTGGCAAATGGCCAACAAACAAACAGGCTCCATACAGAACCATGCATGTTGTACAGTACACCAGAGTATTTCCTCAGTCACGCCTCTTAGGACGATGTAGCTGACACATCGAAATGTCATTGACCTTACTAGCACATGCACACATAAAAGAGGCTTAAATGTCAGAGCTCCAAATATGGAGAGGAGACAGACAGACAAAAGGACAGATATAAATGGGTGCTGTGACAAGTTCACAATGGGTATAATTATGTCCCCCAAGTTCCATCGTTCTCAAGTAGGTTCGTAGCCCAACAGTGTTTTTAATGAAACATCTTGTTTTGTTTTGCCTGTTATTAAAAGGAACCCTGGCTAATGAGACAAATATGGATATGGAAATACATTATACTTGCCCTCTATTACTAGAATTGAACATTTAAAACACAGAATAAGTTTAAAAATAGTTCATGTTTTCACTGTGCCTGTCACATGGCCTGTCATAGGGATGACATCACAGGAGATCTGTATGGACTTTACGGCTATGGAATGTTCCATGATTACCCAGCATTGCAATGTAGAACATCGATGTATATGCACTGCTCTGTTTGTTATGACAGTGGCGACCCCCACTGGTGAAATAAAGCACTATAAAACAAACGGAAATGAACTATAGGTGGAGAAAATATGTAGTTGTTTGATCCATTTCATGACTTCTGCTGCGGAGCGAACTCCTGTGACGTCATCCCTATGACAGGCCATGTGACAGGCAGAGTAAAATGGCGGCCCCATGGGATAAAAAATAAACTAAAGAGTTTATTCTATGTGTTTTAATTTTTTTAAATTTCTAGTTAGAGGGCAAGTATAATGTATTTATCCATATTTGTATCATTAGCCAGGGTTCCATTTAAACAATATTTGAGACTTGGGGCTGATTCTACAAATACCTTAAAATTAGTAGTTCTCAAATGATTTTGTGTTAAGGACCCCCAAAAAGGAATAAGTCAACCAATGTTTGTGGGTTGGGCAGTGCAGATTAGATATCATGGGTTATATAGGACGCACAGCCCTAAAATAAAAACCTTGACCGATGAATCACTCAACCCTGAACACTGATTCAGTAGTAAACTAACTTGGTCAGGTCTGGTTGGAGAACATCGAGGATTCCTCCAGCGATTCCCCCACTCGCGCTCTCCCCTACGAGGAGATGATGAGCGTCCCTCCATGTGCCAGCTTTAAGCAGCGCCCCCATCAGCTTAGAGGCCGCCTCTCTGGAGACAGGGCTGGTCCACGGCCGCTCCTGGACGTATAGAGGAGTACAATTAATTAGGTGATAATAATTACTATTAGAACTGGCCCTCAGTGACAGCTCCCATAACTTTACCTGGAAGTGGGTGACAGCGAACACGCAGCAGAGCGGGGCCACAGTGTGGAGCAACAACACGCCTTCTCCTTCCCCCGGCGGTGTCTCCAGGGATAGCCATCCTCCCAGCACGTCCAGCAAAGCGGTCAGCGCGGAGCACACGCCCAGAGCTTTGGCAGGGGTGGTTTCATAACAGTGGGCCGGCAAAGAGCCACTGTCCGTCTCACAGAGAGGTAGAGCGGCGCAGGCCGTCACGCTCTGGACCAGACCTGTGTAGGCTCGCCGATGTTGCTGACCCTCTTTTAGGCCTGTCAAGGCAAGAACAAGCATGGCAGTTTACTGGACATTTGACCCATTAAAGTACCTATAAGCAATAATATGTCAAAATATTACATTTATTTTTTGGTATTCAGCCAGCCAGCAATGAGTTAGCCACGACTCCCAGGCTTTAATTTTCGACTGTATTGCGCAAAACCTTTTTTTGTTTTTCCGGCCCAATGACAAACATTTTAGAACAATCTATGAATGTAGATTGTGGCCCCTAGATGTGTCACCTGAGAATACATTTTTGAGAGCATTTTACTCATTGCTGGATGTCTGAATACCACACAAAATATTAATAATAAAATAAAGGTCATTATTATTTTGAAATATTGTGTTCTAATATTTTGACACATTATTGCTTACAGGTTCTTAACAAGAAATAATCAGTGTCATTTTATATTAAGCACATATTTTCATGATTTTTCTAAAATAGCACCACTCAAAAATTTGGTCGTACACTGTACCGTCATTGTGCTTATTGGTGGATTCAGGAGTGAACAGCCAGTGAGGATCCCCCGTTCTAAAAAGCTGCTCCACAAGGCCGACTGCAGACGTGACGTTTTGGTGGGAGGAGCTCTTTGCTGCACCAATAAGCCCTTTCTGGAGATGGGCGAGGATGTCTGTGCATGGAGGAGGACCACAACCTGGATGGTCAGAATTAGAGGTGAGGCAGAGGCCGTCGAGGAGAGATGACAGGTCCATTCAGAGGCTGGAGGAAGAAAGAGAGAGACAGACAGAGAGAGATGGAGAGACAATTAACTGTATCCAAGAGAAGCACCAAGCATAGCAGAATGAAACTCAAAAAGAGACCATTTACGTGGTTAGTGGTCTGGTAGCCTAAGATTTAGACTCTCATAGAGAAGCATTTTCCAATTCTGATTTATCACTTTACAAGAATCTAAGTGCGCATACATTGTTTTGCTTAAAGAAAGATCAGGTGGAATGAACATTTCTGCCTCAAAGTAACTCTTACTTTCACAAATGCAACATCTAAGGTAATGAACATGGAGTTCCACTTGTCTGATAACTATTTGCCAAGAAATTACAATGCACAACTGGCTGCACAACACTATTATTATGGTAAATGAGTAAATTCCAAGACGAGGGAAATAAAATATTTTCTTTATTGAAAAATATGTCTCTTCGGCCTGCAGTTTCTGGGCGAATAGTCATCGGACAGGTGGAAATCTATTTTGGGGATTTTACATGTTGCATTTGTACAATGTAAGAGTTACTTTGAGGCAGAAATGACCGAACCCCATCTTGAAAAATAAGGCAGGCGCACTTAAACTTAGAGTGATGATGTCAGAGTCGAATACACCTTACGGCTAGTGGTCTGGGAGGTAAGAATGTAAAAATGTAACCAGCAGTGTAAAATAAAACCAAATGGACCAAGGAGGGTCCATTGATATCATGTTAAACTCTCAGGAGATAAGTTCTGAGCGTCAATTTTGCTATCAATTCTCCATCATTTAGCCACAAAACACTGGTTGAAAACCATTTGCTCTAAGGATCAATTAATTTGGTTATTCTGTAATTGCATTGTAGTTAACTCCTCCTAAAGTCAAGTCTGTAATAAGCTTGTCTACAGTGTTATAAAACACAACTGTACTGTCAACGGTGTATCACACTGTAGCCCCAGCCCCGCTGCTTCTGTAATTCTGCCTTGCAGTAGGCTAGGCAGAATCATAGAAGCAGTAAAGACAAAATCACAGAAGCACTACGCGGACCAGAACTAAGAGTAGCCCTAATGTGATTCAGTGCTGCTTCGTTCGGTATCTCCCAGCTTAAAAAACATGTCAACATGTTCAACATTAAATGAGCATGCTGTTGTTGTTATTATTACCTGTGATTCGACTTTCCTTCACAAACAGCAGAACTCGACATGGCAGAGCAGCCCAGCGCCAGACTGCTCAGCATTGATGACTGTCGGACACTATGAACGGACGGACGATGTGTTTTGTCCCGCATTTAAATATTTCCGACAAGGTATTGTAACTTTTACGGTTTGCTTCCCCGAGAAGACACGACAACCTGCAACGATCCTTTTATTACACTATGTTAGAAAAACATAGTTGTGAAAACATGGGACGCTCTCTGGTGTATGGCTAACCCTAACCCAGCGTTCTCTTAGCAACAACAACACGCTTACAGAGTGCTGTGCCCATAGATATATATCTATGGCTGTGCCATGGAGGTATGACACCTCTTCCGCTTCCGGTAACGCGAGTTTTGCCACCGAGTGTAAACAGGTCTGTTGTCTATTACAGTGTTTTTCAACCTTTTTCATACCAGGGCCCACTATTTTAGCGACGTACCACCATTTCATGTTGAGTTCATTCTCCCGGGCCCATAACTCATAAAGAATTGTCATGTTTGTGTCCATAATTTAAGAGAGCTAACTAACTGGCAAAACATTGGTCAAGCAATTATTCTGCATTTTCTAATTGTGTATATTCTTGGCAAATAATTCAGAAGTTTAAATAAATAGTGTAACTTATTTGGTTTCATTTTAATTTAATTTTATGCTCTCTAGAGTTACAGACCATTTGGTTACCAACTGTCCATCATTTACACTCGGGACCACCTGGAACATATATTATGATTTAATTATAATAAATATAAATATTTGTTTGACATTCATGCCTGTTCTTACTGCTTGTGCCCACGAGGTGGAGCGCATCCTGCACATTTTGACCAATCACCCTGAGCCCAACCGTCCACCCCACAAAAAAAACATTCATCCATCCATCAAAACGTCTAAACCAGGGGTGCCCAACCTTTTTTGACCCAAGATCTACTTTTCAGCAGCCAACCCCTCCGGGATCTACCAGTCCAATACCAACATTTCAAACCACACGCATCGTTGCCAGCCTGCAGTAACTTCACAACAACACAACACTACTTTGTTTTACCACCTTACTTTATGTCCATATAAGCATAAAGTACAACATAAGTACAACAGACTTGGACAAACACTGCCATTGCAAATGCAATCATAATAAGAACAGACCAGAATATAAGTTGCAGAACAGTCCATTACACGTTGCAGAACAATACTGTTGGCATAATTCACAGACAGACACGCAGACACACACACACACACACACACACACACACACACACACACACACACACACACACACACACACACACACACGCATGCAAAAAATGCTCTTTTTTTCTTTTTCACCCCATTTTTTTCTTTCCCCCCACATCTCCCGAGATCTACTCGTGATCAGGCAGAGATCTACCGGTAGATCCCGATCTACTGGTTGGGCTCCCCTGGTCTAAACATTCTGGACCAAAGCCCTGTCAACCACCACTGGCCTTTACAGTCACACATGGAAATATTAAACAATATATAATATAATAAGAGACAAAGCGTTAATAACTTGGACATTAAAGGGATATTAAACTTGGTCATATGGTCTACTAGTCTCGTGTCAACACCCCAGACAATTTATAAGTTACTCCATTCAGTAAGTATGATGTTCATTTTCGCTTCCTCACCCCTTCCTATACAAACTCATTATAAACTCCTTTTTAACCATGATAGATCATCCCAAAAAAAAATCTTTTTTTCTGGTGACTGATATTATCCTCCTAATACGTGAGAGGTGCTTTCTCATTTCTCATTTACTTTGATTTATTTAAAAAAATAATGTTTGGCTGCAACCTGGTTGGTACTGATGTCCTCCACAATGTCTTTGGTTACTATGATTAGTGTAAATATTTTGAAATTAAATAAAGTTGCTACAGTGTTATGTTAAAGGTGTTTAAAACTTTTTAGTTATTTTTTGTTTCTGTTCTCATTTAATCGTAAACATGATTATTCTCAATGTTCCATACGTTTCATTTTTATTTATATTATCGGTGATGTTCCAGACATTTCAAATTTATTCATATTAATGTTTCTGATGTTTCATAGTTTTTCCACCACACTTACTGTAACTCACTCTAAGTGAAAGTGCTGAGGTCCATATCGCCAATGATGAAAAATGTGTAATGTGAAAATTTCAACAGTCCATCCATGTTTGTAACCGGCCATTCATGTTGGAAGCCAGGGATCACTCTTAATGTCATGTACAAATTTCAGCAACGTTTTTGGCCGAATATTTTCTGCGGACGGTATTTGGTTCATCACTAAGTGTAATAACTGGATGAGGGCCACACTACAAATGCAGAACCTATGAACCATTGTATTCACATGTCCTTTAATAATGTGTTTCACTTTGATTTGTCTTGTTATTGAAATGTTCTTTACAAATAAGCTTGCCTTTGCCTTGCCTCTGATGTCTTCTTAACTGTACTTAGAACGTCATCTTTTACCGTAAGAGCATCGACAATAATCCCATTAAACTCAGCCTGGATCACATAGCTTTACAACTAATCTCTGTGTTGATCGTGTGTAAATCTACTATCACACATCAGACAAACAGGGCAGATGAGAGAGCCGCCTTCAGGCTTAACACAGACTTTAATAAAAACAGACAGGAAATGCCGATATGAGACACCATGGTGAAATTAAGCGGATGGCAGGCACAGTGATTCTATTATGATTGTATTATGCACATGCAGTATTATGCATATACAGTAATCCTGTGCCGTAAATCTTTGTAATCTTAGTATTTTTTTTTAGTAGTTTTTGTTATGTTTTCTGTGTATAGTGTTTGTTATTTGCCTTGTAAAATTCGGAAATACATTCAAAATAAACTGATTGTATATTGTGTATGATATTCACAAGCATAAAACCATCACCAGCAGTGTGAGCGATTTGTGCCCCCCACAGCTTTTCAACTTGGAAGTGGGGCCACTCAGACTAAGCTAAAAGCAAGGGGGGAAAGTGGGTCTTTAGGTTGTATTTTAAATCAAGGTTCAAGGTTCAAGGTTTCTTTTATTAGCCATTTCAACAAGTTGAATTGGAATTTGTCTTGCTCATAAGGGGGGGGGGGATACCCAGACTGTACTGAGCGTGTCGCCAAGCAGTGCAGCGCCAACATCATACAGGCTGGGCGGGGTGGGGGGGGTGAAGGAGAACACAGGGGAGAGATATCAAAAAAGAACACAATATTCATGTCATAGGCCTTGATTTAGGTCATAACAGGTACATGGCATTCCAAAAACAACCTCAATTAGACAGACAAGTTACAAGCAGAGGGGGGAGGGAGGGGGTAGGAGGCAGCATGTGTAGTTATCAGTCCACGCTCAAGGCCTTTTAAGATTGTCTGTCTACTCTACGGTGGAAAGCGAGAGTCTTTTCACAGTCCAATCCTCCGGGCACAAAGCCGTGTGAAAGTGTCAGTGTTTATGTTACTGTGAGATAGAGCGGCTCCAAGGAGAAGGCTCGATCCACAGGTGTGTGGGGGAGGGAGGGAGGGAGGGGGTAGCGAGACTCCGAGTTGTCCAAAGCATGGCCACGCCGTTGTCCCTCGCTGGTTGCATTCTCAAATCCATAAGAGGGGTTTTGAAGCATGGGGGTCAAATCACAATTTTCTGTGAAATCAGAGATTTAGATCGGGTCAATGGACAATGTGTAGTGGCTTATACTTGTGTGCCACACAAGTTTCAAGGTCTTGCTGTCAGTGATCCAGCTTGTTCTCACATGATTCAATGGTAATGAAGTGTGGATCATGACTGGAAAACTACCACAGTAGTTGTAATGCTTTCCTCTAAGGCTATTCAAGTGATGTCCGTAATGGAGGATAATAGAAACTCACTTTTTGGCGAATGAAAGTCGACAGTGTAAACTATCTTTTGAGATCTGCTATATCCACCAAGTGCTACACTGCTATGCTTACAGTACGTGTAATGTTATTCACATGCAGATATCTTCGTAATGGAAGATGATAGAAACTCACTCTTTTGGCAAATGAAAAACAACATTGTAAACAAAGCTATCAAAAACATTTTTCTACTGCCTGTGATGCTTGCATGTTACATTGTTACTCTTGCCCAGAGCACCCCTGGAATGAATGTGCCCAGGATGCCTGGCCAGGTCACTACTGGTCACTTCAGGGTGTGAGGGTGTCTGTGGCTGTGCTGGGATACATATGTAAACATACCTGCACGTACGTGGACATACATATACAAACATAAACACCTAAAGCTGCCTAATGGGAGTGAGGCACTTGATCCACTTTCTACCAATTGTGGAATACACTGACCAATTTTCTTTAAAAAACTGTCTTACTTCAAAACGGGCATGAAAATCCACATTTCAGGAGGCTAAAAGGAGCACATTCTGCATATGAATTACAGTACAGTATACTTTGATGCCAATAAGGTTGTTGTTTATCTCTATATGGTACATGTTTGATTTTGATACAAGTAGTAGTAATAGAGGATTTCTGCATTGCAGTATTGATCATTTTCAATGCAAGTACTTTTACCACCACTTGCTATCTTAAACATTTCCATGAGTAGAAATCTATAAAATCATAACATGCCCATACAATTCTTCCAGTGTTCATTTATTAAAGGAAAACCATCACAATAAATCACATTTGCGCTTCACTACTTGACAGAATCACATTCAGCAGGATTATGCTGCAGGCTACATTTGGCAAATAAAACAGAGCACTTTGCCCCAAACAAGGATAATATCTAACCAGCGTTTAATCCTTAAACCCTATATACTTCATTGACCGGAGTCCCCCAGGGTTTTATATGAGGCCCCCTTCCATTTCCCCCCTCTACAACAGAATATCTTTGTCGATAGTAGACAAAATACAAGATCATATCGCAAGATCGTAGATCATCCATTTTGCCCAAATGTTGACCCTTAGGTATAGAGTGGGCTGAAATGGTTTAAGTGCTTAAAGTTGCATGTAAATTCCTGACAAGACATCCCTCCATGAGCGTCAACAAGAGATGATTTTGGGTGTAATGAGCAACATGGCCTCTAGGGGCTACTAAAGCCAATTCACAGTCCAGTTTTCGGGAGGTGACCACCAAAACAGTGGTTAGTAAAAAGAAAAGAGCGCTGTGTTTGTGTAAGCGAGTGGTGACCACGGTGGTGTGACGTCGCCTTGTAGCTTTCAGCGGTCACCTGACTCACCTCTTCACCGTAAACTGGACTCTGAATAGGCCTTTAACAACAAGGCTTTTAAACTCTTCTTTAATACTCTTCGGTCTCATCCTGACTGTCGTCACTCAGAGGGAACGCTCTGTGTTCTCTCTGAGGAAAGACTCTGTGTGTGTCGTAGCTCCGCATGCCACACTCCTGGTCCAGGATGGCCTGCGAGACAAGACATACACACACATACACATTTTGACAAGGACGTGACAACAAATGTAACTTAGACGATGTACCACCTTGTCCTCTTGATATGCTAAATGTCCAAACTGTAAACTGAAACAATAACCAGAAAATACCTGTAATTAGATCAGGTTATTACTATTGGTATTTTCGGACAGACAAAACGTGTGTACACCCCCCCCCCCCACACACACACACACACACACACACACACACACACACACACACACATACACACAGACAGGTTCTAACATACTTCAGAGAAGAGTTAGAGGAAGCTATCGCTCTTCTTTTCTCTCTTTCTCACTCTCTCCCTCTGATGTCCGTCCAAACCTGTTATCCAAGTAAAGACTCCAGTCTCTGTCAGTTTGATGTGCGCGTGCAGTGTGTGTGTGTGTGTGTGTGTGTGTGTGTGTGTGTGTGTGTGTGTGTGTGTGTGTGTGTGTGTGTGTGTGTGTGTGTGTGTGTGTGTGTGTCTGTGTGTGTGTGTGTGTGTCTGTGTGTGCGTGTATGTGGGGGGTCATTACTAGAACCATTAAGATGATTACAGGCCACAGAACGCCCGCCTTCAAAGTTAAAAGAGGAAATCATCACATATAATAGAGAGTCAATTACACTCCACAAAAAACGGCTGAAGAAACACTTGCTGCATGCATGTTTCTGTGCATGTCTGTCTGTCTGTGTGCGACTGTGCGTGTGTGTATGTGTTCGTATGTACTATAGGCTTGAGCTTCGTTCCCCACACACACATACACAACAAAGTGTTTTTGGTTTACTTTTACATTTAGGATAGTCAATTATTTTTCCGTTCCCATTTTCATGTGTTTTCACTGCTGCCGCATCCTACTGACTCACTTGGCAATGAAGAGCCCCCAGCGGAAGAATGTAGAACCTTTGTCCTATACTCCTCCAGCCCAACACTCCCCACTGACAAGCTGTCCTAGCCTAGTCCACAGAGGTACATGCAATGCCCAATATTAGTCTTGACCCTCATGGACCCCCAGAGGGTCCCTGTAGCTCCACTTTGAGAACCATAACTGAGACAGACAAAATCAGTAAACCTTTCAGATTTGGTTCATTATGCACGTGCATGTGTGTTTCTGTGCCTCACCCTCTTCTCCTCTCTGACAGCGGGTTTCCGCAGGAAGTAGCAGAGTGGAGCGTACAGGATGTTGATGACACCAATCACCACCATCAGGTAGGGAAAACCAATGGACTGGACAACAGCTCCCCCCGTGGATGGACCTGGTAGTACAATATCACATGCACAATTTCAATAAACAGATAGTGTGATGTTCTCTGGGTGTGTGTGTGTGTGTGTGTGTGACTGTGTGTGTGTGTGTGTGCGTGCGTGCGTGCGTGCGTGTGTGTGTGTGTTTGTGTGTGCGTGCGTGCATGCGTGCGTGTGTGTGTGCGCACAACTTACCGACAGCAAAGCCCAGGCACAGTGCCACATCGGCTATAGCGTACACACTGCCGTAAACAGATGCATGGCGGATGTCCACAAGATAACCCATGATGGCCATCATGGATGAATCTACCATACCTAATACGCACGCACGCACGCGCGCACACACACACACACACACACACACACACACACACACACACACACACACACACACACACACACACACACACACACACACACACACACACACACACACACACACACACACACAGTTAAACACATACACACACTGTTACTTTACTGGTCTCTTCTATTCAGCTTCACCGGACCAGAAATTGCGAATCTTGTATAGACTTAAGTCTCATTCAGAATGACTTTCGGCAAACACTGCCACCACCAAAAACTAAAATAGGACGTCATATCACTGCAACCACCGCTCTTTGCAGCCCTCCGCTCTGAATTTGTGGTGGTGGTCGCTGAAAATCTAACTCTGATTTAGCATTGATCCACAACATCTACAGGCGCCTTAGTGGTTTTTTGACAATGATTTTCGTTTATTTTTTATGATCTCAATTACATCCAGAAAAGCTGAACTTTGAAGATTCCTCGCCTTTTCTGGGATCTGAAGTTTTCTGTGGTATTTGGGAGGCTTTTGAGCTGCAATGAAAATAGGCAAAACAGTGGAATTTCTGACATCTGCTGACAAATCCCATTGAATGGGAAGTTGCAGGTGGTGATATCACAAACAGCAGGATAATCAGAGTAATCTGGATGTGAAAACTCAGAACTCAGAAAACCTAAAAAAAAAAAAAAAAAAAAAAAGATATGTACATATGTACAGTAAATGTATTTGGCAGGCCATGATTGTATATTTGGTTAGGTTAAGATTGCATCTTAACCTAACCTATTTTGCCTGTGTCTATAAGCTTTTATGTAATCTTTTGTACACATTTTGATGCCAACGTCAAAATGCACTTGAAAATAGCAGTTCTACAAGCATACTTATCATGCTATTTTCAAATGGTCCAAATGTATAAGGCTGTAATGCGTACAGTATGTTTTGTAATAATCTAAAAAGTAAATAGTAACAAAGGTTTTCAAATAATTGTAGCTTACTAAAAGTACAATATTTGCTTCTGAGCTGTAGTGGAGCAAGTACTCGATATACTCAAGAAATTAAAGATACCTTAAAACTGGATTTAAGTACCGTACTTAAAATGCACTTTCCACCACTGTCAGTGAGAGAGGAGTGGACAGAGGTATGCCGAGTGATGTGAAGAGAGCGCACAGGAGCAGAAGGAGACAGATGATCCCGGTGGTTACTAGCCAAAAGAACATGCAATAAAAATATACATATTCTTACCAATTGCAAAGCCCAGGCCTGCATTCGGTGCAATCAATCCATAAATACTTGAAGCCAGTGGGACCTGTAGACACACACCCACACACCCGGCACAGACACACACAGACACGGTTTAGTTATGTCAGTATGGGGGAGTACAGGAGTGGGGTGAGGTTTGGGCGTGTGGGGAATGGTGGTGGTGGGATGGGAGGGCTGGGGTAGGGTGTGGGTTGTGCGACATCACCACAAGCTCTGATGTGCCTATATCATGCTGATATTATGGCAGATTTGGGCACAGATACAGAGACAGATACAGAGATCTCCATATATGGGCATTGGCCATCCCCTTTTGGGTCCCTTGGTTACCTTTCTTGTATTTCTGACGTTGGCACAGGGGCCCCTTGAATGTCTGTTCATCAGTCTGTTCACTAATGGCAGAACATGTTATCATCAACATAAAGGTCCATCACGCTATGGTGGGACCAGCGCTATTCCATAGTCCACTACCAGCAGCGCCCCCCTGCTTTCTTTTTTTTAAACCAGCCGTTAAAAACAAGCAACCGGTGCGGTGCGGTGCGATGCAGTGTTTAGTAAAATCCGAGAGGAGGGCTGGAAAGTGCGGTGGTTGCGGTGGTATGACGTCATAGTGTAGCGGTGGTCGCGGTGGGCACCGAAAATCCATCTCTGAATAGGCCTTTACTCAACATTTATTTATTTGGTGGTTATGGTTGCAACTGCTGATGGACTGATTGATCTCCATGTTTGGGCATCGCTGACATCACATGGACAGAGATGACTCAGCATGACACCATCTGAAACCATATATATATATACTGAAACCAACCATTCAGCAACATACACATCAGATCTGCAAAGGTTGCTTTTGGCTCCTTCCAACTACTGTACCAACAGCGTATTTTCTTACTTTTTTTTTGCTATAGCTGCTGAGAAATGTCTTTCCTTACTTTCCTCAAGTGTTTTGGTGGAGGAGGACCAAGAGTAAAAAGTAAGGGAAAGGGACCTAGCCCTAGTCCACAAGATGCACTCCAGAAAGTCAGAGAGACAGAGAGGATGCTAATCAGCAAACAAGAAATTCTAGAGAAAAAGATTGCCCGTGAACTCCTCACTGCAAAGAAATATGGCTCAAAAAACAGAGAGAAGGCTCTGCAGGCCATGAAAAGAAAGAAGCAGTATGAGAATCAGCTGAGCCAGATTGATGGAACACTGTCTAACATCGAGGCAATGGAGAATGTCTGCATCAACGCTGAAGTGGTCAAGAACATGGTCTTTGCTTCCAAGGCCATGGAATCTTGCCATGAAGACGTGGACATTGACAAGACTGACAAGCTCATGCAGGACATAACAAAGCAACAGGGGCTAGCTCAGGACATCTCTGACGTCGTCTCAAAGGCCTTTGGAGAGCAATTCGACGAGGATGAGCTATTGGCCGAGTTGGAAGAGATGCAATTTGAAGAATCCCTTCATAATGTGCCTTCCACATCCTTACCCGCCACTAGACCTGCCACTAAAGACAAGCTCTCCCCTCTTTTTTAAGAGAACATGAAAGATCTACTGTTCTTTTAATCTATTGTTCTTTCAAATACACCAATGAAACTCTTTGCTGTGGTTTACTTTAAAAACTGTGTGTGTGTGTGTGTGTGTGTGTGTGTGTGTGTGTGTGTGTGTGTGTGTGTGTGTGTGTGTGTGTGTGTGTGTGTGTGTGTGTGTGTGTGTGTGTGTGTGTGTGTGTGGGTGTGTGTGTGTGTGTGTGTGTGTGTGTGTGTGTGTGTGTGTGTGTGTGTGT